>CAWUFW010001227.1:600000-1032500 GCA_963921515.1 Calotriton arnoldi
TAATGCTACATTCTAGCCTAGTGCATGCTTCTCAGAATTAATAGTCGAAGAGGATTCACTTTAGGGCATCTACACTATAGAAGTTCCACCTATTGCTCGATTAGCCACTGCAGCCCTACAAATTGCCAGTATTTGCCTGTCACATAGACTAGGGGCAAATCAGACATCTCACTGTCTCCCACCTTCCACAGAGTTAATTATAGGAGTAGAATTGATTATATCCTCTTAGATGTTAGAGCATGGGAGTTCTTGATTGATATGGTAATCCTCCATAGATTTGAAAATGATCACTTCCCTCTTGTTTTGGACTTGGGCCACAGGCCAGCATAGGAAGAGGCAACAAGCCCCAAATTGTGTTGTGCCTGAAGTTGCCAACTCTAGGAGGGCCCTTAAGTGGAATTCCATTGCTTCATCTGAAGAGGCCATTTCAAAATTTATGGCATCTTATTTTTCAAATTAAAACCAGTAGTTGATAAGCTAGATAATGGTGAACTCCCTTTAGCTAGCCATAACGTTTGCTTCATTGAGCTCAAGGAGGTTTTTTGAAGGATTTTAAGCCTGCTAGGAAACTAACTAAAACCAATCTTTGGTTTAACTCTGCATGCAAGGAAACTAAACATGCCCTACTGAAAGCTATCAAAAAAGGGAATAGAAGTTCAATTCCATTAGCAACATCGCAATATAAAACTGCACTTAGGGCAGCCCAATTAAATTGGAATGATAAATTATGGGTCAAACTTTTAAATGTGGCAACTAGCAACGTTTTAGCATATTATCAAGCATGGCTCCTCACACATGGCAATGCGCCCAGAAACCACATACAGGGTGAAGTGTGGGAGAATCACTTTAAATCCTTATATGGAAATAGCGCCGATTTCATTTCATTTCAAGGTTCTTGTAAAGCGTGTGGCAACCCAAGCACGGACTTCCCAGCGCTAGCAAAAGACCTGAATGAGGAGGCTTGTAATCACTTCAGGAGAACAAATACGTTTTCAGTTGTTTCCTGAAACTAAGCAAGTTGTCACTAAATCTTAGACTTAGCGGGAGTGAATTCCAGAGCTTAGAGGCCAGGTAAGTAAAGGAACGTCCTCCGCTTCTAGTTTTTTTTAATTCTTGGTCTGGGCAAGAGAGATTGGTTGTTTGAACGCAAGTCCTGTACACTCTGGTACATAACAAGGAATTGCTGTACACTCTGGTGCGTAACAAGGAATTGCTTCAGGATATGTGGCCTCTGAACATGCCTTACTTTATGGGCTATACAAAGAGACTTAAACTCGATTCTCTTCTGTATAGGCAGCCAATGGAGGCTTGCCAGCTCCGGTCATGCAGAATGGGATTTAGGGATATTCAGCAGGATTCTAGCTGTAGCATTTTTTATCACCTGTAATTTTCTTGTGACAGACATAGGGCTCCTAAGATAGAGAGAGTTACCATAATCCAGACAAGACATGATGAGGTCTTGGATGACAATTCTGCGGGTATCAATGGGTAGCCATTTAATAGTCTTCCTAAGGGCTCTTAAAAGACCAAAGCATGAACCAGCCAATTTATTGGCTTGTGCTTCCATGGTAAGATTCTTATCAAATACTATTCCCAGGCTTTTGATCTCGTCTTTTGGGGTGGGACGTTCACCTAGACCTGGAGGCCATGAGAAATTACTCCAGAGGGTGGGATTTTGTTCCTACCAGCATAACCTCTGTTTTGTCGCCATTTAGTTTAAGGTGGCAACTGTTCATATACTTTTGTACCTGCTCCATGCAGTCCATCAACTTGACCTCGGTTTGTTTAATATTGGAGGAGAGAGAGACGACAATCTGTGTGTCGGCATACGAGACCACCGCAAAGCCTGCTAGACAGATGATATCAGCTAAAGGACGCATATATACATTGAAAAGAGTAGGGCTCATGGACGAGCCTTGAGGAACTCCACACTTAAGCCGATGTACTTCTAACAGACACTGTCCCTCCAGGACTTCAAAGCTTCTGTCTTCCAGAAGTGAGGCCAGCCAGATCATTGCTTTATCCTTGATTCCTAATATCTCCAGCCTGCTTTGCAGTATCAGGTGGGAGACAGAGTCAGAAGGCTGCGCTCAGATCTAAAAGGATGAGCGCATTTGAGCCTCCTTGGTCCAAAATTCTCCTGAAATCTTCAGTGGCTGCTAGAAGAGCTTTTTCTGTTCCGTATCCTGATCTAAATCCTGTTCGAGTCGGATGTAGCAAATCATGAGATTCCAGGAAGTTGGCCAGCTGGTTATTGACCGACTTCTCTAGAATTTTGCTTACACCCGGAAGCAGAGAGATAGGTCTGTAATGCTCTGTCCTATTAGGATCTAAGGAGGGTTTCTTCAGCAGTGGATTGACGATCGCGTATTTCCACTGATCGGGAACCTGACCTTTTTCCAAGGAGAGGTTAAATAAATTGGCCAGAGCTGATAAAATGATATCACCTCCTTTCAGTAAGATATCAATAGGGGCGGGAACTAGAGGAGACCCTGACTTGACTGTCTTTGCTATATCTTCTCTTAGGTTATTTTTTAGTTGAGAGAACATACTCAAGATGTGAGGGTCTGGGTTAGCTGGATCATGATCTTCTTTGGTGATGCGAAGCATCTTCTGCATTGTAATGGTCCCTAAAGAGTCATAAATGAGGCTGACCTTATTAACTACGTGGCAAGCAAACTCTTCAAAGCGCTCGTTGGAGGAGGAGGGGCCTGACCCTATGACTTTAGGTTTCAAGAAGGAGTTCACTATGCTGTATATTTCCCTGGCGGCCTGTGAAGACCGTGTAATTCTATCAGCAATGTCTGTTAGTCTGGCTTTCCTAAATTGTTGATATCTTTTCACCATTTATTTTAATAAATGGCTTGTGATCTACGTGTAGTTGCAGGTACTTCTTCCAGCCCCTTAATAGAGTGTAGGGACTGCTGCCCTGAACCCCTTCTACACTTTAATTAATACCGCAAGGGCTGTGACCATGCAAAGGAAGGGTTAGGCTGCTGGTTTGGGTAAAATCCATGAGGACCTTTTTCGATCGAATCTGGATGTTTGGGACCCATATATTAATACAATCTCGAACGCCATCCTTGCAGGTGCTTCCATATCCGAAACCTGGAAAGGTACAGAGATTGTCCCTATATATAACAAGCATTGGCATAGCCAATAGGTCTCGCTTTTGGGACCTTATAAGTATTTAGTTATGCAACTGTTGCATGGCTAAACACTTATAAGGTCCCAAAAGCGAGACCTATTGGCTATGCCAATGCTTGTTAATACTGGCGCACGGCCGTAAAAGTAACGCGGCCGTGAGAACATCAAAGCGGCCGCGAAAGTGAAAGTGATCGCGATCAAGCGCGGCGAGCGATGCGCTTAATGAGCATGACGAGGAAAGCCATATGGCGCCTCTGCTCGTAAGCGCGCGCCCGCGCACATGCACTGTAGCTCTAGGCTGGCCATGGTAGCATTTTTTGAGCCCTCACTAAAAGTCTCGCCAGACCAGCGCATGCGCTGGGTCAGGCGAGACCTAAAAAGGGATCTACCGCAGGATTATTGCCTAATTAATTTGATAGACTCCATTCAAAAAATCTTTTGTAGACAAATCCTTGATAAAATAAATGGGCCTACACCCAAGTGATAACCCACTTCCAAGCTGGCTTACGAGATAATGTGGGCACTTTGGACTCTTGGTTATCAAGTGGAAGACGGTGGATATCAGCAGAGGGAAATTGTTTGCAGCCTTTGTTGACCTCCATTCTGCCTTTGACTTGGTCCCAAGAGAGAAATTGTGAGGCGTATTGAGGAAGCAGGGGATGCCCCATGAACCTTTGGACATTTTAATTAGACTGCATGAGGACACCAATGCCCAAATTAGATGGGGCCCTAATGGGGAATTGACAAGGAGTATTCCTGTAGGAGTCTGCCAGGGCTGTGTCCTGGCCCCCACCCTGTTTTTATTATTTATCAATGGGTGTGTGTGTTTTTTTTACTTGATTGCAAGAACGACTCCCCTACCTTAGTTGGAACAAAGCTTCCTACCTTGTTGTTTGCCAATGACACCCTTTTGCTGTCAAAGATTTCTAGGAAGTTGTCGATTTTGTAGCAACGATTTTCCCCGTTTTGTGATCAGTGTGGGCTTGAGCTGAATGCAGTTAAGACCAAGTACATGGTCTTTAATCCGCACAAATACTTTAGGGGGAGGTTATCCCTGCATGGAGTCTGCCTTGATAGAGTGGAGGATTATGATTATCTTGGTATCCGGATATTAGATTCCAACTTATGGGAGGTCCAGATGCAAAAGAGTACATCTACATTAAAACACAGGACCATGGCTTTACTTTGATTCACAAAACCAGCCAAGTCTTACTCTATTAACCCCTTCAAATATGTAGGGTACAGGTTTTAACTACAGTACCCAATGGAAGCAAATTATGGGCCCATTCGGACTTGACTAATTTGGGTTTCGAGGAAAATAAGTTTGTGCAGTCACTATTATTACTCCCCCAGAGTTACCCCTTGCGACCTGTATGGCTTGATCTTTGATTAAGGCCTTTAGGCCTGGTGGCCAATCTGAATCCATTAGCCTATAAGGTGCATATTTGGAAGTTGAATATGCAGAAACCATATAAGGAGGACCTAGCTGACATTCTTGGAAGGCCAGGAGTTTCAAGGAAGATCTTCTGGTTAAGTACCAATCAAGGCAAACTTGATGGAGCTTGGCCTGGAAGACTTCTCAAATTCGCCCGAATTCATTGGCCAGGGCTCCTTGGAATTGTTATAAGTGAGGTTTTGGGAAAGGCAGTATGCCAAATGTATTGCCCCAAGAGCTGCAGGCGTAATAACTCAATCCTATGTAACTTTTGAAACTTTTCCTTTTTATGAAAACTTTCTAGATACAATCTGCCCTGCTTTTGCGCGATCCCTTTATTTAAAATTTCGCTACAGCATCCTTCCCCTCACAGCATTCTCAAGAACTTGGCCAGCCAATGGTGGGAGCTTCATGGCATGCTGCGTCTGTTCTTACTTTAATGAGACTGGGGAACATTCCTCTTTTTCTGTCCAGCATAATCAGGTAGTCACTCTAAATGGATAAGATGGGCATGTCATAAGTTAGGTCTATTAGAGCGGACATCTGCATTGATAACCTTCAGGAAAGGTCAAGACCCATTTGCTGTA
This sequence comes from Calotriton arnoldi, assembly GCA_963921515.1. Lineage (NCBI taxonomy): Eukaryota > Metazoa > Chordata > Amphibia > Caudata > Salamandridae > Calotriton > Calotriton arnoldi. The sequence continues at coordinate 605,170 of CAWUFW010001227.1, forward strand.
TATACTGAAGTATCTGCAGAGTGCATGTTATAAGTGGACAAGTTCCCTAATGCAATTTTAAAAATTCATTATGGTTGCACTTTCTTATCTATGCAATTGCACTTTAGTTTTTATGTACTGTTACACAGCTATCTGTTCTACATGATAATCGAACATTGTGCTTTTCCCTCATCTCTGGTTTTATGATGTTTTAGCTTTGTACTGAATCTTTATCATGTTTTATCACTGGTCTCTTCACACTGGAAGCCATCCTGGTGGACCGGAAAGGCCTCGAGTTAATCTCCATGCGTGTTTGGATTATAATGTGCCCTCCTTACCTTAATGATTAGCCCATTTATGATTTATGATTTGTTGCTCTTTTCTTGATGAATTGCACTTGTTTCATCATACTATTTTAACATGTTCTGTTCACTTTAATGCTTTGTATTATCCGAATAAAGTTACAATGATGAGGATGATGGAACCATGTCATTGGAGTACAAAAGTGCTGAGAAGTGACATGTAAATTTCACCACCTACAATTCCTTTGCGAATGTGGGCATGAATAGGTTAAACATCAGGGGAACCAGTAAACACCCCTGCTTTATAACCCCCTTTGATGTAGGAATTGAGCCTGTGCATACCTTTTCAGGCCGTAATCTTACGTGGGTATAACTCAATGGTTGGATTCCTCAAAATAAGGCACACGGTAGTCCCATGATTTTAGCTGTTTTTCTTAGAGCAAAGCCTACCAATAGTATCAAATACTGCCTCCAACCCCATAAACCATAGTACAGTGTGGGAGCCTTCCTAAAAATAGCCTTGAGCGCCAAATCACTGAGGGGCCAATTTATATTTTGGCAGAGAGGGAACTCCGTCGCAAGTGCAGCAGGGTTCCCTCCTCGCCAACAGTGGTCCGCCCGCATGATCTGTATGCAGGAAGACCATAGATTTGGCTACGGCAGTGACTACTCAATCACAGCCATAGCCAAACCTCTCAGAGAGCCCGACTGCGTAAGGGCTGTCGAAGAATTGGCTATATGTCCATCTGCCCAATTAGGAAGGGCGGATATATAGCTGTTTTTACTGTCCGTAAAAGCCAGGGAAAATCCTGGCAGTAAGGGACAGTAAAAAACAAAAAAATGCCCCTTTCGCCATGGAAGATAACTCAAATGGAGAGGGGGGCGTTATCGTTTTTATTTTCAAAAAGTAAATCCTGCTTCAGGATTTTCTCTTTGAAAATCATCAAGAAACCAGTTTGGTGCAAGGCTCCATCATGTTGATGGAGGCCTGCACCAAACTGTGAAAAGCATTGACAGGAACTGCCGTGACGGGAATTCCTGCCAGTGCTTTATAAATGACCGCCAGCTTGGCAGTCATTTAAAATTTAGGTTGGTGGCATCTCCGTCTGGGAGCGAAGTAGTATTTTACTCCATCACCCTGGTGAAGAAACAGGCTGGCCGCCTATAATTAAATCGGGCCATGATCATCAGACAATTAGTAAGTTAGTTAGTGAACTTGGAACAGTGTAATTTAGGCTCCACGCTTACACATCACAGAAGTGCAATATTAACTTGCATTTAATACCATGTAGCTTGTGTGCCTAACTTTATTAATGTGAAGTAAGTATTTAGATGTACTACTGAAGTGTATTCACTGTAGAAACTAGAGATTCATATACGTGTGTATATTAATGTTTAGTTTAACCATGAAGACATGTACTTTTCATAAATATCTACACTTATGTTTCAAATCCTATTGCATTTATTTGAAAGTACATTGCATATGTAACCATGAAGGCATTTATTCATGTTGCATTTATTTTCAAGTTATACATGCACCTATAATCATGTATTCGAAGTGCACATTGAAATGCTTGACTAAAAGTTAACTTGACTAAAGACCTTAATTTTGAAATGCATTTTGCTTGCTTTGCATGTTCCTTTTTTTGCAGGTGCGTTCTCATGATTTCACAGTTAGAGAAAGGAGTATTGTTGTATTAGTGATAGTGAGGCCTGAGAGAGGAAGGTTTGGCAGGAGTGTGAAGAGCGAAAGAGTTGAAGAAGCCTCCTATTCAGCACATATTAGTAATGGAGGGATACTCAAGGTTACCAAGACTGTCCAAGTTCTGTGAAATGGGAAAGTCTGGCGATGTTGCTTTTGCACCTGTGGAGTTTAACACCATTGGTCCCTGGAGTGGTGGAGGGAGATAACTGCTGATGTTGAAGTATCTGTGAGTTTTAATTAATGTATGCACTGTTAAGAGTTTAGAGCAGATCCCATTGGCCTTTGAGAGGTACTGACCTCTTAGGTTTCTGTTCTTGCGAATGTATGGCATTATGCTAAACACTTGTTCCCTTTAGAAGATTTCTTTTTTTTTAAATTCATTTTTATTTGATTTTACCAAGAGTCAGAACAGTCAATACAGTCACTTACATAAGCAAAATAGAACAAAACAAAACAAAAGGATAAAATAAAGAAGGAGGAGAGAGGGGACTGTCAACAAACTGGGATATAAAAAATGGAACAACATAATCATACAGAGTGAGATAATCAGCTAAGACCAATGCCTGTGCGACCATATTTGTTCCACTTTTTTGACTGATCGAGGACCCCTAGCTTTTGCAACTGTGGGTTCATTCATAAATTTGGCGGAACAATGCCAAAAATTCAGACACCTTGGGCGGTGTGGGGTCTATCCATACCCTGGCAACACATAGACGAGCACTTACTACTATGATCATGATTAGTGAACTGAGGCTGGGAGCCAATCTAGGTTTATAACCCAGCATAATTTCCTTATAGCTCAAATTAATTTCAAGCCCCACATGTGCTAAAATCAATTGAAGTAAACTATCCCAATATCCTTTAACCTTAGGACAGTCAACGAACATGTGTACTATATTTACCGCACTTGGGGCAATATGGACGCTCCGAAGTCCCAGCCGCCCCCCCATTTCGAGATACGACCTGGTGCGTGGTTTGCATGCAAATTGTCTTAAATTGCTGTAGTTTAAGACTAACTGGGTTGATTGACTGATCTAAAATTGCTAATGCATCCTTTATCTCAGCAGCCGTAACCACAGTTGCGAGACGCGAGCTCCATTTTAAGGCAAGTTGGATACGATCATCCAGAGCACAAGCTATGTATTTCTGATATATCATACTTATGCTGACCATACTTGTTTCCTGTCCAGGTTGATAGTAGCAAGTAAGAAGGTTGAATGTTTCTTCATCATTGCTGAAATCAAGCTTGTTTACAATATAATCCCTCACGTGCAGGTATCTAAAACAATAGCACTGCCGGAGCCCATATGCATCCTATAATGCAGCGAATGTCCGGAACCCCTGACTATCACACAGCTGCCCCAAGTTAACTATGCCCAGCTGACCCCAAAGCTGCCCAACTTTATCATGAAATATGTTGGGGAATAATGGATCGCCCCAAAACGGAATGAGCGAATGAACAGATGGTAAGGAAACTTTTGTGCATATTTCACGCCAGATTCGAACTATATCTTTTATTACCTTAAACTTCACCCTCTTGAAGTAGTTGGGGTCCATCAACCTATGCAAAGGAAATCTAAGGCCCGAGCCTAGTGCTAATTGATACCCGAGTGCCATCGGCCCAGCTTTACTTTCGACCAATAAACTACAAATACGGCCAGTGAATGATGCCCAGAAGAATAACTTAAAATCCGGTAATTTAAATACGCCATGCATATAGGGCAGCTTCAAGAAACAAAGAACACGCATAGGCCTCCTATAGCCCCATATAAAACTACTCACTGCCCCTTCCAGACGTTTAAAAAAGAATCAGGAACTCGTAGCGGTATTGATCGAAATAGATAGAGAAACTTGGGCAATATGTTCATTTTGACAATATTACATCTACCAAGAACACTCAAAGGAAGCTTATGCCATTGTCGCAGTTTCGCCATGACCGTTTTCAAAAGGGGTTCATAAATAAGTGCGATAATGTTCTCCACACGACTACAGAGATGTATGCCAAGATATAAAGCTGTATCTACCACACCTGTCGTAAAAGAAGGTAATTTAAAATTTAGGATAACCTGCATCTTAGAGAGATTTAACTTATACCCGAAAAAGGCACCAAATTGTTCAGCCTCCTTGGATATAACTTTAACAGTGGCCCTTGGGTTGCTAGCAAAAACTGCTACACCATCAGCATAAGCCATTATTTTAAGACCAATACCATTTAACCTGACAGGCTGTACACCTTTGTTCAAATTAAGGTGTCTTAAATAAGGTTCAATATAGAGGGCAAACAGCAAGGGAGAAAGTGGACACCCATGACGTGTGCCCCTACCTATTGGAAAAGAAAAAGAGGAATAGCCGCCCATCAGCAACTTAGAGACCGGGTTCTTATAGAGCGTCTGCACCAGCGTTATAAAATGGCTACCTAACCAAAAAACATCCATAATCAGTCAGAGCGCTTCCCAAGTAACCCGGTCAAAGGCCTTCTCTGCATCCAGCATAATCATGACTATGTTGTCCTTGGTTTTGCCAGCCACGTCAAACGCTGCGATTGTAGTGTTGATATGTGCCGTAGTATTTCTACCAGGGATAAAACCGTGTTGCTGTTCTGAAACTAAATTATGCATGACTGGGGTGAAACGCAGAGCTAAACTTTTAGAGAAGACATTGGCGTCCGCATTTATCAGGGAAATTGGTTGATAAGAGCTCCTTTCCTCAGATGGTTTTCCTTTTTTAAGAAAAACCATAACATTAGTCAGTCCCCATGATAGCGGAGCAGTGTCTCCATTACTAATGGCAGTTACCAAATCAAAGAACTCTGGTGCAAGAATATCTATAAATACTTTATAAAATTCCAAAGGTATTGAATCTTCACCGGCTGCCTTCCCTGAGGGTAAATCACTTATAGCTACCTCGACCTCCATTAGGCGGATCTTTTCCTCTATAACACGTTGCTGCTGGGGATCAAGTCGGGGCATACCACTTTCCTGTAAGTACTTGTCCGCAGCATGGTGATTATTACTATCAGGCCTATAATACACCCTTTGATAAAACATAGCAAATTGCTCCGCAAGTGACTGACGATTGGTGTATACTACACCACTATCCCCAATAATCTGATATATAATATTGTTCGCACTTCTATCAGAGATCTGATGAGCCAGCAGATGCTCCACTTTTTCCCCATACTCGTACTGAAAAGCCCTGTTTTTCTGATAACTGGCAGCCACCTATTCGAATAACCCCTATTAAGCGTTTCTCGCCTCTCAATTAGCTTTAAATATAGCGACTGCTCTTGCGGATCCTTGGAAGGGATCGCCTGAGCATATTTTATTTCTAAATCCAAACACTCTTGACGAATTTGGACCTCTTGCTTCTGTTTACATCTGTTCTGAGTCAGAATAAACCGAAGCATCACCCCTGTATATATGCTTTCATACATTCCCAGACAGTTTCGACCGAAGCTGTACCTTTATTGTTTCACATATATTCTAAAAGTAGGCCCTTCATATATCCCCTATTTTCCATATCAGAAAGCAGGTATAGAGGAAATGAAAATGGTCGTTGGCCACCCCTTCCCTCTACTGGCCTAGGCTGCATATTAAACATAATGTGGTTGTGATCTGAGGTAATCTTTGGACAGATCTCGATAGATGCCCCTCCCAACAACTGTCCTTGCATCAATATCAAATCTATTTGAGAATACTGTCTGTGAGGAGAACAATAATAAGTATTACCTAGTACCAGAGGTAACAGAGTTCTCCATACATCAACTAAATGGTGCAGTCTCATTATTTCCATGATGAATGTGCGAGTTTTGGCCATCCTAATGTTAGCTTGTTGGTTAGTAGTATCGATACGATAGTCCACTACACAATTGAAATCCCCCATTAAGATCAAATCTCCAGGCCAATCCAACAATTGCAGATTTAAATAATTTAAACCTGCAGGATCGTCCGAATTAGGGCCATACACCACACAAATGGTATATGTCTGTCTGCTGATATACTGTGCTATAGCCCATCTGCCCCTTCTATCTGAGGCAGTTCTAAGAATCTTGACGGCCAGCTTCCTATCTTTCATTATGGCAACCCCCCGTATAGACACTGTTTGGGAAGTGCAGATAAGCGTTTCATATCCCAACTGCTTCAATACTTGCCGATCTTTAAATGCCAAATGAGTTTCAGTTACACCTGTAATCTGTGGCTTATATGCTGCCAATTCCTCCCGTATTAATTGTCGCTTCCTAGCTTGATTTAGGCCTGCCACGTTCCAACACATACATTTTAAACTCGTCATTGAATTAATCTGACTGTTAGACCTTGAAGCTTAATTACCATCTTACACTGCCATCCTCCCTCCTTTCGTGTATTATATACTAAATACCATTTCCAGACTTTCTGACTCTTAAAACTACCCCCAGTCACACCACCCCATACCGTGTGATTGACATACCAGTTGACACAACCACCCACCACAAAACCACCCAGACCCCACCCATCCCACCCTGTACCTAGAAAAGGGAATCATCCACCCCTTTTGCTGTCAGCTGCTTTGACAGCCCACTGGGAGCACTGCGAAGACTGCCGCCCCATAACCCCCCACCAACATCACAATCACACATACTTTAGTGAACTACCCCCCAATGATGGAAATAATCATACACATGGCCTCTTAGCACAAATGCACACCCCGATTAGATATTCAAAAATAGGGCTAAGAGGAAGTCTGCGAAGTCCCTAGTCGCCACTGTCTGAGAGCTTGTGAGACCTCCAGTTCCGTATGAAAAACCTGTGGTTGTCCATCTTTGATAACCTTCAGTTGTGCTGGCTCCTGTAAGAACACCTGTGCCCCTGCAGCTTTTAATGGATCAATTAGCTGACACAACTTCCAGCACTTATCCATTGTAGTCTTACATAGATCCGATCGAACAAAAATGGACAGGGAATCAACTGTTAGTGGAGCTGTTGAGTGAGCTTTGCAATAAATTGCCTGCCGCAAAAGAAAATTACCAACATAGATGAGAAAAGGACGAGGGTGCAAGTGCTTAGAGTTCACTGCTTGCTTGGTAAACAAGGGAAGCCTATGAGCTCGCTGGATTTGGGAATCCATATGCCAATCTGCCAGGTCCAGGAGAGATTTCTGAAGTAAACTTATGACGTAGGCCCTACCTACTACTGAAGTGGCAAGATGGGTCCCACAGAGAGCTGAACAACTTAGAGAATCCAATGGACCATCAGTCACATATCCGAGTCTAAGTGAAGGGCTCAGAGTTACATTAGTATTAGAACTAGTGTCCGTTAGTGTTTGCGTATCATCCCCTAATAACGGTGAGTGGGATTGGAAGGCCAGTCCGCTTTTAGATAGCCTTGAGATCAAAGCCTTAACATCTCCCTTGGAAGTAACCCACTTGCGGAGGGGACTCTCCTTAGGCCCCCCCCCCCCTTTAGAGCGTGGAGCTAGAGCACTTGAAATTTGGGCAGCGAGCGTCCTGGGATTTCCTAAAGCTATGGCGGCCTTTTCCGATCTTTGATTTGGCCTGCCTCTTCTAAGGGAACCCCCTTTCTTTACGACTTCATCCTCCCCCGATGGGGAACCCTGAGAAATCACCTTGAGAGGATCCTGCAATTACTTTTGGCCAGTTATAGCCCCAGGCATGGCCTCTGATCTAGGCTTCAAGCTTTCACTGTGTTCCACTAATACAGCTTACATCCGTACAACTATTTTTCTCGCCAGACCCCGAGCTTTCTGTGCCTTCCATGCATGACTGTGGGTCCGCAGGTCCTGTACCCGCTTTAGCCACTCCACCTAAATTTTGTCCATCTCTCAGTCCAGCCCCCTCTACCGGTCCAAAGAGCCCAGCAGCTTGCAGGGTTCAGAAACTACCAGAATAGAGGGATTACTGTCATCCACTAACAAACAGGACCCCAATGGAGGAATTAGGGTATTCTCATTATTATTCACAGCACTCAATTCAGTATTTACACAGGTAATTTGAGAAAAGTCTTTACCTTGTAAAGGATCAGCCCCTGCCAAAGTTGTCTGTTGAGGAAAAAACTGAAACTCCGATCCTGCTGCTACACTTCCCTGTTGCACAGCACTCAAAAGTACATCCACTAAAGAAGCCTCAGTAATTGCCATATTGCCGGCATGTAAAAGATCGCTCGCGCTGCCTGATTGAAGTACCTTTAGAATGGGTCGTCCAACCTGTGTACTAGAGGCTTTCTGCTTTGAATAATGGCGGCCCCTCGTTTCTCCATCTTCTGTGCTTTCCACTATTAGAGGCTCAGTTGCCGCAGATGCAGAGGATCCAATGACCCGGCAACCTTGGCCACCATGATGCGCATTCACATGCGGAGGGGCCATGACCGAGTTCAACTTCCCCGGTTCGTAAGAGTACAGCAGAGGCAGACGCTGCAGAGGCAGACGCTACGGAGCCAGAAACAGTTCAACCAGCAAGCCCGAGCCTGCAGTAGTCGTCCCAACACCGGACCAAACAGCTGCCACTGCATGCAAGATGATTACCCCCTCCGCCCTGCAATGAGAACTGCCGGTAGGTAAACACACTACCGCGGGAGATATCAAAGCCGAATTGAGAAAATGCTGGATGTGAGAGGTGGCATTATGGGAGTGGTCTCAGCATGCGCTCCTAGGAGCGGGATCAACCCGCCATCTTCCCTTTCCCTCCCTTTAGAAGATTTCTACTGAAATCTTCACTATGCTGACACGGTCCCACTTTTCTGAATTATTTGAGAGCTTTCCCTATGACCCGATCATAATTTAGATTTAGAAATCCATTCATGTTCAGGAGGAGGAGCAGAGTTTCTCAAAGGAAAACCAATTACTAATTATTGGTATCTGTATTGTTCTGACTGTGGTTATTGTATGTTTTATGCTATCAAATCAAAATTTGCTTTGACGCCTTAATTTGCTTGTTATAATTCTTTACGTTTATAATATGTTCCTGATTTTCATGTTTACTGGAATGCTTATTAATTTGTAATAAACTCACTTAACTTTAGTCACCAATTCCTAGTCCTAATTGTGGCCAAATGGGCTACACAAACTGTAAATAGTTTTATTGAATGTCAACTCCCTTCTGTCTCTCAGTCAACCAAAAAAATTAGTCGGATGAAAAATGGTAACTGCTTTCCTGCATGCTCCCAGGCTCATTTGGGAAGATGGGAGCGGCCTCTGGTCATTTGACTATTCCTGCAATTTGTCAAGATTACCGTTGCAAAGACCTTGCTAGGAGGCCTGAGCATGACTAGTAAGTGGTAATTAGAAGGGAGATAGGGGTTGTCATTTTTGTGTATATTGATATTACTATTAGTTAATTAATAATTACTATTATTAATATTAAAGAATCTCTCTGTTCATCAAGGATAGTGTTCAATTAGGTTACTGCCCCAAATACTAGGAGAAGGATAGAATACAAAGGCTGCCACTGTATCACAATACCTGTCCTTCCATCAGGACCATTAGTTCAAGAGGACCTATTTTCAGAAATAAGAAAAGTCAAAGACCCTGAAAATGGCAAAATTTCTACTAGTCTTTAGTGTGTGTGATTATCTGATTGCCTCCAAGAGAATGCCCTATTGGGTCACTGCCTTGAAGACTTTAATTATTTGGAAAGAAAAATGGTATTACTTAGAATGTTAGGCAGTCATATAAGAATATATATAAAAAAGGAACTGAGGTCCAAATTAAATGCCCATGGAAACCCTTAACATGGTGATTGGTCTACTGCAGGGTCATCCAAACAGAGTTGCAGCCGTCCCACCTCATTTAGGACCGGGCTGCTGCCACTGATTTTTCTTCCCCAGACACTATGGAAGTAAAATGTAAAAGAATCCTAGTGAATCAGGGCTTTTTAGTAATACACTCGTCCTTTGGTGGGTTGTTGCTAAATAGCAAAAGAGAATGTTGAACAGACAAAAAAAAACATATCTGACTGTTCAGCATTCAAAAGTGATGAAAGTTTTAGACTACCTGCTGTATCCTGAGATTCCTACATGCCTAACTGGGATATCTGTGATGAAAGTTCAACCACCAGTGCAGCACATACACTTTCATCACTCATGACATGGTCAGTGACATCACTGATGATATCACTGATGACATCTCAAATGACATCACTGATAACATCATCCAGTGACTGTGAGTATTTTCTAAAAGTTTATAAGTGTTAAACATTTATACTAAGGTAACGCAAAAGTTAAATTAGTATACTTTGTGTACTACTAATGAGAAATACTATTTTTAACTTCTATTATGTGAGTGGCTTAGTGACTGTGTATCCGTGTGTGAGTGGGTGGGTGAGAGGCTGTATGGGTGTGTGAGTGGCTGTATGGATGAATAACTGAGTGTGTGAATAGTCATATGGATGATTAAGGCAGCTGTATGGGTGAGAGAGTGTATGAGGGGCTGAATTGGTGAATGAGAGAGTGAGTGTCTGTATGGGTGAGTGAGTGGCTGTGTGAATGGCTGTATAAGTGGGTAAGGGGGTGTGTAAGTGGCTATATGGATAAGTGAGTGGCTGTTTGAGTGGGTTTGAGTGGGTATCTGGTTAACTGAGTGGGTGTGTGAGTGGCTGTATGGATGACTGAGTAGACATGTGAGTGCTTGTATGGATGTGTGAATGGGTATGTAAGTGGTTGTGTGGGTGTGTGAGTGGCTCAGTTGAGAGGCTATATGCAGTGGCGGCTCCTCTGAAGCAGAGGAGCTTCGCCCTACTACTTCAGCTGCAAGCAGAATACAGAAAATAAAATGATAATTACGTTCGTTAATATTTTGTTCTTTGTATTCAGCTTACAGCTGAAGCCAGGCAGGCAGGGTTGGGCTCCCCGCGTCACAGGGGGAAGAGTGGTGGCAGCACCTAAAGTGCGCATGATGCTTTGGTCAGCTGTCTCGGGCTGGCCAAAGCTTCATGCGCACTCTGCAAGTTCTCCACGCAGGCTGTATTACAGCCTGGGTGGAGAACATACACAGCCTGCCAGCCCCTGTCTGAGCACCGAACTACGGCGCTCATACCAATCACAAAGCCACTAAGGCAGCATTGTGACTGGTCATGGAATTCCTGGGGTTTTATTATTCCCCCCTTCCATCATTCCCCCTCTCCCCGCCTCATCACCCCTTGTCGGTAGCAGCCGCTACTGGCTAATGGGTGAGTGGGTGGCTGTATGGGTGGATACATGGGTGTGAGAGTAGCTGAATGGGTGAGTGGCTGTGTGAGTGTTTGCTTGGGTGAGTGAGTGACTGTGTGCATAGGCACATGGGTAAGTAAGTGGCTGTGTGAATGGTTGTATGGGTGAGTGGGAGTGGCTGTACGAATGAGTGACTGGGTGTGTGAGTGGTTGCATGGATGTATGAGTGATTGTCTGGGTGTGTAAGTGGTTCTGTGGATGATGTCATCAGTGATGTCATTTGAGATGTAATCAGTGATGTCATCAGTGATATCACTGACCATTTCATGAGTGATGTAACATTGGAGGTCATAAGCATTGCGGGGGCGTAAGTTATAGTTAGCTCAGGTAACTATAACTGCCGAATTTCTATGGTTTTGTGCGTGTGAAATCTGAGCCTAACTATAATGTCCCTGCCACCTTTGTTTTTTCAGTGAATTTCTAAGGTTTTTGTAAATTCTATTTCCTAACTATAATGCCCCTTTAAATTTTTGTTTTTCAGTGAATTTCTACAGTTTTTTTAATGTTATTTTCCAATTATAACGTCCCTGTAACCTTCAGTTTTGTTTGCTGAATTTGTTAGGATTTGTTTTACATTTTCTTAATGTAACTGTAACCTGTAATCTTAGAGGATGGGTGTGGTAGTGGTTCTATGTATCATTGAGTGGGTATGAATGGCTATAAAAGTGTGTGAGGGTGTGTGTAATTGGGTGTGTGAGTGGATGTATAGGTGAGTGAGTGGCTGTGTGACTCGGTATATGGCTGAATGAGTGGTTGTGTGAGGGGCTGTATGGAATCTTCGTGAAGTGAGCTGCTTGCACTTTTGGGAATCTCCGGTGTCACAACCTGCTGCACCGTGGTTACGCACCTAAAATTATTGCTGCTGTTGCTTGTTATTAACAAACCGAATGCTAATATCTGTGAAGGGGCCTGCTCGCACTCTTGGGCCCGCTCCGATATCACTGCGGCTACTGCTAAATAGCTATGTAGCGGAATTTATTGCTGCTGTTGTTTCATATTTACAAGCAAAATGCTAATGTCCGTGTAGTAGGCTAGGTGGAGAACATACACAGCCTGCCAGCTCCTGTCTGAGCGCCGAACTACGGCGCTCAGACCAATCACAATGCTGCTAAGGCAGCATTGTGATTGGTCATGGGATTCTGGAGTTTTATTATTCCCCCCTCCATCATTCCCCCTCTCCCCGCCTCACCACCCCTGGTCGGTAGCAGCTACTACTGGCTATATGGGTGAGTGGGCGGCTGTATGGGTGGATAAGTGGGTGTGTGAGTAACTGAATGGGTAAGTGAGTGGGTGTGTGAGTGTTTGCATGGGTGAGTGAGTGACTGTGTGTGTAGGCACATGGATAAATAAGTGGCTGTGTGAATAGTTGTATGGGTGAGTGGGAGTGGCTGTATGAATGAGTGACTGGGTGTGTGAGTGGTTGCCTGGATGTATGAGTGATTGTCTGGGTGTGTGTGTGGGTGTGTAAGTGGTTCTGTGGATGATGTCATCAGTGATGTCATTTGAGATGTAATCAGGGATGTCATCAGTGATATCACTGACCATGTCATGAGTGATGTAACATTGGAGGTCATAAGCACTGCATTGCAGGGGCATAAGTTATAGTTAGCTCAGGTAACTATAACTGCCGAATTTCTATGGTTTTGTGCGTGTGAAATCTGAGCCTAACTATAATGTCCCTGCCACCTTTGTTTTTTCAGTGAATTTCTAAGGTTTTTGCAAATTCTATTTCCTAACTATAATGTCCCTGTAAATTTTTGTTTTTCAGTGAATTTCTACAGTTTTTTTAATGTTATTTTCCAACTATAACGTCCCTGTAACCTTTGGTTTTGTTTGCTGAATTTGTTAGGATTTTCTTTTACATTTTCTTAATGTAACTGTAACCTGTAATCTTAGAGAATGGGTGTGGTAGTGGTTCTATGTATCATTGAGTGGGTATGAATGGCTATAAATGTGTGTGAGGGTGTGTGTAATTGGGTGTGTGAGTGGCTGTATGGGTGAGTGAGTGGCTGTGTGACTGGGTCATGGTAATAGCTATGGTAGCATATGTTCTTCCAGAAATAAATATTTGTCCTGGTTTGAAATTTGTTATCTCTTTTTCTATTTTACTTCCATCTGCTCTACATCATTGTAGCATTAAAATAAGATATTTCCCACTTCTTTGTAGACATAATGTTGACATGAGATCGGATCGACAATTTGGAAAGGTATTGTTTTGTGTAGCTTGTTTGTATAATCTGTCAAAAGACACAGTTTTGCAATCCAGAAGAGTTAAATAAAGGAATAGCTCTGAATCTATTTGTGTAGTTGATGTGAAAGAGCAATCTTCACATTCATGGTTCCATAAATAAGTAAGTCCAAATAACTCATCAATTTGTATTTCTTCTTCTTCTTCTAGAACTCCAATGATTACCATTAAAAACTCCTGTGCATCCTGTTTGGAGTAAACTGCACAGATCCACTACATTTATCTACAGGGTCTCGAATGTGTGAAGCACAGTGTGTTGTAGTCCTATCACTATGTAAACGTTGCAACAAAGAACACAGTTCAGAGCACAATCTCTTCTGTGGTTTCTGTTCCAGTGCATGTACAAGATGAGGTAATTGAAAGAGTACATTGAGGACAACATTTGCAAAGCAGTTGACACCAGAGGGGTTTGACAATTGGTAACCAACAATATATGCCTCACTGTATATTTTTTTGTTCTGAACAGCTTCCTTGTTCTCCATCTTTTTCTTCTTTTGAACATCACTTCAGCCCTTTGTACGTTTAATGCTTTGGACAGACGGTGCATTTTTCATAAATGTTATACTGTCCAAATGAGGAGCATAAACACTTCTTAATCGATTGTACTCTTTAACAAAACTTGGATCAGCACTTGCTTTACTGTCATCAAATGTAATCAAATACAAACCAGACACAGGATGTCCTTTGACTGGTAAGTTGTAGTAGATCGCAGAACACAATCAAGTGTTTTCCTCCAAATAGCTCATCATCCAAAGCAAAACATTAAGTTTGAGAACATGCTCACCTCAACAATGAATACAAGTTTTAGCTTCTTCAGTACTCTTGAGACTTCATGACAAGCTTCACCGGATAACCTTTGGTACTCCAGTTTGTTGTCATGTTCAACTAGCAGAATGAGAAGTCAATATAAAGAAATTCATTTAATGTTCTGTGCAACTAATCCAGTGGGTTCTGTTACTACATATGACAAATTACACTCTGTAGTCTTCTGTAAGAAAGCAGTGAGGACTTGTATTAAAAAGCTTTTGCCAGCACCAGATTGACTCCTGGCATACCACAGTATTGTCTCAAATGACGTGCATGTACATTCTTTCTTGTCATGGAGGAATCAATGCTGAACTTTGTCTTTCACCTCCATATATATTTCTTTTTGCTTTTCATTTAGTTGTGCAACTAACTCTTCCAAATCAATAGTTTCCTGTTGTGCTTATTGCATTGCAGTCTCCACTAAGGGTGGGCGGAATTTGCGGAATTGCGTTCCGCGAAATTCCGCGAAACGGCAAAAAATCTCCGCGAGCACGCGGAATTTCACGTGCTCGCTGAGATTTTGCTGCGCCCCTTTATATCTGTAAGTGCTTCCTGTTGAGGTTTAATTTTTGTGACAGGAGCATCATGCCAGCCCAGAATGAATCCTGCCCTGCATATTTATCCAAGAAGATGAGTCCGTTTTGTGCAATACCTCTACTCAACTGGAGTACTTTCTACTGGCTAATCAGTAAGTGCTACCTCGTTGGGAAAATGTATAGTGCCTTTCCTACACTACAGCTGCAAAGGACCAGAAGAATTGTCTCCAGTGACCTGTGTGTCTAACTTTGCCACCGCGCCGAAAGCGCAGGGGTCCTTTGATTAAGCTGTCCATCATAGTGGGGAAAGGGCGGGAAGACGTTGCATACCGCGAGTGTATGTGGGGCGGGGCTACTAGCCTGTTCTCATGCCTCTTGTTTATAAAGGGTCAGAGCAGGATCTCAGCGGCAGACGAGGAGAAGGAACCTCCTGGTCACAGGAACTACACGAGGATTGCGCTCGAGAAAATCAAGGATGCAAAGACCTCCATCAAGGATTACAGCTAGCTTTTCAGGGTGGCAATGGAGAGAAGGCACATCTGCTTAATCACGCTAACAAATTGTACACAAGGATTGCGCTCGAGAAAATCAAGGATGCAAAGACCTCCATCAAGGATTACAGCTAACTTTTCACGTTGGAAATGGAGAGAAGGCACATCTGCTTAATCACGCTCACGAATTCTACACGAGGATTGCGCTCGAGAAAATCAAGGATGCAAAGACCTCCATCAAGGATTACAGCTAACTTTTCACATTGGAAATGGAGAGAAGGCACATCTGCTTAACCACGCTCACGAATTCTGCACACCTACCCTGCATATTTATCCAAGAAGATGCCTCCGTTTTGTGCAATACCTCTACTCAGCTGGAGTACTTTCTACTGGCTAATCAGTAAGTGCTACCTCGTTGGGTAAATGTATAGTGCCTTTCCTACACTACAGCTGCGTAAAGGACCTGAAGAATTTTCCCCAGTGACCTGTGTGTCTGTAACTTTGCCACCGTGCCGAAAGCACCGGGGTCCTTTGATTAAGCTGTCCATCATAGTGGGGAAAGGGAGGGAAGACGTTGCATACCGCTAGTGTATGTGGGGCGGGGCCAAACGGGCGGGGCTTCTAGGCCCGTTCACATGCCTCTTGTTTATAAAGTGTCAGAGCAGGATCTCAGCGGCAGACGAGGAGAAGGAACCTCCTGGTCACGGGAACTACACGAGGATTGCGCTCGAGAAAATCAAGGATGCAAAGACCTCCATCAAGGATTACAGCTAACTTTACAGGGTGGAAATGGAGAGAAGGCACATCTGCTTAACCACGCTCACGAATTCTACACGAGGATTGCGCTCGAGAAAATCACCGGGGTCCTTCGATTAAGCTGTCCTTCATTCTGGGCAAAGGGCGGGTAGATGTTGCATACCGCTAGTGTATGTGGGGCGGGGCTTCTAGGCCCGTTCACATGCCTCTTGTTTATAAAGGGTCAGAGCAGGATCTCAGCGGCAGACGAGGAGAAGGAACCTCCTGGTAACACAGGAACTACACGAGGATTGCGCTCGAGAAAATCAAGGATGCAAAGACCTCCATCAAGGATTACAGCTAACTTTTCAGGGTAGAAATGGAGAGAAGGCACATCTGCTTAGCCACAACCTCGCTCACGAATTTTTGGGCTGAATAATACGTTACAGAATTTGAGCTTCAACTCGGGCACCTGCTTTATTTATACCCGAATTCCGTTCCGCCGCGGATCGCGGAAGTTTCGACATTTCCGCGTTCCGCGCGGAACGCGGAAATGCCGAAATTTCGCAAGTTCCGCGAGCGGAACGGAATTTGCCGCCCAGGGTTAGTCTCCACCTCATTCATAGCAATGGCAGCTTCATTTTCAATTATTGGCTGTCCAAGAGGATCTTGACTTAGATGACTTAAACTTTGGCTCCTTTGTGAACTCTCCCTAGCTATCTCAGCAGCAATTGATTCTTCTTGTTCAATTTCATCATTTAACATTTTCAAATAGATAGGAAATACCGAGCTCTCAATTGTATCCTTTTCAGCATTAAAACAATCTCCATAGGAGTCAAAGTCACCGAGTAATTCTGATTCAGAATACCGGGGCTTAAACAGTTGTAGAAGTGCCAAATAGAAGAACTCTCTTTTTACAGGAGTTTGACAACTCAGTTTTCTATGACTAATTAAACTGCCTTTCGTGTGTCATACCAAACAACCATCACAACCAACTACTGTGAATTTACCCTCATCTACATTTTCTGAGACACAGTTTCTATATTTGTAGTTTTGCAGTATTTCATAAAGACATACATTTTCAAGATGTGGACTGCTTTTTGGAAAGTAGGTGTCCAGCATGTTTGTTTTGACAATATCTGTACTTTCTGTGTCAAATTGTGCAAGATACTGAATTTCAGGAAAAGACTTCAACACTCTATTTCTCGTGCATGCTAGGTATAGACTCACCCAAACAATTCCTCTCGACTTAAAGTATAAACTAGCTGAACTCAACCTATCACAGCATTCATGCAATGCAATTTCCCTATGTGAAAGCTTCTTCAAACTGAAACTGTAGAGTTTCTTGGTTAAAGACTTTTCAGCAGAAATTTCTTCCCACATCCTCTTCATCTCTGTCTTTTCAGATTTCGATTATGTATGAATTAACGTAACGAGCAACAGCTATGGAGTTGTCCACCACAAACTGAAAATCCATATTGGCATTCCACATTTTCAGAATGACCGGATGGTAGTAGTTGATATATTTTGAAGATTCTGTTCTCCTCAGGTTGTAGGTGTTTTTGGGTGCATTTCAAGTAATCATCTGTCTGACTGCAAACAAAAAACTCTTGACTCTTCCTTTGGACATAACAGGCCTTGGAAATCCAAAATGACTTTAGCTCTTTTGAATCACTGTCTTTAGGGATGGAACATGTAACATACTGCTCTATGAAAGAAAGTACAGACTCATGTCAGTCTGTTCCAAATTTTGATGCATCTTTGATCCACAACAGCATATGAATATGAGGAGCACCTCTTGCTTGGTACTGCTTATGGCAAAAAAAATCAGTAACTTCTCCAAGAGGTAGATCATGGCTTGAAATTGATGGTTAAAATACCTACAAACATTTGCAGGATCCAAAGAGCAAAGTTCTCCTGGTGTCTTCATATTGATGTCCTAAATATTATAGTTTGGTTCTCTTAAAAAGTCATGTAAGTCTTCCCATGCGCACTCTGCACAACTGAGGGTCCCAAAGCAAGTTGATGCACCTAAATATCATAACATAAATTTCAGTTCACCATGATGATGATACCAATATTCGTTGGTGCCACGTTGGCATGCCATCAAATTTATCAAATTGTATTCCAACTTCTCATCCTTTCCATGAATTTTGTCGACAAAGTCTTGTCCAGACATACTTTGCAGATTAACTCCTGTTTTAAGAATGTGATTAACAGCATACGATAATCTAGACAAATCACTTTCAAATAGCAGATGGAATACGTATGGACTACTTTCGTGAAATCTAGGGTCTTCAGAATATAATCTGGTTGATCCATACTCAGCTGCTGTTATCTGCACAGGGCGGGCATCATAGCATCCGCCTACTCCAATTGGAAATAGTTGTGGAAAACAGCAAGCCTCAAAGCATTTCTCTTACTCATTGGCGCTCCTTTGGCTTGTTTCATCTGGTACAGTTCAATAGCATCTCCCATGACATGAAGATGGTCTAATAGATGTTTTCACATAAATACCGTAAAGTCGACAATCCAGACCATTTTCTCTGTAATTTTCACTTCAGGAATTGTTCATTATAAAGCTATTGACAATTTCCCTGTTTTCTAATATGTAAAATGGGTTATGACAAAAGTGCTCATGAGAAAAGAGGTGTAGTAAATGAATGTCTATCTCAGTCGCTTTTGTATATATATGAATTGTAATTTGTACCCTTTTAAGCATTAAAATTTCTTCACATAAATTTGTG
Organism: Calotriton arnoldi; assembly: GCA_963921515.1. Taxonomy (NCBI): domain Eukaryota; kingdom Metazoa; phylum Chordata; class Amphibia; order Caudata; family Salamandridae; genus Calotriton; species Calotriton arnoldi. Next base: position 623,917 of record CAWUFW010001227.1, read on the forward strand.
CTTTAATAAGTATACACCCGTCTTGCATTGTTCATTTGCGTTGAGCTTCTTTCCTGTTTTGCAATTGACTCAGGTTTGAATAACAATAATTTATTTTGAATTTCAATTGGAATTATCTTTTACCTCATAGCATCGGCCAGTTGTTTCAACTGAATGCACTAATTTGTTCTCTTGGAAATAGCTTTCTTCATTAAAGAAAGACTCAGTACTAGATGTATAATTCCATTCTCCTATGAATATTTTACAAAAATTAGTTTTATGGACAAGTCTTTTTTTCTGGCTTTTTCATCATCATACACAACAGTGTTTTATCCAGTGCTCTCATTCTGTTTAGTATTAAGATAAATACTTTATGCTTCAAGGCAAATACTTTATCTACTACACTTTCGATGTGTTCTTTTTGTTTCAAAGCAGCTGTTCTTCTCTTATACTGCTTTATATTTCTTACCAAATTTTGTATTACCCTACTTCTAAACATTCTTCTTCTTATTTGCTGCAATTATTTTTGCCTTGTTGTCAGTTGAGATGTTTTTTAGAATATTTTCCAGTTTGAACTTCACTTACTCCTTTTTGTTTCCGACTCATTGGTAAAGCTCTCTTTATATTGACATCATGTTGCACGTTTTTAATTTTTTGAAATCCTGTTTTGAGAAACCTCTTAGTTCTCTTACCAGCAGTGGGTTTTTTCCCCACTACGTTCTGGGCATCATCTTCTTTTTTGTTGTCAGTATTTTGCAGATAGTATTGTTTCTTTTGTTTTTCCCTTCTCTGTTCCTTTCTTGCCATTGTAAATTCTTCTCTTGGAGCACAAGTAGATATCTGAAAAATAAATACAGTATCCATTTTACGTTACATACCTCAAGCAACTAAATGCCTACATAATTCATTATATCAATATTTCATAACAGCTCTACTCCCTCTCAAACTACATGTCTTACCTTCCAAGCGCATACCACTCTGCCTTATGCCCTACCTACAACCTACATCATGGGTGATTCATATGTAGAACAAGGGTAGTTTAATGCTTGCCAAAGATGTGTTAAATGCCAAATTGACCTGGCACTAAAACTGTTCAGGCAGACACTGCAGTAACAGGCCCGGGATATGTTTAAAGGGTACTTGTCTGAATGGGTTACTTGGTTGTGTCAGTTCTTCAGTACATATGTGAATGAGTGTATCAGTTCCTCTGTGGGTGTGTCAATGGATGTGTAAGTAGCTATGTCACTGTGTGAATAGCCCTCTTAGTAACTCTATGGCTCTGTAAATGTGTATGTAGGTGACTGTATGGATTGCTTACTGTCTGTGTTAGTTAATGCTGGGTATGTAACTTTGTGTGCAACTGGCTCAGTTACTGCTGGATACATAAGTGATATGCGGGTGTGTGAGTGTAAATGTATAAGTGCCTCTGTCACTGGGTGTGTGAATGGCTCTATGCTTTTGTAAACAGGCATGTCACAGTATGGGTGAGAGACTGGCTATATAACTGGGCATATAGGTCTGTAAGTGCTTATGTAACTCACTGAAACTCAAAAGTACATCTCTTACCTTTGAAGCACATGGCACCGTCCCTATGGGCTACCTACAGCCAACCTTAAGGATGACTTGTATATAGAAAAAGGAGAGTTTAAGACACGGCAAGTGGTTTCACACACCAAGTCGACCTGGCAGTAAACATACACACATACAGGCTCTGCAGTAGCAGGCTTTTGACACATGTTTACAGGGCTGCTTGTCTGGATGGGTGACTTGGTTGTGTCAGTACTTGAGTACATATCTGAGTGAGTGTATCAATCCCTCTGTGGGTTTTCACTGGATGTGTAAGTAACTATGTTGCTGTGTGTCTGGCTCCCTTAGTGACTCTATGGGTCTCTTAATCTGAATGCAAGTGGCTGTATGGATGGCTTAATGGCTTTGTTAGTGACTGTTGGGGTGTGTAAAGGTTTGTGCAACTGGCTTAGTTACTATTGGATACATAATTGCTGTGTGGGTGTATGAGTGAATGTGTAAGTGCCTCTGTCGCTGACTGACTGGGTGTGTAAGTGGCTCTATGCTTTTTAAATATGTATATGACTTGAAGTATAGGTGAGAGACTGCATGTATAACTGGATTACGGCCTACCTTAAGGGTGACTTATATGTAGAAAAGGAGAGTTTAAGACATGGCAAGGGGTTTTATATGCCAAGTCGCCCTGGAAGTAAAGGTGCAAATGCAGGCTCTGCAGTAGCAGGCCCGACATATTTACAGGGATGCTTGTCTGGATGGGTGACTTGGTTGTGTCAGTACTTGAGTACATTTCTGAGTGAGTATATCAGTCCCTCTGTGGGTGTGCCACTGGATGTGTAAGTAACCATGTGGCTGTGTGACTGGTTCTCTTAGTAACTCTATGGGTCTCTAAATGTGTATGTAAGTGGCTGTATGGATTGCTTACTTCTGTGTTACTGAGTGTTGGGGTATGTAACTGTGCGTGCAACCAGCTCAGTTACTGCTGGATACATAAGTGCTGTGTGAGTGTGAATGTGGAAGTGCCTCTGTTGATGTCTGACTGGGTGTGTTAGTGCCTCTGTTACTGTCTGACTGGGTGTGTGAGTGGCTCTATGCTTTTGTAAACAGGTATGTCAGTCACAGTATGGGTAAGATTCTGGATGTAAAACTGGGCGTATGGGTATGTAAGTGCAAGTGTGACTCACTGCACTTACTTCAGAGTACATGTCTCACCTTTTAAGTACAGAGCACCCTCCCTATGGTCTACCTACAGCCTAACTTAAGGGTGACTTATATATAGAAAAATGAGAGATTAAGACATGGCAAGGGGTTATAAATGGCAAGTCGACCTGTCAGTAAAAGTACACATGCAGGCTCTAGAGTAGCAGGCCCGACACATGCTTACAGGGCTGCTTGTTTGGAAGGGTGGCTTGGTTGTGTCAGTACTTGAGTACATATCTGAGAGAGTGTATCAATCCCTCTGTGGGTGTGCCACTGGATGTGTAAGTAACTATGTTGCTGTGTGACTAGCTCTTTCCGTAACTCTATGGGTCTATAAATGCATAAGTAAGTGGCTATATGGATTGCTTATTGTCTGTGTTAGTGAGTGTTGGGGTATGTAAATGTGTGTGCAACTTGCTCTGGCTCAGTTACTGCTGGATACATAACTGCAGTGTGGGTGTGAATGTGTAAGTGCCTCTGCTGCTGTCTGACTGGGTGTGTGAGTGGTTCTCTGCTTTTGTAAACAGGTATGTCAATCACAGTATGGGTGAAAGACTGGATGTATAACTGGGCGTAAGGGTCTGTAAATGCACGTGTAACTCACTGAAACTTCAAAGTACATGTCTTACCTTTTAAGCACATACCACCTTGCCCTATGGGCTACTTACAGCCTACTTCAGGGGTGACTTATGTAGAAAAAGGAGAGTTTCAGACGTGGCAAGGGGTTTTATATGCCAAGTCGACCTGGAGGTAAAAGTACACATGCAGGCTCTGCAGGAGCAGGCTCAAGACATGTTTAAAGGGCTGCTTGTCTGGCTGGGAGACTTGGTTGTCTCAGTACTTGAGTACATATCTGAGTGAGTGTATCAGTCCCTCTGTGGGTGTGTCACTGGATGTGAAAGTAACTATATCTGCATATGACTGGCTCTGTAGCATCTCTATGAGTCTGTATAAGTGTATATACGTGACTGTATGGTCTGCGTAGGGGCTGTGTGAGTGTTGGCATAAAACTGTGTGTGCAACTACCTGTGTTATTGCTGGATACATAAGTACTCTAGGGGCATGTCACTGAATTAATAAGTGCCTCTCTCTAATTGGGTGTGTGTGCGTATATAAATATATATTTATTTATATAGTATATACAATATCAATGTGCACCATTATTAACATACCTGTGAAATCTCTTTGTTGTTCTCCAATTTTTAACACACTTTTTACTTGAGATTTCTTATCATGCAAAATGATAACTACCACTCTCAATATTACAGAATCTGGTAATGGCAATCTTTCCCACTCTGTTTCCAGTGATAGTGATGTACTTATCAAACCATAACCTTCCCTTCCTTTTGTTTTTTTGTTACTCCACTTCTCAATGGTCAGGTTTATTTGAACCCTTTCTTAGTCTCCTGTTAAGAAGCCCTATCTGGTAGAGTTTGTGGGCGGTTTTGCAAATCTGTTGCAACGCTCAGCACAACCCACCATGTAACTTTGTTACAGATTTGTGAATCTAAACTGGAGTCCATAAAAGCATTCAACATTCTACTACTATAACTCTGCATCAACATTTTTCTTTATAAGATGGTAGTGATTTAGAAGATAAGTACTTTACACTGAGTAATAGGTCTAAACCACTGTCTTTTCAACTTTGAATGTACAGTCTATTTAGAACCCTTCACCCCACCCTGTTTTTAACTCAGTTTCCATAGGAACCAACTTTGGAACATTCTCTTGTACCAGTGGGTCATAAGTTCACAACACTCTCTGTGAGCAGCATAATAGCTTTAAGTTCAACCATAGGAGGTGCGGTTGACTATTTTAAAATATAAGCATATCCAAAATAACAATACTTTTTTTAATTGTTCTGGATCTACTTACCTGTATATTTACACCATCCAATCAAATATGTTCTTTTTTTTAAAGTAAGTCCTGTCCCCCATTTTAACTACCTTTCATTTTGAAAACTGTCTGATACAGCTCCAGCTTACTCCTATGTGCGACTCCTCCTTGCCTTCAAAATGGTTACAGCGTGGATTGTGGATCATAGCTTTGTGTTTTGGGCCAGAGAGTGTACTAGAAAGAGTGGCACGGGCAGGGATTTGGGTTAGCCTAATGTGGACATTACTTGGATTAACCACAGAGGGTTAAAGGGGCATCAATAGCTGCCTCAGGTTGAAAGCATTGCGGATTGCCAACATCCAGACCTCATCATTGAGAGACAAAGCTAGGAAACATGTCAATAAAAATGCTTCTACATTCCTCAGAGACCACAGCATGGTCTCCAGCTACAACAACAATTTTTAATTTGACATGAAGGGTATATATACCAGGATGTTTCTTAACAACTTGAGAGACTGCATCCTGTTTTATGTGTACTTATCTCTACACACAATAAACACAAAGGCTCTTCTAAGAACCACCCTTTTCTCAAACACTGGTTCACTTTCTTTTTAAATCCCTATTTTAATTTTTTTTTGACTTCGCAAATCCATTGCGAATCTGCAAAGAAAATGCACACATTCAATACACAGGAACACATAAAAGATTTGCAACTGTGTGACTGACTCTGTGTATCTGACTGGATGCATCAGTATGTTAGTGACTCTGTGAGTGGCTGCATAAGTGACTGAGTCAGTCTGTGAGTGAGTGCATGAGTGTGTGAGTGGCCTGTGTGTGGGTACAAGAGTCTATGAGCCAGTCTGAGCATGGGTGTGAGAGTGTCTGATTGGGTCTGTGAGTGGGTGTGTGACTGTGTGAATGGGTCTGTGACAGGGTGCATGAATGTATCAGTGAGTGTATAAGTAGGTGCGTGAATATATGAGTATGTGAGTGGGTGTATAAGTATCTGAATGGGTGTGTGAGTGCATGTGTGGGTCTCTGAGTGGATGTGTGAGTGCCTGTGTGGTTCTGTGAGTGGGTACGCGAGTGCCTGTGTGGGTCTGTGAGCAGTTGCATGAGTGTCTCAGTGGGTCTCTGAGATGGGTGCATGAGTGTCTGAGTAGGTCTCTGAGTGGGTGTCAGTGTCTGAGTGGGTCTCTGAGTGTGTGTGTGTGAGTCTGTGAGTGGGTGTATCAGTGTCTGAGTGGATATGTGAGTATGAGTGTCAGTGTGTGAGTGGGTGCATAAGTGTCTGAGAGGGTGTATGAGTGGGTGCCTAAGTGTCTGAGTGGGTGCATGAGTGTCTGAGTGGGTCTATGAGTGGATGTGTCAGTGTCTGAGTAGATTTGTGAATGGGTGTATAAGTATCTGAATAGGTGTGTGAGTGCATGTGCAGTTCTGTGAGTGGGTGTGTGAGTGCCTGTGTGGGTCAGTGAGAGGGTGTATGAGTGCCTATGTATGTTGTAGAGTTGGTGCATGAGTGTCTCAGTAGGTCTGTGAGTGGGTGCATGAGTCTCTCAGTGGATCTCTAAGTGGGTGAGTGAGTGGGCCTATGAGTGGGTCTGTGAGTGGGTATATGAGTGTCTCAGTGGGTCTGAGTGTGTTTGTCAGTATGTGAGTGGGTCTGTTAGTGGGTGTATGAGTGGGTCTTTGAGTGGGTGTATCAGTGTCTGAATGGGTCTGTGAGTGTATGTGTGTGTGTCAGTGTGTGAGTGGGTCTGTGAGTGGGTGCATACATGTCTGAGTGGGTGTATTAGTGGGTGCCTGAGTATTTGAGTGGGTCCGTGAGTAGGTGCATGAGTGTCTGACAGGGTCAGTGAGTGGGTGTGTCAGTGTCTGAGTGGGTCTGTGAATGGGTGCATAAGTATCTGAATAAGTGTTTGAGTACATGTGTGGGTCTGTGAGTGGGTGTGTGAGTGACTGTGGGGATCTGAGTGAGTACATGAGAATTCCAGTGGGTCTGTGAGTGATTGTATGAGTGTCTGAGTGGGTAAATCAGTATGTGAGTGAGTATCTGAATAGGTGTGTGAGTGGGTCTGTGAGTGGGTATATAAGTGTCTGAGTGGGTCTGTGAGTGAGTGTGCAAGTGGTTCTGTGAGTGGGTGTGTAAGTATCTGAGTGGGTATGTGAATGGGTGTGTAAGTACCTGATTGGGTCTGTGAGTGGGTATATGAGTGTCTGAGCAAGTCTGTGAGTGGGTGCATGAGTATCTGAGTCAGTGTGTGAGTGGGTGCATGAGTGTCTGTGTGGGTCCATGAGTGGGAGTGAGAGTGTCTGAGTGGGTGTGTGAGTGAGTGCCTGAGTGGGTCTATGAGTGGGTGTGACAGTGTTTGAGTAGGTCTCTAAGTAGGTTTGCGAGTGGGTGTGAGCGTATCTGAGTGGGTCTGTGAGTGTGTGTGTCAATGTGTGAGTGGGTCTGTCAGTGGGTGTGTGAGTATCTCAATGGATCTGAGAACAAGTGTGAGTGTCTGAGTGGGTCTGTGAGTGGGTGCATGAACAACTAAATGGGTCACTGAGTAGGTGTGTCAGTATCTGAGTTATAAGATTGTAGTGATTTAGAATATAAGTACTTTACACTAAGTAATATGTCTAAACTACTGTCTTTTCAACATAGTCTATTTAGAACCCTTCACCCCACACTGTTTTGGCTCTGTTTCCATAGCAACCCCTTTGGAACATTCTCTTGTACCACTGGGTCAAAAGTTCACAACACTCTCTGTAAGAAGCATAATAGCTTTAAGTTCAGCTGTAGCAGGTGCGGTTGTCTATTTTAAAATATAAGCATATCCAAAATAGCAATACTTAAAAAGAAAAATCCAGAGCCAATCACAGATCTACTTACTTTTTCCACAAAATCACTAACTAATTTTAGCTACCTGCATATTTACACCATCAATCAAATATGTTCTTTTTTTAAAGTAGGTCCTGTCCCCCATTTTAACTGCCTTTCATTTTGAAAACTGTCTGATTCAGCTCCAGCTTACTCATGTGTGCTACTCCTCTTTGCCTTCAAGATGGTTAGAGCGTGGATTGTGGGTCATAGCTTTATGTTTTGGGCCAGAGAGTGTGCTAGAATGAGTGGCATTGGCAGGGCAGGGACTTGGGTTTGCCTAATGTGGTCATTACTTGGATTGGCCACAGAGGGTTAAATTGGCATCAATTGCTGCCTCGGGTTGAAAGAATTGTGGATTGCCAACATCCAGACCTCATCACTGTTAGACAAAGCCAGAAAACATGTCAATAAAAATGTTTCTACATTCCTCGGAGACCACAACATGGGCTCCAGCTACAATAACAATTTATACTTTGACATGGAGGGTATATATAGCAGGATGTTTCTTAACAACTTGAGAGACTGCATCCTGTTTTATTTGTACTTATCATCTACACACAATAAACAAAGGCTCTCCTAAGAGCCACCCTTTTCTCAAACACTGGTTCATTTTCTTTTTAAATACCTTTTTTAATTTTGTTTTTGACTTCATAAATCCATCGTGAATCCGCAAAGCAAATGCACACATTCAATACACAGGAACACATAAAAGATTTGCAACTATGTGACTGACTCTGTGCATTTGACTGGATGCATCAGCATGTTAGTGACTCTGTGAGTGGCTGCATAAGTGTCAGTGGGTCTGTGAGTATGTGTGCCAGTCTGTGAGTGGGTGCATAAGGTCTGATTCATGATGATATATATATAAATGGGAAATGACATTGTTACAGAAATATATTGAATATAAAAGAATACCGAGAGGATTAAGAATACTAATATTACCCACCCTGAATGATCTTGATGAAGAATTTATAAAAAACTGACAAAATGACAGAAATGAATGTTCATTCGAATTAATGCATACTTGATATCCATGCAGAAAGAAAACTGGTACTGATAATTGCCAAAATAAAGGAAGTAGAGTAAGAATTGGAAAAACATACAACGACTGATGGAATAATGAAGGCACTTGAACAAATGGAAAAAAGAATAGATAAGTATGAAATCAAAATAGAAAAAAGAAAGGCGAGGAAAATCAACCGAGATTGAATTGCCTATCAAAATAAATGTATATATACTTTTGCACAAAAATATGATGGGCTAAGAAGCAGAGCCCTGATGGATAAAGTTTTGGAGACAAAAGAAGCTTCAGAAGTATCAATAGACAGCTCTGAAGTAAGCTCGGTGGATGAAGAATCAAATCAAAGTAACCTGGATTTTTCTGGGGAACTTCGACTGGTCTGCATGAACACGAGACACAGAGGAAGGGGAGCAAACTTTGGAGGGGGCAGGGAGAGAAGGAAAGTTAAAACCAGAAGAAGCAGAGGAAAATGGAAAAGTGAAAGCAAGAAAAGAAAACTCAAAAAAAACACTAAATCAATTTTTTTATTTTTTATTTTATAGCCACAAACAGAAATAGATTACATGGACAGAAGATTTCGTAAACAATATACCATTATACCAATAGTGATCATAAACAGGGGAAAGGAAAGAAAAGAACCAAAGAACATAAAGGAGCATGAACAGAGAACAGAGACATAACCACATTATAATTTGGCAAATACAGATTAGACTCTCAATCCCATTGGAGACAAGACCATGTCCTTTTAAATTTACGCCAAGACCGAGGGCCTCTAGCTTTAGCTAATGCCATCTCCATTTCATAGATTTCCCTTTGTAAAACCCAAAATTCATTAACACTTGGACTCTTACTCTGGATCCAGGAGCGAGCTATACATAAACGAGCACAAGCTGATATGATAGAAGCAAAGGACTTAGTAAGACAGCCTAACTCTGAGAATATTCCCAACGCCAGCTCTTTCTCGGTGACCGCATTATCGTACCCAGCCCAAACTGCGAGAGCGAGGGTGATACCAGACCAAAATTCTTTCAGTTTAGGACACAAAAAAAACATATGGCATAAATCTGCTGCAAATTCCTGGCTTTTCGGACAGTATGATTTAGTATTGTTTGAGCTAGTAGCCCATTTAGAAATTCGCTCCGGAGTATAATAAAGCATAAAAATTAATCTAATTTGCTGGAGCTTCAGATTGACTGAAGTTACTGCTGAGTCTATTGTTTCCAGAGATTCATTAATCTCCTCCTTAGTAACATTGCAGTTAAAGATCTGACTTAATTTAGCTGCTATCTGTATGCCATCGTCACTGACCCCCCTATTAGTTTCTGGTAAGTTTTGCCGATAACACCTCGTCTAGTAGCCCCAAAAAATGCAGACAAAACCTCAGAGTAGCTAGATAGCTCTAGCAAACCTCGGCCTCGGATAAAATAGTCCCTGATTTGCAAGTACTTGTAAAAATATTTTTGTGACAAGCTAAATTCTTCCTTCAAAGACTGAAAAGATCGGAAACCCTGTCCGTCGTATAGATGACCCAGCCGAGTTACGCCCTTACGTTGCCATTCTTTTCCGACGTGGTCATGAAATATACTCGGCAATAGAGGATTCCCCATAGTACAGTATAAACATGCAGATCAGGGAATTTGTATGCCTTCGAAATTTCGCGCCATATATTAGTTATGTCCCTTACTATCTTGAATCGCACCCTCTTGAAGTAATTCGGATCAGATGTTTTATATAGCAAGTACCCAGAGTCAGATCCACAAGCCAGCTGGTATGAAAGCCAGCTGGGACCAGCTTCAGGTCCTTTGACTAAACTCTGTATTCGCCCAGTGAATGCAGCCCAAAAGTATAACTTAAAATCTGGAAGTTTGAAACCACCCTGCTTAAATGATAATTTTATATATCGCAAGGCTCTCCTGGCACGCCGATATCCCCAAATAAAACTACCGACAGCACTATCCAGGCACTTTAAAAAAAATTGGGGCACCCTCAGAGGGATAGTACGAAAAAAATACAAAAATTTCGGGAGGACATTCATTTTCACGATGTTACATCTCCCATATATACTTAAGGGAGCCGGTGCCAGCATCGTAAGTTCGTAACTACTTTCCTCAGCAAAGGTTCGTAGTTCAATGAAATAATATCCCTAACTTGACTACTAAGAGAAACTCCCAAATATATTGCATTCTTTGTAACGCCTAAGGCCGTTGGGAGATTATCAGGTTGAAAGTTCAATAGTGTCTGTGTTTTGTTCAAGTTGAGTTTGTAGCCGGAAAAAAAAACAAATCGCTGTGCCTCAAGAGTTATAGCAGTCAGAGCATTTACCGGCTGACTCGAAAAAACAGCAATATCGTCCGCATATGCGGTTAGTTTGAGATCCATCCGATTTAAAGTAGCCGGGATTATATCAGCACTAGATAATAGATGTTTAATAAATGGCTCAATATAGATGGCGAATAGCAGCGGGGATAGCGGACAGCCCTGCCGCGTACCCCTGTGAATTGTAAAACAAACAGATGACTGACCATTAAGTTTGATTGCTGCTGTTGGGCTCCTATACAGTTTTTGTACTGCCGAGATAAACCTTTGACCGAGGCCCATGGAAGACATCGTTGTCCAAAGAGCTCCCCAACTTACTCGGTCAAAGGCCTTCTCAGCATCCAACATCAGCATCCCCAGCTGCTGACCTAGTTGTCCCGAGACATCAAATGCCGCAATCGCCGTATTAATATGCGCTGCCGTGTCTCTTCCGGAAACAAAGCCGTGTTGTTGATCTGAGACTAACAGATGGATGATAGGGGCCAATCGCGTGGCAAGAATTTTAGAAAAAAGTTTTGCGTCAGCATTTATCAGTGCTATTGGCCGGTAAGAGCTCATTTCATCTATAGGCTTCCCCTTTTTAGGAAAGAAACAATATTCGTGCCGTTCCAAGAAGGAGGAACTTCACCACCTTTCATAATTGTGTTACAAAGCTCTAGGTATATTGGGGCTAATGTACTTTAGAAAACTTTATAAAACTCCAACGGAATCTTATCCTCCCCAACTGCCTTGCCAGCAGGCAGAGCCTTAATTGCTTCCTCGACCTCCCTGACCCCGACATCTTTTTGCAGAAGCTCAGAATGTAGAGAATCCAAAACCGGCATTGCACACTCCTGTATATAAGCTGAGGCAATTTGTTGATCAAAGTGACCAGAATCACCATACAGGTCAGCATAAAATAACCTAAATTGTTCTAAAATATCCGTAGATCTTGTATTAATCAAACCGTCTACCCCTTTAATTGATTTGACACATGATTTGGCCCTGCGGTCTGCTATTTGATTAGTCAACAGACGACCCACTCTTTCGCCATATTCGTACTGATTTGTTCAAAATTTATAACTATGTGCAACTTTGTCCCTTAACCTTCTATTAATCTTGGCTCTAGCCTCGATAACCTGCTGATAAATCAGTTGTTCAGCAACATCCTTAGAAGTGATAGCTGTAGCATGTAGGCGCTCAAGATCTAAACAGCGCTTTTGTTCTTGCTCCAGCTGAAGGAAACCCGGTTGATTTTGTTTAATGATATATTGCAGCGTGGCGCCTCTTACACATGCTTTTAGACAGTCCCATACTATTGCAATAGTAGCCGTGCCCCTATTATTGTCAATATACTCCTCTAGTATAGTTTTTATAAAATCAAGATATTCCAAGTTATTGAGGAGATGCCTAGGAAAGGTAAATTCCCTAGTAGGTTCCTGGACATTAGACTGCAGCTGCATTGTTAACATGACCGGATTATGGTCAGATGTAATTTTGGGACATACCGTAACTAATGCGTTCTCCAAAATAGCCCTACCAGCGAATATCTTGTCTATCCTTGAATAGTGTTTATGCGGTGCAGAATAGAAAGTAAAGCCTGGTATGTTTGAAAATAGCCTTCTCCACGAGTCCTCCAACTGGTGCAAATGGAGGAGTTCTAAAACTGCAGCCCTGGTTCTGCACATTCTAAAATGTGCAGTAGTATTAGTTGTATCAATCTTTCTAGCCAAGATACAATTAAAATCTCCCATCACGATCATCATGTCATCAAATCACTAATACGTTAGATCAGTTAGCTCCCCTGAGGAAAGTCAAAAATTGTAAAAAGCCCTCCGCCCCTGGTATAATGAAGAGTTAAGACTGATGAAGACTAGCTGTAAACAAGCGGAAAGGAAATGGAGGAGGAATTACTTAGAGATAGATAAAGCAGCCTTAAAAAATCTGCTCTACAGCTATAAAGAATCGATAGGCAAAGCCAAGGCCAAATATCTTGAGGAGACCATTTTACATTCAGCTAATAAATCTCAAACCTTATTCAGCCTAGTAAGAGGCTTGTCCAACCCAGACTGCACAAAGTCTAAAATTCCGGCATCACAAGAATTATGTGATGACTTAGCAGTCTTTTTTGAGGAAAAAATTAATAAAATTTTAAATGGACTAAAAGCCTCTACGGATGATGATGCGCTCCGGCATACTGGTAATGACACCTTAATAAACTGTGACATAACTGATAGGGAACATATGACATTTTTGGATCAATTCCAGATTCCCTCACAAGAGGAATTTAATGCAATTGCAGCTGGCATCTCCTCGGGTTCCCCTATGGACCCACTTCCACATAAGTTCTGGAAACTGTTCGGTAGTGAACTTTTTCCACATTTGTATCAAATCTGCTGTCAATCCCTAACTAATGGGGTAGTACCGGACTGCTGGAAAAAGGCGGTGGTTTCTCCACTGTTAAAAAAGGCTACACTGGATCCCCAATGTCCCTCCAATTACAGACCCATCTCCTTGCTACCGTATCCGATTAAGATCTTGGAGAAGGTAGTGAGTAAATCTCTCTCAAAATTTGTTGAGGATAATGAGTTGCTGGACGAAGTCCAATTTGGATTTCGCCCTGCACATGGAACCGAGACTGCCTTGGTGGCAGTCTTGGATGACCTGCGAATGCGGGCTGACAGTTGTCAGACAGCCTTTTTAGTGCTGCTTGACATGTCGGCCGCGTTCGATACGGTTAACCACCGGATCCTGATTAAGAGAGTAGAGGAGATGGGTGTTACAGGTAGGGCTCGGGATTGGTTGTATTCCTTTCTCTCTAATAGGCAGCAGGCAGTGACCCTGTCGCCATTTATCTCTCAGAATAGAGATGTTAAACATGGGGTTCCACAGGGTTCGGCTATCAGCCCAATTTTGTTTAACCTTTATCTCCGACCACTTATTATTTTAATTAAATCATTTGGCATTGATGTCATAAACTATGCGGATGACACTCAGCTTGTCTTCTCCATTGAGGGCAATACAGCAGTGCCTTTAGAAAAATTCCACAACTGTATGCACAGAACAGCAGAATGGCTGAAAGAGAACTCATTGCAATTTAATGGGGAAAAAACTGAAATCCTGTGTTGTACCGCAGGTAAAATTCAGCGACCACTCCCAGCAGACTTTTGGCCAGGACCGGCCAACAACTCCTTATTGCCCGCTAGTACAGTGCGCAATTTAGGAGTGATGCTGGATAGCAATCTGCAACTGGATTCCCAAGTGAATAAAACGGTGAACACCTGTCTATCTCTGCTCCGAGCTCTTTGGAAGATTCTCCCGTTTTTACCTATTCTTGCTAGACCTCAAGTGGTGCGGAGTATAGTTCTAAGCAGATTGGATTATTGCAATGCACTCCTTCTAGGTACCCCAGCGTCCCTGATAATAAAATTGCAAAGAGTACAGATCATGACGGCTAAGTTGGCGCTAAACCGACCGCGTAGAGCCTCGGCCTCATTGGCTTTAAAGGACCTTCATTGGCTGCCCATTGCGCAAAGAGTCCAATTTATGGCACTCTGTATTGTTTACAGGGCAATACATAAAATTGGACCTAAATTGTTGCAAAGGAAATTTGTATGGTATTCCCCTGTTAGACAATTGCGCTCTTCCTCTGCTAATCTGGTCTGCGTTCCCCAAGTCAATAAAGCGCGAATGGGCGGCAGATCCTTTAGCTTTACAGCATCTAGACTTTGGAACGCTCTGCCCCCGGAGCTTAGACAATTGAACACCTTGTCACGCTTTAGGAAGGAACTGAAAACCAGACTGTTTCCTAGAGATTGATTCCTGCCTATCTCAGCTTAGTTACATGCAGTGGATGATTGGTAACTTAAGCGCCAGGATACCCTTTGGGTGGCAGCTGCGATATATAAGTGTGCCTTACATTACATTACATTACACGATCTTTTCACCAGACCACTCGAGGAGTTCAGAGATTAAATAAAAAATAACATCCGGGCAATCGATGTTCGGGCCATATACCATGCATATTGTAAACGTACGCCCAGAGATTAACATCTGTGAAATAGCCCATCTCCCCTTAGAATCGGCCACTGATCGGAGGATAACAGCCCCACATCTCCTAGATTTCAATAAAGCCACCCCCGAATAGAAATAGTTTGCGATGTGCACACAATAACGTCATACCCCAGCTCTTTAACAAAGCTCTATCCTTGTATGCAATGTGCGTTTCCGCCAGCCCTAATATGTGGGGCTTAAATACACGTAACTCTTCTAATACTAGCCGTCGCTTGCCAGCTTGATTGAGTCCGGCTACATTCCAACACATACATTTAATTTCTGACATCAGATAGTAAATGTAAACCCGGACCCGTCGTCCTCACCCCAAATACGTACCCTTTCCCCCAGTGCCCTGCCCATGTGAAGTCCAATAAACTGTGGCTTTTTAAATCCCCTCTCCCAAAACCCCCCTCCCCTTCCTCTTCCCCCCTCCCCCTCCCCCACCCCAGTACCTACGAAAAGGAATCGCCCCCTTCCTTGCTGTCCCATATTGACAGCATGCTGAAGACACCCTCTCGGTCCCCCCTTCGCCTCCCCCCGTGACCACATCAACCCATGCAACCCAGCACATCCC
Organism: Calotriton arnoldi; assembly: GCA_963921515.1. Lineage (NCBI taxonomy): Eukaryota > Metazoa > Chordata > Amphibia > Caudata > Salamandridae > Calotriton > Calotriton arnoldi. The sequence continues at coordinate 639,274 of CAWUFW010001227.1, forward strand.
AGCCCACCAATATTATTTTGTATCTCGTATCTAATAAGACAGCAGCCAGTTTCAGAGTCATTTTAAAGTCATAAATCTTAGGTATTGTATCTGAGAAAAAAAAAGAAAAAGAGAGGGGAAGACCTCTCTTATATCACTGTGAACCTTGAATCAAAAAACTTAGAATCATTCCTTGCCGGTTGCTTGCCATCTTGAAAGAGCTTGTTTTCGTCCTGCTTGTTAAAGAAGAAATGCTGTTGTCCGTCTTTTATAATCTTAAGTCGGGCTGGTTCTTGTAAGAACACTTGTGAACATACAGTTTTAAGAGGATCCATTAACTGGCGGAGCTTCCATCGTTTGTCCATAGTTACCTTACACAAATCAGACCGTACAAAAATGGACATTGTATCCACCCTAATTGGAGATGCTGAGCGCGCCTTAAAGTATATAGCTTGGCGTAGCAAAAAGTTGCCCAGACAGACTAGAATAGGTCTAACAAAGTTGGATTTGGCATGCCTTCCTTGGGAAATTGATAGTGGAAATCTATGTGCTCGTTGCACTTGGGTGTCCATATCCCAGTCTCCAAGATCCGGGAAGGCCTCCTGTAAAAGTGTGACTATGAAAGTCCGCGGATCGCTGCCTTCCCTTCCTTCTGGAATGCCGAAGATCTGTAAATTCTGACGCCTCTGCCGATTTTCAAGATCTTCGACCTTAGACTGCATTAACAGCATTTGGGAGTCCTGAGTCTTCATCAGATTAACTGTATACAAATTAGATTCTTCCAACGCAGCTACTCGCTGCTGTAGGTCCGTCACTTCAGAGGAGAGCAGACTGACCTTTGATATTACCTCTGCCAATGTTTGCTTGATTTCCCTGCTGTCGTCATTCGCCTGTTTAAAGTGTGCCTGAGCTTCTGCTCTTTGAGCACATATTACTTGCATGATGCTAAACAATGACGGCTCCTCTCCTGTCTGCTCCAAACTGTTAACTATGGGACCTAGTCCTGGCACGGTTAACGGTGTTTATGGTGCTACAGAGTTTATTGTTGGGGAGAAGACTAAAGATATCGGGAGACCGCTGCTAGTGGAAGATGCAGATTTTACAGTGGCATCCGCCTGATTGATGTCGACTCTGACTCCCTCCGATAGTTCTGTAGGAGTAGTTGCTGTACTGCTAGCATTGGATAGCCTAGAGATGATGTTTTTAACTTCGCCTTTAGAAGACACCCACTTCCGCAGTGGATTAATCCCAGGGCCGGGCTTAGCAGTATTAGTTGAAGCCTCCTTTAATCGCCCCATTGCGTCGATCACTTGCTGCTTTACTCCCCCACCACGGCCCCCACCTCGGCTTTTCCCGCTTTTGCCACCTTTGCATGTCTTAGTGGTTTTGGGGCTTTTAACTCTTGCGTTTCTCACCGCACCTCTGCCCCCTCTGCCAGGGGTGCTATCTTGGCTGCCTTGACTGTCCTCCCAACTTTGAGCCATATTAAGCCCTCCCATATCTGGAGCCGTTGCGGCGCTGCTCGGACCGACCGCCCCAGCATTAGAGACGGTGTCAGCGTAAGAATCGGCGAAATTATGAACACGCTGCCCTGTTTGCTCTGATTGCTCTGATTGCAGTTCCCCGCCAGTACTGATGACTCCAGAGCTGCTGCAGATATCGCTGCTGTTCTCCGTGGGGTCATTGCGTTCCTGCATAATTAGATCACCATGTCCAGTAACTATTGCAGGGCTATTCGTCGTTTTATCCGTTAGACTGTCTTTCTCCAACGCAGAGTCGCCAGCCCAGCTAGTTACTGAATTAGTTGAATTAGATGCTTTTCCAGCTTCCTGTAATGTAGAGATATAATGCGCAGCAGCAGGCATGACCCTAGCGCTGTCCGAGCAAGCCTCGCCATCTCTTACATCCAGTATTGCAGCATTCAGCACTTCGGCCATCACAACACCCGGAATGGAGTTTTCAGACCCACATGACCTAAGCAGTTCAGTTGCTCTCCCTGACTGAAGTAATTTCAGAATTGGCTTGCCAAGCTGTAGCCCTATCCCAGACTCAGCCCTAGAGCTAACAGTAATGACAGTGTCAGCATGGACCGCAGTGGTATCAGCAGAGGAATTGAAAAGGCTCTGCTCACCTGTTGGTGAAGTCTCTGCACCATTTCCTTCATTATCCTTGTCCTTATCCTTGTTTGCGGGTTTGCAAACCGCACTTATACTTGTATTTTCATTTTGTCGTCCTTTGGTCGTACGTGGCGGAGCCATGACAGCTCGCAGCTCCCCCTCTGTAATTGCAGCTGAAAGGCAGACGCTCCCGGAGAGCCACACGAAACGCCTGAACGATGAGTGTGGCGTTCGCGGCGTCAGGGGAGACTGGAAAGCCTGGGATGGAACTGCCCGTGTAGTCCACCATGCGGCTCGGCAAGGAGAGACCCCCTTGCTGGCCAAAGAGATGCGGCACATTTGCTGACTCGAGGCTCGGGGCTCCTTCAGATGAGAGAAAGACGGGCACTACTTGCCGTGTGTCCCACTAATACGGGGTCGCGGGACACGAGCAGGTCAAGCGGGACAGGCGAAGTTAGCAGGCGGGGTGTGCCAAATGCGAGATGACGGCTCACCGGAGGCTCGGCGGGGGAGGCATGGAGAGTGTCTTCAGACGCGCGGCGCTACTCCGCCATCTTCCTTTTCCCCTCCCAGGACTCTCCTTTTGCACATACACAGAAATGGACTTAGCAAATCTTAGAATTGATTTATATAAGTTCACACGTAAAATGAAATTTTAAAAAAACATTTCTTAACACCACCCACCCCCAGAAACAACACAACAGGGAAGAAATGTCTCCAACATGAGAATAAAAGAAATATCATGCCTAAGAACCTTGACATCTTTGGAGGAAGAATCAGATGGGACAGCCCATACATTTCCATCGGAAGAAATAACAGATGCACAATTTTGTTCAGAGATGGGCATTGAAACAGGAAAAGGAGGAGAAATGGACTTAAACCATGCTCCACATTCTGCCCACAATTTCCACCATGAATAAGATAGACTTATTCCAAGTGATGGTGGTTGAAGACCGAAACAAATTTTCTCAAAGAAAGCACCGGAAAAAGAAAAGAAAAAGAAACATCACCTTTGAGGAAAGTCTGGCAATAAAAGAATTAAGGGAAGATACACAGATCATTATAAAGGCATCGGACAAAGGTAGAAACCTTGTAATACAGGACTGTGATAAACACTTAATGGAAGCCGAAAAACAAATAAGGAACAAACGGCACTATGAAAAATTAAAAGAAAATCCATCTTCAATAATCACTCTGGAATATCATGGTAAGCTACAGGAGTGGCACCGGCAAGAACTCATTGATGATGAAGAGTACAAATACCTAAAAACGCACCATCCAATAACACCAATGATTTATTACCTCTCAAAAATACATAAAAGTTTAACAAATCCACTGGGACGTCCAATAGTCAGCTCAATCAATTCACTTCTGGAGAACACCTCGAGGTATATAAATATCTTCATAGCACCACATGTGACAGCTCTACCATCTTATTTGAGGGATTCCATGGATTTTTTAAATAAAATCCAAAATATACCTTGGAAGGAATCATACTTAATGGCTACAATTTATGTAGCATTATTACATACATCTATTAGACACAGTGATGGTATAAAAGCAGTCAAACACTTCTGGTGTGATAGACCAATCATTAACTTGGTGCATTCAAATATGTTGATTGAAATGCTAGACTTTTGTTTAAAACATAACATCGTCATCTTTAATGGAACCCACTATTTGCAAAGGCAGGGTACTGCCATGGGCACTTCTTTAGCTCCAACATATGCCAATCTACTGATGGGATACTGGGAATCTGAAGTAATCTGGACAGAAAGAAATCAAACAACCTTGGAAAAGGTAAAACTATGGACCAGATTTATCGACGACCTGTTTATAGTCTGGGAAGGGGAAAGTGAAGAACTGGAAGCATTCATTTTATCCCTCAACAAAAATTATTTGAACCTAGCTTTTACTTACACCATCAGTTCCAAGCAGATTACGTTTTTAGATATTGAGGTCCACATCAGGGATAAATGCATTTGCACTAAGATTCACAGAAAAAACATCATGTAACAGCATACTCCATGGAAATAGTGGCCCACGATAAAGAATCTCAGATGGAGTATCCCCTATGGGGAAATGCTAAGAGCAGGGAGGAATTGGTCAGAAGATCAAAACTGTAAAATGGAAATTCATGAAATGAAAAATATGTTTCTAGCTAGGGTATATCCTCTTGAGGTAACACAAGATGCCATTGAAAGAGAACAGAAGAAACAAAGATGTGAACTCCAGATACCAAAAAAGAAAGATCTGGAGAAAAAAAGATGAAAAAACAAGTTTCATTATGGATTATAACATGCAATATGAAGAAATGAAACAAATAATTTGAGAATACTTCGATCTGATGAGACTCTGAATACAGTTCTTTTGGATCGTCCCAATATCACTTATAGGAAAGTAGCCTCATTAGGAGACCTGTTAACCAAAAGTCACTATTCCTCTGAAATTGAAAAAGAAAATTAAAAGAAAAAAAAATTGGTTACGTTGTCCAGGTTTCTGGAAGTGCTCGAAATGCAAGGCCTGTGAACATGGAATTAATCATAAAGAATACAGAATGCACAATGGCAGAGTTGAAAAAATTACAAAGCATTTTACCTGCAATACAGATTTTGTAGTGTATGCCCTAGTACATGGGTACTCACAAACTTTCTCTCGGGGGCCAAATATACAGTGTGGTTTGTGGCCGAGGGCCGCACCGGTGGGGGCGAGGTCATTGGGGGTGGGGGCGGGGCTAGAGCAAGAAAAAAAACCTGTGACCATGAGGTTGAACACAGGCCCCTGCAGCGGACGCATTCGTCCACTGAGCCACCAGACCCGGCATACACACATCTATCTATCTATCTATCTATCTATCTATCTATCTATCTATCTCTCTATCTAGCTATCTCTATCTCTCTATCGCTCTCTCGCTATCTCTATCTCTATCTCTTTCTCTCTAGCTATCTCTATCTCTATGACTCTATCTCTCTCTCTATCTCTATCTCTATGGCTCTATCTCTCTCTATCTCTACCTCTATGGCTCTATCTCTCTATCTCTATGGCTCTATCTCTCTCTATCTCTCTCTCTATGTCTCTATCTCTCTCTATCTCTATGTCTCTATCTCTATGTCTCTATCTCTATGTCTCTATCTCTATGTCTCTATCTCTATGTCTCTCTATCTTCTATGTCTCTATCTCTATGTCTCTATCTCTATGTCTCTCTATCTTCTATGTCTCTCTATCTTCTCTCTCCATCTTCTATGTCTTTCTATCTTCTCTCTCCATCTTCTCTCTCTATCTATCTGTCTGTCTCTATCTATGTCTCTAACTGTCTCTGTCTCTCTCTATCTCTCTCTATCTGTCTCTGTCTCTATCTGTCTGTCCCTGTCTCTGTCTCTATCTGTCTGTCCCTGTCTCTGTCTGTCCCTGTCTGTCCCTGTCTCTGTCTGTCCCTGTCTCTGTCTGTCTGTCCCTGTCTCTGTCTGTCTGTCCCTGTCTGTCTGTCCCTGTCCCTGTCTCTATCTGTCTCGGTCCCTGTCTCTATCTGTGTCTGTCCCCGTCTCTGTCTGTCCCCGTCTCTGTCTGTCCCCGTCTCTGTCTGTCCCCATCTCTGTCTGCTCCTGTCTCTGTCTGCTCCTGTCTCTGTCTGCTCCTGTCTCTGTCTCTATCTGTCTGTCCCTGTCTCTGTCTGTCCCTGTCTCTATCTGTCTGTCCCTGTCTCTATCTGTCTGTCCCTGTCTCTATCTGTCTGTCACTGTCTCTGTCTGTCCCTGTCTCTATCTGTCTGTCCCTGTCTGTCCCTGTCTCTATCTGTCTCTCTATCCCTGTCTCTATCTCTGTCCCTGTCCCTGTCTCTGTCCCTGTCCCTGTCTCTATCTCTATCTCTGTCCCTGTCTCTATCTCTGTCCCAGTCTCTGCCTGTCCCTGTCTCTGTCTGTCTGTCCCTGTCTCTGTCTGTCTGTCCTGTCTCTGTCTGTCCCTGTCTCTGTCCCTGTCGGTCTGTCTCTGTCTGTCCCTGTCTCTATCTCTGTCCCTGTCTCTGTCTGTCCCTGTCTCTGTCTCTATCTGTCTCTGCGCCTCTATCTGTCTCTGCGCCTCTATCTGTCTCTGCGCCTCTATCTGTCTTTGTCCAAACTAGGAAGCTTCCCAAAAGGCCCTTTTAAAAGTCAGCTGTGAAAGCGCTTACAGCTGACTTTTAAAGGGCCTTTTGGGAAGCTTTCGAAGTTGCCCTGACGTCACAGAGGCCGGCAGTAAACACAGAAGATGGCCGCAGGAGTATACGTAGTGAATACCTATTTAATGTATTCACTACGTATGCTCCTTGGTCATCTTCTGTGTTTACTGCCGGCCGTGGAAACTGCATGGCAAGGTCCGTGGGCCGCCAATGAAGGCCTGCCGGGCCGCTGGCGGCCCGCGGGCCGTACTATGAGTACCAGTGCCCTAGTATGTCCCTGCAAAAAATACTGTGTGGGAAGCACCATAAATAAAGTACGATTGTGAATTCTGCAACATCTTCGAGCAGTATCAATCAATCAATAATAACTTTATTCGGAGGCAATTAGCCATCCATAAAAGCAATATATAAAACAGTACAAATATAAAAACAAACGATACAATTCATAGCACCAACTCATTGTACAGCAAGAACACTGAAATAAAAAGAATCTAAAGAATTTTAAAACAGTAAAAAACAGAGATTACCCTTACCCAATTGCGAAGAATTTTTGGGAAGAACATCAATGTAATGTAAAAGAACTACAGTATTTTGGGATCATACATATAAAGAAAAACGAAAGAGGAGGGGCTTGACAGTTACTACTGAGAAGAATGGAGTCCAGGCTTATCATTTAGATGGGAACAGAAACACCTATGGGGCACAACTTGGATGCTGAGTTGTGCCCCATGTGCACCTGTAACATCATACCCAGTAATGACTGGCGGCCTGTCATAGTTTGATGAAAACCCTTAAAATAGCACCTGTCGACCTTGAAAAAGAAAATTCTCACTTAGGAAGACAAATGGGGTAACTATAAAAAAACATGAAAAGAGAGAAAAAACTTTTAACTGAATAAGAGGAAGGTTTTTAGAATTTTCAATTTTATATGACGTAAAGTACTATAAAGTTGGAGCATTTTATGATATAATCTCGAAGAATTTTTTAGACTAATTATGAGAAACATTTTGTATACAAAATTTGTCTCTGTAAGCAAAGTTAAGTTAAAAATAAGTTATCTATGCACCAGCAGTTTATATTAAATATGCTGCAAAAATCAAGCACAAAATAGCTGGCCAAGTAGTTGCACTTTATATTAAAATATGCTGTTTTATTGCCATCATTTTGCACAACTATACTACTAACTTGTTAGGAGAATTAAACAGTTGCTTAAGTACTTGCACTTCATGCACTTTGTATTATAATATACTGCTAAACTTGAGCACGTAAGAGCTGCTCAAATAGGTTCACTTCATATTAAAATAAACTGCTTTGTTGGCACAATTTTGCACAATAAAATTGTTAACTTGTTAGGCGAATCAAACAGCTGCTTAAGCACTTGCACTTTATATTAGATTATAACATGTTATACTACTGGTATAATGGTGCATAGTAGAACTATATTGGAATGAAAGAAAGAAAAGAAAAAAAAGAAAAACCCAGTATAAAGTAAACTGTTGAAGTATTTGCACTTTATATTGCATTATGCTATTTTATTGGCATAATTTTGCACAGTGAAATTGTTAAACGTATTAGCAGCATTAAATAAGCTGTCTGAGGACCTGTACTTTACAATAGATTACATTATGGTGTGTTATCATAACTTTGTACAGGACAATTATCAATGCATTAGCACTGCATATGAGTAAACTGCTGAAGTATTTGCACTTAATATTGCAATATGCTATTTTTGGCATCATTTTGCACAGTGAAATTGTTAAATGTATTAGTCGCATAAAATAAGCTGTCTGAGGACCGGTACTTTACAATAGATTACATTATGCGATGTTATTGTTATAACTTTGCACAGGACACTTACTAAAGCATTAGCACTTTATATGATACAATGTTTATCTTGGTTTATATATGATGTCCCTCGTTTCCTTCTCTCTTTTTCTTTCTCTCTCTCTTCTCCCCCTTTTTTGTCCTCCTGTCTGTTATTGCTAAATTTTGATTATGAATTTGTTTTAAAAAATTAATGAAATGAGAGAACAAATAAATCTTCAGTTGCTTTTTCAATGAAAAGTCATTACAAAAAGTACTTCACTGTGATTGACACTTAGAACAAAAATACATTGATTGCTAAATATACTGTTGTGCATAGTTTGTGAAATTATGTCAAGCAAAAAAATGAAAATTTGTGTACTTTACATTGATTATGAAAAAACAAAGTGGTAGATATTACTTGACAAAAAGGATACAAAATGTGCGGTCTAATTGTTCTTTCAAAAGTAGAAAGTAATGATGGATAGAGGTTGTGGGCACTTTAAAACTGGACAATCTAGACGGCAGGACTCTATGGTTCTGTGGAAGGCAAGCGCAGGAACGCATTGACTGTCCCTGTGAAATTGCACTAATGGTGATATAATAAAACTTGGAAATTCTAATTCTGCAGTGCCGCTTGATTTCCACTGAGTTGAGAGAAATTAGGAGCACTAGAAACACTACAAACATGTGTATATATATATATTAGATTGCCACTGCGTCTAGAGAAATTAGGAGCAGTAGAAAAACTACAAACCTGTGTGTGTATATATATAATATATATACACACACTACAAACGTGTGTGTGTGTATATATATCTATAATATATATATATAAATATTATATATATATTATAGATATATATACACACACACACTTGTAGTTTTTCTACTGCTCCTAATTTCTCTAGACGCAGTGGAAATCAAGTGTGTGTGTGTGTGTGTGCGTGTGTGTATATGTATATATATATATATATCCAAAACCACAAGAACTCCTTCCGGGAAACGGAGACCCACGGGAGGTGGTGCATAAGCCAGCGAAGCAACCGGCAGTAAAATCCTCAAAGTATCGCAATATGCGCGCTCTCAGGAAAACAAACCAGGCAATGTCGGTACTGTAGATAGATTTATTAATTCATAAATCTATACTTGAAGCGTTTCGGCCGACCAGCGGCCTTGATCACACAAAGTGAAAAGCATATACAGAGTGTCCTATATACAAAATACATGAAATTGAAAAAGGACTCCACTCAAGAGTAATCTGCGTAACTTAACATGGCGGCCATCTTAGAGTGGATATAATTGTATATACACGTATATAAACAATGTGCATCACAGTGAGGGAACCTAAACAAGATATACTAAATAGATATCGTATTAGGAAAACATCACCTGGTTTGTTTTCCTGAGAGCGCGCATACTGCGATACTTTGAGAATATATATATATATATATATATACACACACACACATATAATAATCTTACCTGCGAAGTACTTACATTTTCGTTGTAAAGTAATTTGTGGTAAAGGCGTATTTGTGGTAAAAAAAAAATTGTTGTAAAGACTATCATTGTAAATACGCATATGTTGTTCCAGCATTGTTGTAAATAATGTTTCCCCCATGTCTGTGATTGCTTTTTAATAAACGTATCTTTTTTTTTTTTTTAAATGCAGCCCGTTTTTTTTAAAGGAAAACTGGATGCATTTAAAAAAAGAAAATGAAACGTTTAATTTTCATGTTTTAAGAGCAGGCAGTGGTCCCTTGGAACACTGCCAGCTCTTAACCCCTTCGCCGCGGCGCGAATTCCGCCACAGCGTGGGAGGGCTAGGGGGTGAGCGCGGCGGTTCGGTGCTCATGACGGCACCACGCCATCATGAGTCACGGGCGGCGTGTGCTCATGACGGCGTGGTTCCGTCATGACCACGCCCGCTCATTAATTCGCCCGCATAGGCGGGGAATTAATGCCGCGTGGGCGGAGCGGCCACGGCATGACGGAACCACGCCGTCATGAGCACACGCTGCCCGTGACTCATGACGGCGTGGTGCCGTCAAAAGCACGCAAGGGGTTAAAAAGTCCTTTTTTAACATTCCAAGGGGAATGGGTTACCACCCCTGGTGGTAAAGTTTTACTGTTTTGCAATCGGAAATCGTCGCTAAACAATGATACAGACTATATCGTTTCGGTATTTGGAAAGGACGCCCTAAACACGCCCCTTCCAAATATTGAATGGCAAATGCAAATTGTGATTCTGTAACAAGTACTGTATCGCATTCTGCCTTTTGTACATTTGAAAAAGCATTCTATGAATCGGGCCGTTTCACGACCTCAAAAATTCTTTGTACATCTGGCCCATTCATTTTTATGGGCCCTGCCCGTAGTGTGCCTCTTGTGTCTTGCCTGATTCAATATGTCATCTTTATTTGGAATCCTTCACATTTTGCAAACCTGCCATTTTGGGGAGGTCTTTTTCATTTCAAACAAGTTGTCTGGTGGCTCATTGTTATGCAGGATGTTCAGGCCAGCACATTATTATTTATTCCTCGAAGCTTACATGGTCCGGCAGAGAACCCACTCAGCACATGTGCCAAAGGCAAGCATGCCTGCACTTGTCCTTGCTCATCTACTCATTCAGCAGGGAATACTGCTGGATCTGCCTATTACCTCCTGTAATACTCCTCTTACACTCTTTTAGCCATTAAATTATCTGCTCCGTGGCTGTGGAAAGAGGTAACCTGGCTGATTAGTGTCCTGGAGGATGGTTCCCTACTTGATGGGTTGCAAGCCATCTTCCTGGCTTTACTTTGCAAAACACAGAGGCTGTCCATGTGGGCCACATCAGAGGGTTTTTCACCAACATAGGCGCATGCCAGATAGGTTGGAACGTTTTTGTTCTCTGAAGAAACAGTCCCATATTGGGCACGTGTTTTCAGGCAATTGAAAAACCCAACACACCTGTTGCACTGAGGGTTGTCTTCTGGCACACATAGTGCTTAATTTGTAAAACAATAAGTGCCAGGGCCCTCGTCAGGAGGCCACTGCAGCTTGCACCACACATTGCCCCTGCCAGCGTTGCCAATGACAGTACCAACACAACTACTAACCATCACACTCCTACAAGTGTGACAATTCAGCCTATTCCAGGCCCCCAAAGCTATAAGAATTTCTTGTGTGGCAGTCAATAGTAATTTCTAACGTATATTGAACTAGCAAACAACTGTTTTTGCGCTCATTTTTAAATTAGATAGACTGTTACAAACCCCGGTGTTGGCAATTAAGTGCCAGTGCCGAGCACCGGAAACTAACGACTCAAACTAAGTATTTGGCACGCTGGAGTAATTTTCTGAATTTTCCTGCTCTGTTTAGTACCTAAGTGGTGCAGGTGGCAGACCTGCACAGGAAAATAATCTGTTGAGCAAAGAGTTGGAAGGGCTGACCTAAACTAACTACTCTTCTGAAGCCATCTACACTCGTAGTGTATCATCTGAGGTGGGTTTTCCCAGCAGCAGCTTTGACAGCGAGGAAAAACACCATCGCCACCTGTACATGAGGTGAGGGATGGAAAAGGAGGTTGGACTGAACAGCTATCAAAAAGAAAGGGAAGCTAGGAGTACCTTCACAAGGGTCTTGACACAGGGCACCCGATTCACAAAGGTAAATATATGCAAGTATATTAACACAAATGTATATTTACCCCTACAACTAGGTGGAGCTCTCCACTTTTTTTCTATTCTCCATTTCTGAGTGAAGATTTACACCTAGGTGTAGGCCTACATCTCTCCACCCCCTAAAATGAGGAGCTGGAACCTGTTACGAAAGAATTTACAAGTAAAAAGATGCTACTAGGAACTTTTCATGTGTTGGTGGAAATCTCCAAACGCTAAAGTATAGGGAAAGTTATAAAAAATGATTCTTTTAAGAAAATAATTACAAATCTTCAACCTGTACGTGCAATCGGCTGATCCCTTGATGACGGTGACCAAGGCAACTTCCTATTATTGTCTTACTCTAAAAATGACCCTGCTCACAAATCAGTACACCGTCTAAAAGTGAACACAAGATGCCTCTGATAAGCTTTCTAGGTGAAGTGTCTTGGAAGTAAACCTACTAGTACGGCCAATGCCCTGAGTGCCATATATTCTGCAACTCCTTTTTTCCTTTAGCAGGTTTCTTAGGTAATCACATACATAGTGTGTAATATAGATCTAACTTTTAGTTAAATATGGCGCATGCTATGGTTAGGGACGTAACTACCAAAGTGCAGCCGGTGCAGTGGACCCAATCTGCCCTGCACCAGCAGAGTCAGTTATTAAATGCGCTTAAATAATATTTTTAAACGCCTGCTGGCGCAGCTTCAATGTTTACTTTTCTCACTCAAGAGGGAAGAGGAGGAGTTGAAATGGGGCGACTTGGGGGGCCAACCAGCCGGCAAAGCAAAGCGGGCACACCTTGAATTCCTGATGGGGCTGGTGACCCTGTGACCAGCCCTACAGGCAATTCCAGAACAATCCCAATGAGGCCCTAAAAGTGTATCTTCATTCAAACCTAATGCATGAACTTTTACCTTGTTCTTATGTTGTAACTTTCATGGTGATCCAAGTAAACCTGGACTGAGAACAGTAAATTATATTTGAATAAAGTCACGAATAGTAAATGAATGTGTAAATGTATGCAATAGATTGGAGAGAGAGAGAGAGAAAGTGTGCATGTGTGTGTCTGCGTGTTTTTGCTTGTATGTGTGTGTGTGTGTCAGAGAGATATTGAAAGAGACCAATGAAATCAGGGTGCTGTAGTCTGCTTTCCGTCCATTGAACCAGCTGGACTAACAGATCTGATACCAATAGATTTGTGCTAGAAAAGACCACCCTCATGTCCGTTCAGGCATTGCTTCAAAGCACTGAAAATGAAGTGAAGATGGGAGCAAATGAAAGGAGGGGGCAAGACAGTGCTTAATTTGCAAAAAAATAAGTGCCAGGGCTCTCGTCAGGAGGCCACTGCAGCTTGCACCACACACTGCCCTTGCCATGCTGCCATTAATTCTAACACACTACCAACCATCAAACTCATACAAGTGTGACAATTCGGACCACTTCAGGCCTCCAAAGCTATAAGAATGGTTTGGGTGGCAGGTAATAGTCATGTTTAATGTATATTGAATTAATATTTACGTGTTGTTTGTTTCATCTCTAAATTATCCAGACAGTGCCACCTTGTGGCAGACTGTCACAAGTGCTGGTGTTGACAATTAAGTCCTGGTACCTAGCACCGGAAACCACTGGCTCAAATTAAGCACTGGACAAAACAGAGTAATATCTGATAGAAAAATTTTATTGGCCAGGTGTTTACAGTGACATCCAATGATTTTGTGCATCCGATAAGCAGTGCCAACTGGTGAATACCTCAGGAATCACCAGGGCTCCTCTGCACACACTACCCATTATCAATATCCCCTTTCAGTGAGTAGGTATGGACTTGGTGAGGCCCTTAAAACCATCAGCCCAGGGAGATCAATACATTCTAGACTATGCTACCAGATACCCCGAGGCTATTCCCTTGTCCAGTATGACCACCACTGTAGTAGCCCAGGCTATGATTACTTTCTTCTCCGGTGTGGGATTTCCTCATGAATTACTGACAGACCAAGTAACCCAGTTCATGTCTAAATGCATTGCTCAAATATGTAAAATACTTAAGGTACAATAGATATGTACGTCGGTCTACCATCCCCAAAGTGGCGGGCTTGTGGAATGTTATAACCATACCATCAAGACTATATTAAGGAAACTGATTGATTAGACTGGTCGAGATTAGGATAAACGCTTCCCCTTCTACTATATGCTGTTCGATGCCGTTAACAAAGTTCAACTGGGTTTTCTCCCTTTGAGTTATTGTTTGGGAGACAGCCCCGGACACTCCTAGATATGGTGGCTGAGCATTGGATAGAAGAAGCAGATAAATGAAATGAAAAATACATTTATTAAGCGCATGGCTACCCAAGGGCATCCCAGCGCTGATAGCGGCAGGCAACTGAGCCATCCAATTAAGGGAAAAGCCATGTTTTTAACGACTTTCGAATGGCAAGGTGATTGGGTTCCTTGCGCAAGTGAAGAGGGAGGGTGTTCCAGTATTTGGCGGCATTGTATGAGAACAGACGTCCCCCGCTTCTAGTTTTCCGAATCCTAGGAACTACAACAAGATGTAGCTCGTCTGAGCGGAGGCGTCTGTTCGCACGGTAGGGCCGGACAATAGAATGATTAATAGGAGGGCCCTTTCCGGCTAAGGACTTATGTACCATGCACATAGCCTTGAAATGAACTCTCTCCCTAACGGGTAACCAGTGGAGAAATGTCAGGGCGGATTTTGCCGATTGGCACTTCGGGATATCCAGAAGGATTCTGGCTGCCCAATTTTGAACTGTCTGAAGTTTTGTGAGGGTGGTGCATGGGGACCCAAGATAAAGGGCATTCCCATAGTCCAGACATGATAGAATGAGTGCCTGAACCATGATCTTCCTTGCCGGGAAAGGGAGGAGTGGGAGTACTTTGCGGAGCATCTTTAAGATGCCATAGCATGAGGCCGCCACATTACGTGCCTGAACCTTGAAAGTCAGATCACGATCCAGCCAGACACCCAGGCTTTTTATTTGGCTCTTGGGGGTAGGAACAGGGCCCAGGTCAGCTGGCCACATTAAGTTGGGATCAAATAGATACGGATTCCCCAAAATCATCATCTCAGTTTTTTCTCCATTCAATTTCAAGAAGGAGGCATTCATCCATTTGGCTACCTCATTCAAGCAGGGAGAGAGGCTGGAGGAGGAATTGTCTGCCTGGTTGAGACCCACCACAAGTTGTGTATCGTCTGCATATGTCACTATGTGTACCCCAAAAGGCAGTACGATCTCAGCTAAAGGACTCAAGTAAATGTTAAATAAGGTGGGACTCATGTAAGGAGTTGTTAGAATATGCTAGTGCCTTAAAAAGGAAACTTAGAAAAAGCAGAGGAACGTCAGAAGTTCAAATATGATAAATGATCCCAAGTGAGAGCGTTTACTTCAGGGGTCTAGGCTCTTATCCTACTTCCTTCTACCGAGAACAAGTTGTTGGCACCCTATACAATATTGGAAAAAATTACCTCTCAAACCTAGGGAGGGTCAAATATACCATGTGAACCTTTTAAAGATGTGGGAGGCTCCGGAGACCAGAGCTCCACCTTTGAATGTAACGTCCTTTTATATTACTGACTCTCAGCTCAGAAATATCCTTCAGCCCAATAAGGAGGTCAGATGAAACATCCTTGGTGGGGGTGGGGACTCAGTTACATGCAGAGACTCCGCCTCCATAAATATCCCACCTTATTCTCTGGAAACCTGGGAAGAACAGACATGGTGTAGCATGACATAATCACTGAGGGCAACCAGGTGGTTAGGGTATGGACCTATAGCATACCAGAGGCACAAAGGGAGGCGGTGGAAAAGGAAGTACGGTTAATGCTACAGGCTAATATTATTGAGCCCTCCAAAAGAGATTGGTGTTCGCCAGTGGTACTATTCCCAAAACCTAACGGCAGCCTGAGATTTTGTATTGACTTTAGGAAATTGAATAGTATCTCTAAGTTTGATACTTATACCATACCATGGGTAGATGAGTTTCTCTAACAATCTGGAGGTGGCAAAATTCATGCCTACATCAGACTTGACAAAAGTGTATTGGCAGATTCCGCTATCCCCTGAAGCTAGAGAGAAAACAGCGTTTGCTACTCCCTCTGGACTGTGACATTTTAATGTCCTACTATTGTGTTGCATGATGCCCCGTGACTTTCCGAAGGATAATGGACACACTGCTTCACCATCATCAGTGATATTTACAGCTGCCTATTTAGATGACGTTGTAATCTTCAGCCCCTCTTGGGATACCCACTTACGGCATTTTGATCTCATTTTCTCTGCTTTATGCAATCCTAGCTTAACCGCCAACCCTCAAAAGAGCATGCTGGCCACGGATTTCATCCAGTATCTGGGTTTCCGGATTCAGGGTGGGACTATACAGCCGCAAGTGAATAAGGTTGAGGCAATTAATCATCTTCCACGCTCTCAAACTAAGTGGGACATTCCGGTCTTGCAATGCACCGATTTTCGGAAACGTTGTGTCCTGCAGACTGATGCTTCTGGCCATGGCATTGGGGCCATCTTATACCAACCAGATGTGAAGGTTAACTTATAACCGGTGGTTCAAGCTTTTGGCTCTTGAATGTCACTATTCCACCATTGAGATAGAGTGCTTGGCTATTAAATGGGCCATGGAAGCCTTGCAGTATTTTCTATTAGAGTGTTCTTTTTTGTTGTTTATGAACCATGCTCCTCCTGTTTGGTTGGTTCAGAACAAGGATACCAATCCTTGGATTTTGCAATGGTTTTTAGCCCTTCAACCTTTCTCTTTTCAGACGCAGCATAAAGCTGGCAATGTTGCAAGCCAACATGGATTATTTATCTAGGAATGTAGTGTTTGAGTTGCCCGATCAGCCATTCCTAGAGGGGAGGATATGTAAGGGGGAACCTGCAGGAAAGAAACTGAGAAGCTAGATCAGCGCTCTAGTTACTGAACTGGTACAACGGAGCCGGAAGTGGAGTCTGACGCCTCACGATCAGCTGGCCGGCAAGGAGAGAAGCAGAGGTGGAGCAGAGATAGTGCAGAGTAGGAGCGAGTGGGAACCAGAAGGAGTACGACATGAGGGAAAACCAGGCGAAGACCAAAGGGACAGAACAGAGGAAGATGTTGCTCGAAGATCCCAACTGCCTGGCAACTCCAAAGAGAGAGGCACTGTGGACACGGATGCTGTGACCCTGGAGCAGTGTTATGAATGCAGGAAAGTTACTTGTAAGCTATTCACGGGGGTGACTTGGTGGATAGTTAGATCCTGGCGTGGAGAGGAGGGCACAGGACGAAGTGGGCAGGTAGGACTGGATCGGGAAAATAAGGGTGACTGAGAAGTGTTGGTTATGCGGGTGGTGGAAAACACAGAGTTGGTGATGGTGGCACAGGGTGTATTGGTGTAGAGAAATACTCAAAAAACTCAGTATCAGTTTTGTTCATTCCGAGGTCACAAGATCTTCGAGTGGAGCTGGAAAAACTGGAGATATGGACATCCATAGAGAAAGAAACCCTAAAGAACCCCAGGAGAGAATCCAAGAACCCATATCCTGCATGTTGTGTTGATCCCAGATGTTTATACCTCGTATTATTAATATTAAAGTCTTCTGAAAAACACAACTGAACTGTCGAGGTGTTTGCGGCCCTTTGACACAGTGATTGGCTGATTGAAAGGTTTTCAAAAGCATGCGATTACCCCGAGGGTGTCTTGGGCCTAAACAGACAAAGAGAACTCAAATAAGAGATCTACAGACAGTTCCATAGGGGAAAAGATGATTTTTCAACTTTTTACAAAAAAGGTACTCTCCTTATGGAGGCGGGAACTGAGGTTATTCCACAATTTTGGGCCCAGATTAAAAAAAACACAACATCCCACCGGCTTCCGACCCTAGTCTTCTGGCATTTGAGAATGGACAGAGGTTATCAGTAATCTGGACCAGAGCAGTTAAAGAAAATTCGATGCTGCACAGGAAGTGAAAGGAAACAGGAGAGAGAAGGCCATGCAAAGTCAAAAGGAGGGACACAGAAATGCAAATGGACCACAGTGCTCTGAACAACTTGAAGGTGTTTCACAATAGGCGATGAAACCCCCAAATAAAGAGACTTACCATAATCCAGTCATGATAGAGCAAGCACCTGAAAGTTCTGGCAATCAGGGAATTCAAATAGGTTAGAAACAACATAATGCAACTGTTTGGATTTGAACAGAGAAAAAGATGGAAGAGTCAAAGAAAACACCCACATTCTCAACAGAGTCACAATGGGTGCTAATAGGAGCCAGATTGAAAGGCGACTGAGCTGAAGATGACATAGAGGACGGGGCACCCACAGGAGTACTTCTGTTTTATCTGAATTAAGTTTTAGCCACTTAGGACTCAGCCACAGGGGCGAATCCGCCAATGGTCTAGCAAGCGAAGTGGCATCAGTACCTAGAGGACCAAGGAGCCCACTAAACACTGATTATTGCTGTATTTTATAGTTCAAACAATGGCCGGGGACCCATTTCCCTAAACTAGGGCGCATGACACACTTGCTACGCCACTGGAAATGGTCACTTAGTGCGGCTATTTCCAGAAATGGCAGATGTTGTTAAGAAGTCAGGTGGAAATATTATGCTTACTGGCGACAGTGCCAACCTGTCACTTCAAACCTATGTACATCAAAAACACAAATTAACATCTGAACTATTGTTTTGACTTGTAGTAAGAAATGTTGACAGCAATGTTAGCATATTTAGTTTTATTTTGTAGGAACTTTAGAAATTACCAAATTATAAGTACCAAAACCTTTTTTCAGAAGCCTGTAGCTGGCACTGGCGAATATTGCTGAATACCAACAAGGTCTGATCTTAATTTCACCTCATCCCTCCTCCATCAACCACAAGACATTCTCTGCTACCCTTTATCTTACTTACTTTATCTTAGGTTGTTTTTCATTCCTTCTTTCTCCCTTTGTCACTATTTTAATACCATTCTTTCCTGATTTCTTCCCCATTTTTTGCCTTTCTTCCTACCATTCTTTCCAGATTTCTTCCCCCTTTTTTGCCTTTCTCTCTTCTGTTCTTGTCCAAAGACTAATGATGTACAATTACGTTCTGGTCTCCAAAAAGAGCACTAGTAGGCCCTATTAGCAACCAACAGCTCAAAATAAGCAATGGGAATTGCCCAAAAAACCTTGCCCAGTTGGCATTCTTCTATTTAACCTCTGAATACGCACGTTCTAGCAGAGTATCACTTATCGCTGTACCTTAATACCTTAACTTATCCCTTAATAACTTCACTTATCCCCTGGTTTGTAAAAAAAAATCCATCTGGGGCGTGGCCACAACCGCCATCAAGATGGCCGCTATCTTGTGAGGCTATGGTGGTAGCGGCCTTTAAACTTGCTGAATAACAGCCATCATCAACTCTTGACTAGACAAAATGCCTCGCTCCTGCCTCTGAGTACCTAGACCATCGTGGGGGCCACCTTTGGCATAGCTGCCAAGGTTTTGGATTGCTTATGTGTGACATTTTCATAATTTCAGTGTAATTATGAGTGACATTCAACGACTATGAGTGACACTTCCTTGTGAGCAAAATCATGCATTAAAGTCCCTGGAAAGAGACAAATATCAGAATTTAGTCCCATTTGAGCAACGAGAAACTCTAAGGAACTCT
Organism: Calotriton arnoldi; assembly: GCA_963921515.1. Classification (NCBI taxonomy): domain Eukaryota; kingdom Metazoa; phylum Chordata; class Amphibia; order Caudata; family Salamandridae; genus Calotriton; species Calotriton arnoldi. The sequence goes on from CAWUFW010001227.1 coordinate 658,634, forward strand.
GTTAGAGGTGCTTTTAAACCTATTATTTATAAATACACATCACCCTCCAACCCCTCACTTCAGCGCCAGGTGCGGCTGAACCACAAGTAACAAAGGGATCTCTGTGACCAAAGCAGTAACCCAATGAGCTATCCACATAAAATGCAGTTCTGTGATATGCTGGTACACATTCTTTGCAGAAGGCATATTAACACTCAATGCTACTTTATGGTGAGAGTCAAAACTGCCAGAAGATGAAAACTCCAACCTCTCATCAGCAGCAGTATGAATCCCCAGTGTTATCTTTGTCTTACTAAGTCTCACAGTGCTGGAAAAATAATGCCTGCTGCTTTGGACTTCCACTTTAGCTGAACTGTATGTGGAGTCACAGTCACTGGCTGCAGACAGCTGCTCAGATAGTGTCGCTGTCATGTGGAGATAGGAGTCAGTTGCCGGTTTGGAGAAGGCACGCTGGCACAGTGACAGAGATGATGCTCCTCTCTGCAGACTGTACAGTACAGTCATGCATAGATTGAAGTCATGGTGAGAGCTCATGGAGTGGCACCGTGACTGGAGACCCATGTGCCTGTTAAACGCACTCAGCACATGCTCTCACCGTGACAGGACACAGCCCCCTCACCTCCATATACACGACAGGGGAGCACGTGTCTAGAACGTGGATAGGAAGGAGAGGTCTTGTCCTATCATTTACCATCAGTGGGCAGCAGCTGCAATTCCTGGGGGCCCGGGCCTGCAGGAATTGCCATTACTGTGGGTTCATGCAATCAATCAGCTTACAGCTCCCAAAGTGATCCAGCTCTATTCCCCAGGCAGTGTCAAGTTTCCTTGCTGCTGCACCTTCTGATTTTTGGAAGATAATTCAGTCGGTGACAGCACAGGCACCCGCACCCCATCCTCCCCCGCAGGTTTTGACTCCATGAGGAGCGCTTCGTCAGGCGGTGCCAAAGCCCGGGAAATGTTAAACTGGAGGCTGTAGTGTCATGCTGGACACGTTCTAGTGTCTCAGCAGACACTTGTGGGAGTGGACACACATGCACCCCACACCCATCAATTACAAGCGTCACGAGTGACGTGACCCTGCTAATAAAAGGGCCCGGGTGCACGTGTACGTGGCCAGTTGAGTAAGCATTATGACTGTGTCCGTGTCGAGTTTGTAATAGCCTGTGGGCCCAGGGCCCACACCACCACAATGGCGATGAGTGGGTCTTATCCCGCGTGTGAGGTGGCAGCCTCCTCACAGTTCTTCGTGGAGAGAGTGTAGCCCAAGGCATCCTGTCTCTGCTACCGCCACTGACCTGACTGGCCTCAGGGGGGAGTGAAATAACTGCATCCCAGTGCAGCAGCCCAGCCCTGCCAATGCCTGTCTGCTGAGCCCCATGAGTGCCCTGGAGGTGCTGCGGCCCCTTGTAAGGCGTCCCGCTGCATGCACCTACAGCTGGGAGTCTGTGCCCCAGCAAGGAAGAAGGACACGTCCGCACCGCTTCGGAGCACTACTGAAGCTGCCCCTGTACCAGACAATGCCGTTGAGGCAGCGCAGAGGGGTAGTACAGTGAACCACACCACAGACAAGTGCCCGGGGCTAGGGCAAAGTAAATATAGGCCGCACCTGCAGTGTGTGCTCCCACAGCCAACCAGCAACACACGGCCCACAGCCTGCTAGTGGGCCACCATCATAGTAGCAGTAAGAGACCCCAGAGAGGCTACCTTCATCCCGGCGGAAAAGACAAGGGGACCGTCTATCTTGCCTCTGACGCCTGCATATCCAGCCCTCGCGGGGCCCACGGTGTGAGGGAAGACCTCCAAGGCCTCGTTGAGCGGCTGCGGTAGCACCTAGCGGCGACTCGTGGACCGCACCTGGTGTGGCAGAGATTCCACTCGGCAGGGCCAGTGATCTGTGAGGGGCCTGTGAGTGCCCCACGACCGCGCCCTGAGCATTACAAGTGCCTACATGCTGCCACAACACAAGACGCGGGCCCTCATCCTCACCTGCAGCACCCCGCCCGTAGAGAACACTGAGATCGTTGAGGAGAGGACTGGGGCCGCATCGGAGACTAGCAGGCCCGCGAACAGGCATCTCCAGTCCCCCGTAAGGCCCGTAGCAGAAGGGAAGGAGTGCACATGTGAGAGGGGGCAGAATGCTGCAGTGCTAGAACACATGGCACTGAACGCTGCCAGCCCCTACCACATGAGGCGGCTCGACGGAGCCAACATTACTCCACAGGAACGGTTGCCTGCCTGGCTGGCTGTGAGCCGTGATTAGCTGTACCAACACCTAGCGGTGGTTCGCTGCACCACGCCCCGACCTGGGAGGCAGAACAAGCAGCCTGCGAGCCCTGGAAGAGGCAGCCCTGCTGACCGGCACCAGCGCTGCACAACACTGCCCGCAGAGGACATACCTGCACCAACGTATGCATGCCCCCACTGGCATCGGCATCCCCAGCGTCCACGCAGGAATCAAGGAAGGCTGCCGCGACCACTGCAGCGCCAACTAGCTGCTGGGTCACCGCACCAAAGCAGCACACAGCCCGGTACCTGCATCTCCCGCGACAGTAGAGGCCCGCAGTTTCCAGGAAAGACTGGTGGGGCCTGTGAACTGAAACGCTGCACTGCCATCTAGTGGCCCCGGGTGGTACTGCATGCAAACGAAGTAAGGACCGTACACAGAAACAGCCTCGAAGCTGCATCCGCACCACAGTGCGGCTCACAGTTTCAGCAACGCTGCCGCATCACGGAAAGTAGTCGCAGCACCCCTAGCAGTGGTGAGTGGTACCGCATCTTGCACTGCAAGTAGTCAGCCAGCGCCTGAAGTGACCCCATCCGGGGATCACTCATTCCACTGACACACTCCCTCCGAATCGCATGGCAGGAGGGATAGCAAGCAAGTTCTCAGTGCCACAGTGAAAGCACATGAGGGCCCCATGCCAATCGTCATCCTGGAAGAAGACGCCACACTGACAGCGCTGCCACCACAAGTAGCTGGTGCAACGGACTTCTGCTAAGCTGCGCGGTGCTCACGGCAAGGCACCAGTAGGTACCATCACCCTGCCCATGGCCTGCAGCGAGGAAGACTGAGAGTCATTCACTCCCAGCAGCATAGACATCAACTCTGGTAGACGTTCACTGGAAAGCAGGAACTTCCAGACAAGCAGCAACGCCAAAGATAGCCACCACCAGCAAGGAAAGAAGAGCAACCAGACAGCAAAGTCTCAAGGTTGTTATCCCCACTTAAAGCACAAGAAAGACTGGTGCAGAGCGCGCAACCCCAGTGGCTGCCCGACACCACGGCCAGTGAGGAAATTGCGCCACTCGCCCCTAGTGGTGAACGGATACCACTGCAAGCTACAAAATGGGCATTAAAGTGGTTAGAAAAATAAATGGGCACACCAAGTGCCAGAAGAGGGCGCCCAAGAAGAGGACGGAGCGCACAAAGTCAGAGGTGCGTAGAAGGCCGCACCAGTGAACCTGACAGCACGGGCAGGCGCCCAGGAGATAGCGGCATCTCCACAGAGAAGAAGCAATGCTGAAGGTAGCAAGGAAAGCATTCACATCTCCACTGTTCCAGCGAAGCCCCGCAGTGGGCTAAAGACAGCAAAGAGTGTCCTCCCTCACACTGCCTCAAGACGGAGTGGCCAGTGGCCCAAGACAGGCAAGAGGAGAGTCGCATACTCCCCATGGCAAGCTGCCACCGCAATATGTGCTCCAAAGACACGCAACACGTGACCGGATGCCACATCGCACTGCAAGCAAGGAGCACGTCACACGAAGTGACCGACCCCGCCAAGCATGCCTGAACAGAGGCAGGGGCAGGTGCCATGACGGCACAGGCTCGAGGCGCAAGCACGACGCCCTCGAGTGAAGTAGGTGATCCGCCATCCCGGTAGAGGAACACTGCGAAGACCCTTGAGGAAGGGATCGGACAGGCAAGAGGTCTGCACAAAGAAGAGTGACAATCCTGTCACCATGAATACCCGGACGCCACAGGTGCGCTGAAAAGACAGAGGGGAGAAGAATGAGGACTTGCACCACCACAAGACAAGAGCGCACCCAGAGACACTAGACAGCCACCAAGGCAGACCGACGTCCCTGGAGACAGCTCAATGGGAGAACCAAATGTAAGCCACAGCTAGTGCGAACCGCATCTCTCTCCAATGCTTCCCAGTGCGACCGTCCAGTCCCGAGCATCGGCAGTCTAAGTCGACAGCATCGCTGCTCCTGACCGCAGATGCCACGGGTGAAGAACAGCCTCAGCAAGACGAAGATACGTGGCTACAAAGTCCCTCCAGACATCCTCTCTCCCAGCAAGTCGCCACCACCTATCGTCCAGGTTCAATGGCAACCACAACATCACTGCCATGTGCATCACCCCATTCAACCAAGGAGCGACATCGCCACCAGGGTGGAGCTTTGCACCTGCAGAAGAACCAAGAGACTGAGGCACCCCCATCAAAATGAGAGACCAAGTGCTCAGGGGCTGTCTGACAGTCCATGTGTCCCTGTGTCCTGTTGGCAAGTCCACGGACCATTGTGTCACACACCCGGGCGGCTGCCTGAACAATGTAGTCGGATCCTGTCAATGTTCCTGCAGCGGCCCCAGGCAGCCCACATGCAGCCCTGCACAGTCCATATCGTGGTAGCCCCGCACAAGGGCCTCAAGAACATTCTTGCACCCAGGGATCCTCGCATGAGAGATGGTCGAGAAGCGGCTCCACCGACAAGATACCGGGAGGCACCGCGGCCTCAGAGGATGACGTCCTGAACATCATCACCATTCGAGTCATGGCCGATTGGTCATTGTAGTGCCCAGACACCTCAAGCACAAACTCTGCAGCATGACTCCTCTGCCGCTCCTGATGCACCATAGTTTAGTTGACAGACACCAACAGCATCACCGTCAGAGCACACAAGTTCATCCAGCCATGTGCGAGAGGACATTGCTCTGACGGACAGGCTGTCAAGGAATCCGGACTCCATAGATGCGGTTTTAGTGCCAGTAGACTCTGGCTAAAATATGGGTGTGTGCCAAGATGCCCCGGTGCTCCCAGCTGCACCTGTCCACTATTGTCCCGCGGACTGCCTCTCTGGACCAAGAGACTGTGTAGCATCATATGTGAATAGTTTGTTTCCAGAGATTGGACTTTGTTTTATTTTGAATAAAGTTTGGGAGGAATGTAGTGACGTGCTGGACATGTTCTAGTGTCTCAGCAGACACTTGGTTAGTCAGGCACTCCCTCTTGGGAGTGGACACACTTGCTCCCCACACCCATCCATCACAGGCGTCACGAGTGACGTGACCCCGCTACTAAAAGGGCCCGGGTGCACGTGCTCTTGGCCAGTTGAGTAAGCATTATGACGGTGTCCGTGTCGAGTTTGTAATAGCCTGTGGCCTCAGGGCCCACAACACCACAAAGGCCACTGCCATTTCGAGACTAAACTTTCACTTTTAAGAATGCCTCTGCAAAAAGCGCTGAGCTTGTGAATCAACCCCTCCCACACACACACTCATTCCAAGGTGTACGGGTATCAGACTTAAATGTACTAATGATGCCTGTGTCATAAACAAAAAAAGCCCACTCTCTTTCATATTTTATATTCAGTATCATAAGGACACAGACCCAGCCCTTGCAAAAAATTTATGAAATCGTCTTACCTGTATTGAAACGTCATGTTTGTGATTTTAATTTCCTCTTTAAGGCGATGCTGCCCTGTCAATTTAAATAGTTCTTAGCCATTTTCTCGTGACCTTTGGCATTCCTCTTGGTTTGCTTCAGTTGGTCAAAGTACTCCTCTCAAACAAGCATCGGGCCCCGCATTTCGGCAACAGTTCGGTTTCTGGCCCTCCTGTGCTTCTCACTCTGAGAAGAAAAACATTTAACTGCATCCGTCTCCGACTGATATGAGAGGGGTTTTAAAAGAGGGTTCTTAAGATACACTGCCTTCTGCTTTAGATATTTGTAGGAGGAGGCAGACGGCCTGTGTGGCTGAAAAAACGGAATAGCAACAAACAGCACATATCAGTCCGATCGCTGGATTGATTTAATTACACCGCAAGCTCATTGCGGGCAGCATACACTAATATCTGAATTCCATTGCGCAAGTGCGCGCTACGGGCAGCACATGGACAGGCCGACTCCACAGTGTTTTGTTACACTGCTGCAAGCATGATGAGCTCAGCCAGCCCCCGTGCCGCACACACACCGCGTGCTGCCTGCCACTCGACTCCTGCGAAATGGTGTTATTAATTACAGCCAGCGCTCTTCTGGCGCCAGACAGGCACAGCTGAGGAGGCGCTATATGCGTGACTTCGCATTTCAGTGCGGTGATGCGTACCACCCCCCTGAAAAGCGTTAGTCTAACGCCTGATGCGTGGTACTTGGCAGGACTGCTTTGGGTGAGGTCAGTGCTCGCCAACTGCCGTTCCTATTGCGGGCAGCTGACGCAGCCCAGCACAGGCTCCGAGGGGCCGTGGGTGAGCCCGAGATCACCTGATCTCGCTTGTGCTGCGTTGTGCGCCCGGCCCTCTGTGCGGTCAGGCGGGTGCTCGGCCAGCCGGGGCCGCTGCCGCATGTGTTGGTTCCCCGGGCCGCTCTGAGCCTGGCGGCGCGGGGTCAGTGGAGTACCGGTGCTTGGCTTGTGGATGAGGCGGCTCTGATGTGCACGTGCTCCTCTGCCTCGCAGGCTAGGCCCTCCCAATTCTAATTGAGGGGCATATCTCACAAACCCTTCCCACGTTCCACCTCATTATCTACTATTTGGCATTGTGCTTCCGAGACTCCCTATCTCCTCATTGAGCTGGCTGGAAACTTTTTGACTTTCTAAGAAAGACCCCGGCCGCTTTGGATTCTGTTCCTCCTTACTGGTATTATCACGGCTCTGCTGCGCCCGCCCCGCCTGGCATCTCTACTCTGTAGATGACTTGCTGCATTGCCACCTTCACCATAGCATAGCACTGCATCCTCCAGTCCTACTATTGCAGCTCATCACCCTACTACAATGGGTCGCACGGATCCTAAAGAGCACAGGCTAACCTTTGATTAGGCCAAACCTACAAGTGGTCATGGCTCTCATTATGACGCGAAGTCCCAGAACGCAACCCAGATACAGCTACTACAACATGCCTGCTATTATAGCAGAGCTAAAGGTGGGTTTTCGCGCAATGGATGCGCATTTTGATAATCTTGTGGGCCGCATAGATAGAATGGCAGAACTGTTGGATCGTCAAGGGACAAAGATGGATGACGCGGAGGAGAGGATGTCAGGATTAGAGAATGCACTACCACCATGCAGAAAAGACTGTACAGGATGGAACGCATCCTGAAAATGGTTGCAATTAAGAACAAAGACCTTGAAGCCAGGTCCCGGAGGAATCATATTCTCATTTCTGGAATTGCAGAAACCACCAATATGGGGTGACCTGATGAATTAGTGGAACCACTCCTTGTCAATCTTTTCGACTATTCCAGTTTCACTCCCACCTTTGCTATGGAGCATGCTCATCGCTACCAAATTGTTAGCCTCCTGAGGATGTTTTGCCCCGTTATCTCATAGCACGTCTCCTCAACTACAAGGACAGGTACAGTGTCCTACACCTGGCCTGGGAAAGGGGTCCATCCACTATCTGGGTGCTAACATCTCGCTTTATCTGGGCTTCACCCCCACAGTGCAAGAAGTCAGCCGAAAGTTCAACGATGTTAAAAACTCTCTCCGCAGACTAGGCTTTCGGTACACAATGCTCTACACAATGGAAAAATCTGTATCTTTGAAACGCCGGTGGCTGTAACCGCCTTTTGTAAAAAACTGTCTTCTAAACCTCCCTCTCCTAGACAGACGGCGCCGGAACACACTAGTTCAGATGCTTCTCATGGGTCGCCTTCGTCTGACCATCCTGGATGACCCTTATTTCTTTCAAGATCTATTTGCCCATATGGGACGGGTGGACACTGAGCATGTGATCAGCTCACAACCCACTGATAAATCCCAGGCCCGGTACATATTCAGACATATTATTGACACATATTCGCATCCCGCTTTCCTTGAAGGAAAAGAGCTGAATTAACAACAAAAAAAGATTGCTTTATTTAAAAAACAATCACATACCTGGTGGTCAGCAGGACACCTGCCTTGTGTTGGCAAAAACTCGTAGTGGGTCACAATTTGCGATCTACCTCATCATCTACCTCATCATTATTAATAGGATAGGTCAAAGGGTGAGCCACTACGATTTGATATTTTGGGAACCGACCTATTAGTGCATAGATTGGAAGACCCAGGGATTGAAAGCGAGGAGGTGAAAGATGAATGCCTTCAAGGAGACCTGATCATGCAACCATCTTGGTTGGCGAACACAGGCTGAGTTGGTGAATTACCTACAGACTGGGACTCTCTGGATCACAGCAGACTCCATGACCTGCGTCAGGTTCAAAGGAAAGGGATCTGCTAAGCAGAGAGGGATCTATCAGTATGGCCCTCACAAAAGCAGATTTATTAGCTAGCTTACAAACCTTCAAGGCCGAACTTTAAGAGGAACTTAAGCCTGACATTTTTATAGAACTCTTGGCCTTGAGATCTGACCTTTGAGAGAAGAATGCAATGCTAACTACTGATGTAGACTTAGCTGACATACAAAAACACCAGTTCGGCCCCTCTGGGGGTGCTTTGAAGGCATTTGTAATCTGCATAAGCAAGTTGGCCTCTCTTAAAAAAAAATTGTCAGCAACACAGAGAAACACTAGGATGAGAATTTGAATAAGAAAGAAGAGGAATACACGCCATCCCTAATGCACCAAAAACTAAGTGCTCTGACAGCAATTAAAGAACAAATAAGAAACCTGATTACTAATAAGGTTAAGCAATCTTCACTAAAATTAAAACATTTCCACAGGGGAGTAAGGTAGGGCTTCACTTAGCACAGCTGTTATGCGTCCAACATGTAATAATAAATTATCCTTGATGATAGTACAAAAGTTTCCACAGAGAACGAAAAATTTGGCAGCTTTCAATTCCTTTTATTCAAGCCTAAACCCCACTGAGGGAACCTCACAAACCCTACTATGTGAGTACTTGGGGTCCTGTCCAATGCCTACGGTGACCTCTCAACAATAAGTAGACCTAGAAGAGAATAAAGGTGATTCCCTTAATCCTGGTGTCTCTGGATGCAGAGAAAGCTTTTGACCAGGTAGATTGGGACTTCCTGACACGGGTACTAGAAAGAGTAGGTATTGGCCTGTGCTTTAGGACCATGGCCTTAGCGGACACCGACTTCATGTATCCTATTCAATGGCAACACATCTGCACTGCTAAGAAAGAGCAGAGGCACACACCAGTGGTATCTACTATTCCCCTTACTTTTGCTCTCTGTATAGAACCCTTGGCAGGACATATTAAAGAGGATGGAGATTTGCGGGTCTTCATTTTGTGAAGGAAGAACATAAACTTGTCCGGCTTGTGGATGATGTTTTATTGGTCCTCACTTAGCCTAAGAAAACATTCTCAAAATTAAAGGCATACCTTAAGGCTTTTGAGGGAGTGTCAGGCTTCAAAATAGATACAACTAAGTCTGAGAGTCTTTGTCTGACGCTCCCACAAGAGATCTTAGCGGTGGTGGTGCCACTACCTTTAGATGGGATCTATTATGTATTTAGGGATCAAAATATCTGCAAACATATCAGACCTCTACAAGCTTAACTTGTTTCCCTTACTTACAGAGATTCTAAACGACCTCTGACCATGGACCTTCCCCCGACAGCCGGTTTCAAGGATGGGTTGGAACAATGCAATAAAAATGAACATTCTACTGAGACTCCTTTACCTGTTTCAAGCCCTATCTATAATGCTACCCCAAATCTTCTTTACTACACTGAAAAGTGCATTCCTTAAATACATTTGAGGAGGGGGAAGGGGTCAAGTGTCATATAAGATCCTGGGCAGGCCTCGGGAGAAGGGAGGCTTAACTCTCCCAGATATATATACTTAATATGTAGCATCATAACTACATGCACTGGCGGAATAGAGTGTGCGCTAATCGGAAAAACCATGGCTGCACATGGATAGAGACCATCACTGTGGAACTTGCTATGGAAGTCCAAAAGGTACAGGCCACCCAACGTGTATCTCAGTATCCCCCCCCTTCTTGCAAAACTTTACAAAATTTGAAACAGCATAAACAATAAACTGAAACTGACCACATCCTTACCCTCACACACCTATTCACTTTAATCCTGCTTTTACCCCAGCGCTAGAACCTGGGCCCTAGCATAATTGGTATAGTGGTGACTGCCATTTCCACCAACCCTCAAAGCATCTCCGCTGAGCCAGTCTCTCATGAACCCACATCCCCTGCATACACAAGACTAGAGCGGGAGGTCACGCCTTCTCACACATCACCCACAAAGCTTGGAACAACCTTCCCACCACATCAGGTCCTCTGTGTCACTCCTCGAATTCTGCAGAAGTTGAAGACCTGGCTCTTCAATTAACTCCAGGCAAGCCCTTGTCTACCCACCGGCAAGCACCTGGATACCCTCACAGGTGATTAGTGTTCTATATAAATCTACATAGCATAGCATAAGATTAATGGTGAGTGATATGTATTCCAAAAGAATACTAAAAACATTCCTTTACTGCAGAAAAAAGTTTAAAGTTAATGACTACCACAGAATACATTATGCTCAATTAAGACATTGGATGTCACACCCAACTACTAAAGAAGCTATGGCGTGATACCCAACGCCAATGGAACAATTTATTACACACACCACGGGGTCCAAAGAGGTACCTCATCTCTACATTAGCTACTTTTATACACTATCGACTGCACATCCCTGCGAAGCAAAGTGGTGAACGTTCATAGGAAGGGAACATACGAAGAAACAATGGGCCACTGCATGACAAGATTTGAATAAAACCTTGGAGAGTATTGTATGCAAAGAATCCAATTACAAACTTCTATATGAATGGTATATGTACCCAGCTAAATTACATAAATATTATCCCGCGGTGAGCCCATTATGTTGGAGACAATGCGGTATGGTCAGAGATTTGATCCACATATATTGGGAGTGCTCAAAGATACAACCTTTCTGGAGGGAGGTATTGTACAGCTTACTTACGATTTATATTTGGGTAGCCCATTCGGGGGATTCAGCCTATGTTCTATTTGGAATGAACTTGATAAAGCAGCATTATCAACCTAGAGGAGACAAGCTTCTGGTTTGGAACAGTTGAGGTGCGGCGAAGACCATCATCTTGGAAGAAGAAAGACCCTCTCTGACAACACCCAACGGCACACGTATATTTAGCACCTTATGGCAATTACAAAGCTCTCTTGCAACATGTCCAAACATTGTGAATCTAAATGGGAACCGTTATTAAACTATTTAACCAAGGGATCCCCGGCAAAGGGCCTATCCCCAAGAGATGCACCACATTGCTCCCTACCTTTGGAAGCCCACCACTAGATACAATATTGTTAGACAACTTGAACCCTTCACTGTAATGTTGCATTTGACATGATGTGGTCCTCTTCCTTGGTGAGGGGCAGTTTAAGGGTGGAAGGGGATAGTTGGGATCACATCATCACTTACTCATGAGACCTGTTTTGAATACCATATGCAAACAGTAGTAATAATGTATCATGTGAATTTTGGATGCAAATCAAAATTGCTGTATTGATACAAGTGGTCATTCTCCGTATTGCATATGTTACCTATCTAAAATGCAATTAAAAATATCTTGTTAAAAAAGACCTCGGAAGATATCCCAGCGCTAATTATCGGAAGGTCAACAGAAAAACAGAGCCTAATGATAAAAAGATGCTAGTCTAACATGTGTGAAAAAACCACTTTGCAAGTTGTTTGTGGAACAATAAAAGATTATAGGTCTCAAGGAGATGTAGGCGGAGGGAGTTTAAAGGCTTAGCAGTAAGATAAAAAAAGTTATCAACCATTGGGCCTGTGTGAGACAGCACTTTGTGGTAAATGCAAAGGTACTTGGATATAATTCTCTTTGCCATTGGAAGCCAGTGGAGTTTGTTTAAATGGTATTGGGTGTGTTCATTGCATGTTAAGTTAAGGACCAAGTTAACAATTAAGTTTTGAATCACGTGGAATATGTGCATTAGGTATTTGGAAAGACCAGAGAGGTAGTGTTTACTTAGTCGATTCAAGAGCAAAGGATGGCCTGAGTAACAGTTTTCCTACTAGAAAGAGTCGAAAGTGGAAGAGTCCTGTGAAGCAATCTTTAAGCCAGACAATAGGAAGAAGTTACAGTGGAGATGTGAGGGTTGAAGGAAAAGGAGGATTCAAAGATAACCCTTACATTTCTGGCTTAGGTTACAGGGAGTGGAGAGTCACCCATGGAAAGCGGCCATCAGGTATTTGTCCAGGGCAAAACCACAGTTGCCAAAAATGAGCAACTCTGCCTTATCTGTGTCAAGCTTCAGATGAATGCTGAACATTCAGTCAGAAATTGCTAACATACAGTCACAGAAACACAGCTCAGTAGAAGGAGCTGCAAAAATAATAATCAACTGCATATCATCAGGGTAACAATAACATTGAATGCCAAAGTATATTATTGGTCCTGCTAAAGAAGTCATGTAGATGTTGGAATGTGTAGGGCTAAGAGAAGAGCCATGCTAGATCCCCATGGTAATGGATGCAGCAAATTGAAAACGGGGAAGAGGTACAGCATATTCTTGGCCTGAAAGAAAGGAAGACAGCTTGTCTACAAATTGCCTCCCACTCCGATGTAAAGAATAGAAAGAAGATTAGGACAGGTTGAGTAGAACTATGGCAGCTTTCAACATTATACAGACATCATAGAGTGGTGCCCTAAGAACAGACTCAGTTGCGTGGGCCTGACGATAGCCTGCTTGTGCTACATTTATGCGAGCCCGTAATTGCAAAAAAGTAGACAATTGTAAGCTGACTGCAAGTTCCATACATTTGGCAAGGCAAAAAAGAAAGAAATGGGGTGAAAATTTACCAAAACAAAGAGAAGAACCAAAAAAGCAGAGGAGCGCTTCCAACAGTGGCAAACCAGGAAAGGTTACAAAATTCCATGAGAAAAGGGGCAGCAATAGGAGCAACCAGATGAGTTAGCCTAATAGGTATAGCATCTAGAGGCGGTCCAGATTTAATGGAAGGTAAGCTTAGTGAAAGAACGAGTGTGAGCAGATCCCATGAGGGAAAACAAAGTGAAGTTAAGTGGAGTTAGCAAACACTAGGACTCTAGAGAATGAACCAAGGTACTAATCTTTTCAAGTTTTGGGGGAAAACTGAGACACATGCTCATGGATAAATCTGAGAGACATGAATTGGCTGATGACAGACTGCAGTATTGGTTAATTCTTCAGCAATCTTGGACATCTTTTAAGGAATTAGAGAAATTCGGAACTCGGTTATAATTAAAAGAACAGCATGCTTTAACAAGCCTGTATGTCACAATATCGAGGTCAATGATATCGCCTTCACATTTACTTACTTTGAAGATGTACTGGCAGTCAATATTGTGGATTCAATATTGTTGCAGCCCGATATTTGAATTTCCACCACAATATTGTGACCCCAGCATTCCCCCACTCTGCAATAATAACCCCTTCACGTGTTTTTCTTGTGAGACAGGATTGAGAGCTTTAGACGGGGCGCAAAAAAACCAGGTGCACTCTGCTCTTTCGTGCAGGGTTTTAGCAAGCATATGTTCTACGTTGTACAAAGAAGCGTCGGGATGTAGCCGATCGGGGAGACAATTTCATCAATGGAGCGTTTGAATCTCAAGTAGAAGAAACTAATTGTTAAGGTGGCAGCCAAGGAGGCAGGGGCAGAGACAGAGGCTTCTTCTAGAATGTTTGCAGTCAGGTCCAACCAGTTTCTTGAGAAAACTGATGTGGGAGAAGAGGGAACTAGGAGGAACAAGTCACAGAAATATCAAAAAGCATGATAATTCCAGGGCAAAACTATTCCTGGCTTGGGCTCAAAACATTTGAGAGGACAAAAAATGTGGTCTAGAATGTGGCCAAAGAGAAGAGTGGGATGAAGTATCTTTCGATTAAGGATAATTATGTCACCTGCCTCAAGCAAATTATTCTTTTCAGGTTTGTCATAATGGCCTGCCCATATGCTGAAGTCCCCAAGAAGCATAAATCAGAAAGCCTGAATAAATTATGAAGCCTGAAGAATGAAAGGTGCAATTAAATCCACCGGTGCATTACCAAAATTGGATGCAGCTTGGGAGGCCGATAAATGGAACAACGAAGGAGAAGGGGATATGAAAACATTATTAGGTAGTCTTTCAGCTACCTTAAATGTAGCAGGTGGTAAACCAGGATTTCAAGAGTTTTTTTTATAAACAATAGCAAGCCCTCCATCGTTACATTTTTGCCAACCCATAGAGATAATTTTATAGTCATCATGGGTAGGGACAGCAGATTCTAGAACAGAGGTTTCACCTAAGCAAGTAGGTACAACTAACAACTCTCTCAGTAACCTCTGTGACCTTTGCTGAACACTTTGGCCCCACCAGTTTTAGCTAGTTGCTGTCTGTTGTTCTCCAAAAAGGGGTTGCCTAGAAAGCGTCTTTACTCTCCTTTACTATTGCAGACAATGACCTGTGAATTGTCTTTGATCACTGGTGAACAGCTGCAGCCCATCCTAATGGGCGGAGAGGCCCCGCACCCCACTCCCACCTTTTTTCCAGACATAAAGAGTGCAAAAGGTCAGTCTGACAGACACTCCCTATGTTCAGGTCAGTCAAAAAGCCACTAGACATGCACTAAATGCGCAGGCACATGGCTGCCTGAGCTGAACTTTGCTAACTGAAGATGTCGCCGCTCCTGTGGGCGTGACCTCTTCAGCCCAGCAAAGCACTTGAAGGACCTCATGACAAGGGGGAGCGTCACTGATAGCATTCGACCTGGGCCCTTCCATTTTACGTCCTGAAGTGCCCAGGGCCGAGTGTCTATCCCTGACACCCCGTCACAGAGTGAGGTGAGGTCAACAACTCTCACTGACCCCATTCCATTCTGTAACGAGGTAGGGACTGCCGCCTTTTCTCATTGGCTGACCAAATGTCATCCCATGAGAGAAGACAGCAGTCCCAACCATCCTGGAACCTCCAAGTCTTCCCTCCAGAAACGCTGAAGCTGGTAAGTTTTATGTTTTGTGATGTTTGGTGCATATGTGGGTGTGTATATGTATGTGTCAGATGAAGTTGTGAATGGGTGTGAGTGAGTGTGTGTGTGTTTTGTGGCCCACCCGCCCCCTTCCTGCTGGTGAAATATAACCAGATTACTATACTGCTGTGAAAGGGAATGTAGGACACATTATGGACAGCTAGGGAGAGGCTCCTGGTACAACCCGCATCCCCCCGATAACTTAGCTAGACTCTTTATTAATCCGCGGTGGGCTCACTCTCCCCTGCCTTGTGAATGAGAAGTAAAAGTTTCCACCTTTCCCTCTACAAGAAGAACTATTAGAACTGTCCTGAGTTTTACCATTTCACAGCTCTGTAAATAGCAGGTGTTACTATTGCCCAATCCAATTGTACTCAAAGTAATGACAGCGAAGGATGAAGTTTGCGTCAGTCCTGTCTGGATTTCAACTTATGAATATCGGTGTGCAAAATTTGTGTAATTTGCTTTTGTGTAATCATGTGAAATTTCTGACAAATTATGAGACATAGGGCCAGATGTGCAAAGCATTTTTCCAGTCACAAACGGCCGGATTCACAGAATCGAGCTGCTTGTGCCCGGAAAAATGATTTTTCATATGTACAAAATTCAAAATGCATCGTATTTTGCATGTGCAATTCGGTATTTCGAAGGGGCGTGTTTTGGGAGTCCCTTCCAAATACCGAATCAGTACGGTATGTATTACTGTTGTGAAACCGAATTCCGGTTGCAAAACAGTAATACTTTACTAACAGTTTTAAAACTGGTGGTAACTCATTCGCAAAGGGGAAAGACTCCCTAAGGGACCCCTCCCCTTTGAGAATGTAAATAATAATATTTTTAAGAGCGGGCAGTAGTCGCATGGACCACTGCCTACTCTTAAACAAGCATTTGCAATGCAATAGGTCTCGCATTACTGATAGTTTGAGGTATTGGCGTTGCAAATAATAATGCAACACCAATAGCTCAGAGTTTCAGAAATGCAAGACCTAGTGCATTGCAAATGCTTGCGTAGTGAGCAAGGAACCAGCATTGTATGTCTCAGTGCAGTACCGCAAGCTGCTCCTAGAGGTCCCTAGTGAGCAAAGGACCAGCATTGTATGTCTCGTGCAGTACTGTAAGCTACTCCTAGAGGTCCCTAGTGAGCAAGGCACCAACACTTCATGTCTAGGTGCACTACCACAAGCTGCTCCTAGAGGTCCCTTGTGAGCAAGTCACCAGAACTGCATGTCTAGGTGCAGTACCGCAAACTGCTCCTAGAGGTGCCTAGTGAACAAGGCACCAGCACTGCAGACCTCTTTTGGTCACATATGGTACTGCACCCTGCAGAAGATGTGGTAAATCCACCCTACCCATAATGCATTGCATGCAAGACAGTACTACAAGTACATTCAAATAGCTATGTCCATATATACAATTAGTAGCTTTGAAATGTGACAAAAGAATTATTACATTAATTTCGGATTAGGTTGTACTCTGTGTGGAGCTGATGAAGGGAAATTTATAGACGGTCTCATATTAATGTGAGATGTTCTAGTGAGCGAAATAACCTCTGCCAACCTTGCTTAGGACCAAGTGTATGTCCTGCTTGAAGCCTTTTAAGAAAATAGTGTCTTGAGGCTGTGATTAAAACCTAGGGAGTAACAAAACATGAAACAGGGGGTGTCCTCATGGGAGGTTACAAGAAGCGACACAGCGGTAATAAGGAGGGACTACTGAGCCTATTGACCAATGAAAAGCCACCATTTACAAAGGACAGGGCAGGAGCCAATTAAAAAGATGGGCGGAAAGTGGGCGGAGCTTTATGCCCATATCCTGAATACAGCATGTCTCAAAGAGACAGCGCAAGCGCTGCTTAGGCGAGACCTAAAAAGGAAACTTCAAGTATTATTTTTTTTCTTTTTAAACGCATCCCGTTTTCCTTTAAGGAAAACAGGCTGCATTTTAAAAAAAATGCTTTATTAAAAAGCAATCAGACATGGTGGTCTGCTGACCTCAGCAGGCCACCATCCCTGTGATGGTTGTGATTCCTAACCGGTCACAAAAAGCAACCAATTTAATTAATATTCATGAGACAGGTCAGTTTGCAACTCACAAGGAATCCCTAAATGAAACACAATGAGTTTTATACATTAGGAATACCTATTTCCAGATTTGTGATTTGGAGAGAATTGTAATCAGGAAATCGGTATCCTAATGTTTGTACATCTGGCCCATTATGCGTGATTACGTGAAATGCAAAAATTCCACTTGGTACTATATGTAGTGCAAAATGCATCCTGGCGCACAATTTAGATGTGAGGATGCGCTTCACATGAAAAACAAAATAACGTAAATAACAAAAGCGCTGCAAACCAGAGCTGCTAACGCTCTGGTCATTTGCATTTTCCAATGCGCTCACGCAAAACTGTTGACGCAAATGCCGCATAATTACACAACAGGTATATTAGCTTAATTTGGGGAATTACAAGTAACAAGGGAAACGTGAAATTACCAAAATTACACATAATTACGCCAGCATAACGGAAATTTCACCAAGACCAATTTGTGAAGGTCAACGCAGATGTCAGCAGAGATTGCTCAACTTACTGACAGGATCATTTAGGGCCCCACTGTAATCGTAGAAATGTGGATCATGGAGTTACCACCCATCTGTACCAAACCCACTCCGTTATGGTTTTGCAATAACACTGAACACATTAGTTAAATGCCATGAATGGTTTTCTACATATAAAAGCAGATGGAATCCAGAAGGAAGTAAATTCAAGAAAAGATCCAGTAACATTGTTAACATGAGTTATTTCGCACACAACCCTAAATCCTGGGATAATACAATGTGGTAAATTTATGATCGCCTTGGGGATATTAACCTTGGATTTGGTACAGTAATCTACATGAGCTCAAGAGTGATCTAACAGGATATTGAGAAGGGGTCTGCTAAATCTCCATAATTTACAGAGTTTGATATGTGATGCCATAGCTTCTACTCTAGGGTATTATTTTTAATGTTTGTGGGGAACTTGAGTCTGGGAGTATGTGCCTAAATTCTGCAATAGGGTCAGGGCATGAAGTGTTATGTTAATGCCCATAGAGTGAACTATTCCTTCACAAATACGAGCTTTGTTATGGATTAGCTCATAGAAAGGGAGTTGTAATTAAAAAGTAACTTCCAATTAATAGAATATGGGCAATCTAAAAAATGTGGTTTCACCCCCAAATAAGTAGTAATGTTAACTTTGAATTTCTGGCATTTTATTCTTCAAGTTACTTCAACAACGCTTTGAAAATGTAAATATTTCTTATCAATATTTACATATAAAGGAATCATTTGTGGGGGCTTTATGTTCAGCCTTTGTATTATCAGTATCTTTTTTTTACCGCAATATAGATCGTTACAAGACTAGACAAACCAATGTAAGAACACCCAACATCTGCAATCAAGAAATATTTGTACCTAACATGCATATGTATTAGTAGAACTATCATGTGTTTGATATGTAATACTATTCAGAGGAACTCTATACCCTACCCCTTCCTCTCAAGAGACATACGGCCACACTGGGAACCAGAGGGGAGACTCTTTTCAAGTGAAATTGATTGGCGATATGCTTACCAGTAACAGCAGTGCCACTATCATTATTTCGTCCAGTCAGATTGCTGTCAATCTCCTGAGAAAGAAATGCAGTTTATTTACATTATATGGAGGTTGAAATGACAGCATACTATTGAAATGGGTCTCTATTTGTCTCACAACTGTATCAGTAACATATATAGGATGTCATATGACTTTCATAACGAAATAGCGTCACGCTGCTATTGAGCGCAGAGCAACTGAGATTCATTGGTTGATTATATTTAAACACATTTGGGCCACAGAGATTTGTCATACAATAAAACAAATAACATTTAATAAAAATATAGTACAGTGTCATGAGGTCAAACATAATGAAAAGGTAGGCAGAATTAAGATTTGGTGTACATCGATGAATACATTGAGTTGATCAACAGGTTAACACATGTATTTCTTCAATCAGGGCGTAAAGGGGTCTTGTGGAGCCTGAAAATAGAAGGGTTCAGGGATGGACTCGGAAAGTAAATCACCTCTGGAATTTGTTTTTGATGGGAAGCAAAGGTAGCCAGCGAGCCCAACCCTTTTCAGGAGCGTGGCAGGGAAATTAATCTTACCACCTAAGAAAATAGGGCCTAATCATGATCTGGGATCCCAGCACATGTAGATTTCCACCTACGCATTGGTAGAAATCTCCTCCCAGATGGTAAGCACAGATTCCGGGCTGAAGTTTCCCCCTTTATAAGAGGGGGTGGAGATTGAAACCAGATTTCAGTCATACGCCAGTAGGCAAACATTTCTGCAGCAGAGGCAGACATTTCAGCCTCTACTAAGGAACATACTGAATGGTATACGGAAACTGCATTAATCGGGCCAAATTCACACACCTGACAACCCTTGGACCTACAACTTCATAAATTCAGCACACTCGCTAGGATGTTCCCTCTTCACCTTGGACTGTGTTACTTTACTTACTGCCAGAGACCCAGAGACATGCTATAATCTCCAGAAAGCAGCCTATACACCCTAAATGAAGAGCAAATTCACAGAGGAGATAGACTTTATATTTACCTTTGCTGTTGATCTACATGGTTTTCTTCCATACACCCTAAGTGGGGTGGAAAGGTTGCAATGTGGCAGTAGCTGACAGTGTCAATGCTTAGGGCATAGAGGTATACACTGTGGGGGACCTCAAAAAGAAGTGGTAAGATAAGTAAGATAAGTAGGTGGTTGAAAGAGAAGTTTTCCAAGCAACAGAGAGCCTTTAGGTGAATTCAAATCCCATCTTCATCTCATCCCTCTCGATGAACGCATCCTCTCAACCAGAAACCCCTTCAGTCCCCATATCAAGTGAATTGGCAGCAACAGCTGGAGCAAGGGTAGCCGCTACTGTGGCAGAGCGACAATCAGGCTTGCATCTAAACACATCCCTGCAACACACACACACACACAGGTACGTCACACTATTATCAATATCACTAACACATTCCAGAAATGTGTATGTTTTTGTTTACCGTACCTCAACACTGGCGTTATTGTAAATTCTTGATATATGTTGAAATAAAAATAGGGCAGGACATAAATATACTCATCCGTATCATAGTTGTCTTTGAAGGTCTGTTGTTGTCTGCCCATCTGCCACCTGCCACGACCTCCTCTTCTGCTCCAACCAGAGCATTGGCATTTGCACTTCCCACATGCCACAGATTGATGCATTTTGTTATGGGTGAACTTATATGTCTAATGTCTCTCTCCTTTTGTCACTGCATACATGCGTATGCTGTGCTGCTTCACTGGTAGGTATCTGTTTTTGTCTCGTCATCCACTCTATGCACCCATGTCCACATTGCACACAATGCTTAGTTGATATGTCCTTTGTTACAGTCTCGCATGTATGTGTGCTTACAAATAACAGCTTTAAATAAAGCTTTCTGTGGCAAATGAAGATGCCGGGTAGCCAGCAGTAAGGAGATAACAGGATATGGTTTATTCTTAAGATAGTAGTCTCATGTTACAGGTAAAGATGGTAGTAAGGAAGCAGGAAGGTATCCAGAAAGCCCCACCTGGAGCAGCATCCCTGCTGCTCAGCTCAATCACTCCAACTGATATTCACTCAACCAGGCACACATCAGCATTCTAATTACATCACAGTCACTCTGGCTGAGCAGCAGGGATCTAACACTAAGGGGAGAATGCATGGCATAGAAATGAAGATACCACACACCTCCCTTCTTCAAGGAAAAAAACTGAAAATGTAAATCCAAATAAAACAGTAATACACAACATCTATAAAAATGAGAACAAAGCAAGGGGACACAAATTCAATCACACAAGAATAATATATACATATATAACCCGGGAGAAACACCCACACTCGTCCCCCTCCGCAGACAATAAAATATGGAGGAGCAACAAAAGTGACACATCATGTTAGAGTCACCAACTATGCAGTATAGAACAAGGGTGCAATACTTGTGATCCAACGGGTGCCATGCACGTGCCCAATAATAAAGTGCAAAACATATGCCCCTGAGGGTGCAATACATATGCCCCATTTACACTGGTGCAATACGTATGCCCCAACAGGTGCCATACACCTGCCCAATAATAAAGTGTAAAACATATGACCCTGGGGGTGCAACACATATGCCCCATTCACAACAGTGCAATACGTCTGCCCCAATGGGCTCCATACACCTGCCCAATAATAAAGTGCAAATCATATGCCCCTGTGGGTGCAATACATATGTTCCAAGAAAAGGTTTGAGTGCAAAGAAAACCCCATCCCCAACAACAGTAAGTAGTTGTAAAGTAAGTATTTGTTTGGGTAGTAGCTAACAAGCCCCAACACAAAGCAACATTTGGGTGAAAAAAATATGCCCCATAATATGTAAACACAAGAATGGTTTGAGCTGAAATGCAAATGCCCAACACCAGCAACAGTAAGTAACATCTGGGTGCATTTACTATTCCCCAAGACACATAACAATTAGTATGGTAAGGGTGCAACACAGGTGCCCCATCACCAATAACAGTAATGTCTGGGTGTTATCCAATACAAGTAAAAGCAAGAATAGTTTGGGCGTAATGCAAATGCCCATTACCAGCCACATAAAGGTAAGTATGGTTTGGGTTGCAGAATCCCTGCCCCATCACCAGAAACTGTAAAAATTGATTGGAATGCTCACACATCAGGACCAGAAGATCAGATCAGAAAACCTGCACTCTTCACAATTCCCCTCCCCCCCCCCTCTTTAGCCATGGAAAAACCATGGCCCAATACACGTACACAAGAAGCAAGTCACAATAGCCTCTCCATAATAACATGCAAACAAATAGTGAACATTCTAATATATTCACATGCAGCAACTCCAGACCGGCATTCATCATACATATATTGGCAGGAAATTCAGATAGCATGAGGAAAAATCAACATAATAGCAAATCCAGCATGGTATAAATAATAAAATGTAATCATGCTTCAAATGGAAGCGGTCCCCGTGCTGCCGAGACTCGATTGTTGCTTCCGGTGGCAACGCTGCGCGGCCCTCCAGGCAATTGAAAAATAATCATGTCACTGTAGAAATGTCCAGTTTCAGTACATTCACATAGGCACTACCCAAACTGGTTGCCCCATCACCAACCACGCCTCCAGTGGCAAACCTTCACACAGCGAAGTACACGCAGGCAGCTCACTGTAAATGTTGAATCAATGAAATGTAGGTTCACTTCATATCAGTACCGCCAGTACAAGTCCTTGTTGGCTCCAAAGTTATGTTAACTCAGCAGCGCACACTAAACTGCTGGACGCCTGTTCAGATGCCATGGGCTGAGGCTGTCTGATGTAAATAGACACCAGTGGGGCTACCAGGCGCATTTTCTCTTAACAGGCTTCAATATGAATTTCTTACTAATACTCTTAGTTACTTCTGCAAATCCTCAAGTTTCTTCTTATTTTCTTGTTTCTCCTGTGTAGTTTCTTTTTCCGCTCGTCGCCATTGTGGTAAATGAAGATGCAGGGAAGCCAGTAGTAAGGTGATAACAGGATAAGCTTTATTCTTAAGATAGTAGTCACTTTACAGGTAAAGATGGTAGTAAGTAAGAAAGCAGGAAGGTATCAGGAAAGCCCCACCGGGAGCAGCATCCTTGCTGCTCAGCCCACGCACTCCAACTGACATTCACTCAACCAGGCACACATCAGCATTCTAATTACATCCAAGTCACACTGGCTGAGCAGCAGGGGACATAACACTAAGGGGAGAATGCATGGCATAGAAATGAAGATACCACACTTTCGCTTTATTAAAAGGGGATGTTTATGTGGGTGTTTGTGTATTGTATTTCAATAACACCTCACTATACATCAGTACTATTTGCATCCGGGTATTACCTGACTCTGTATTTGTGTCGCTCAACAGCTTCAGAGATACAAAGATCTTTTGTGTCACCACAGTGCCCCACCTATCAGATGACTTCAGGGGACCTCCTCCAATCTTTAATCATTCCCTTTACCATATATGGGTCTGGTAAGTCTGTGAACACAATACATGAACTACTATCTACATCAATTTGTAACTTATTTTCATCCATCTTCATTTCCAACAAATACCTGTCCATCAAGCAATTTCTCTAAGTGAAAGTAAAATGCTATATGTTCGTTTAGATTTTTCCAGACTTCATACCATTTGAATCCCCTATCACAATTTTCCTAACCCACTGCACAGTTCTGAAGTTTATATGTAAATTTGTCAGCAGCTGCTGGATCTAGGGTTACATATTCACCACCGTTTTCAAGAACACTGGTTCAGTAGCTGACTTCAAAGGGTCCATCCACAAAGGCAGCATTCATGGCAGGAGCAAGTAAGACACTATCACATATCATTTGTATGGCTGTGTATAAACCAACAATTAATATTAATATTCTAATGTATCATATACCTATGCTAATGTTATCTCTTGCTTACAACTAGTCTACAACATCCCTAGTTTAGGCATATACACAATCTATAATGTCAAATACACTAATTATATTATGATTTTATTTTGGCTCCCGGTAACCAAGAACCCGACCAAGATTCCATACCATCCACAAGCAGAGGACGGCAAGCATTCCTGGGAGAAAACCAAATCCTCTAATAAGGTGCCACCTCTACAGCTTCCCCAGCTGCAGGAGATTTTGGCTCCACCCAGGAGAACATCCTAAAAAAGTCTTAATGGCCAGATAGCACTCTCCCACCTAGGAATAAATTGCCACTCCACAGAGAAAATGTACAAAGTCATGAATGTGTGTCCCAGCAACACAGGACAGTCCCTCAAACCAGCCCTCAGCCTACAGTTACCATAGTTGACTCACTTCCTTCATACTCCAATGCAGGTGCAGCTCCAGTCATCTCTCAATCTTCTGAAGGAGAAGAAACCCCTGATGAGGGGGACTTCTTCTCCACTCACCAATCTCCTTCAACAACCTCCCAAATGTCAACCCTAACATAACTGAAAACCTGCCAATATTATCAGATGACCAAGCATGAAGGGAGAGGAGCTGGTGGCATGGAAACATCCAGTCATCTTGGATTATCAGTTTTCCAACAGCAATCCTCCTATATAAGTGAATTTTCATCAAATGGGAAATATCCTGCGCAACCCCGAGACCGACCAGGAACAAGTTCAGAGATTGACTGAGACAAACCTGTGTCCCGAGAAACTTTGAGAAATGTCTCTAAGACAACGTGAAGTTGCACCAGGGATGAAAAAAACAAAAAAAGAAGTTGCACCACGGACACCTCTGTGTGTCAGGAGAGTAGGATGCAAGGCACTTTGTCTTGCCAATCAAATGATATAGGCCATATTACACAAATGCCTGTGTCAACCTGCAATGCACTTCAGTCAAGTGGGAACAACACCCACCTCTCTCATAAACCTTAGCGACAATCCACCAGCACCCCAACAAACCCACCTGCTACAATTACACGATCAGAATCTCAACCTCATTTATGCCCAGAATTGCACAGCCGGGCATGCAAAGCCCCTCAAGTGGGTGGGAACAGCAACCACCAACCCCACAAAGAATTTACCCACCACTGTTAGACCCATATTCACAAAACACACATTAACATTTCTAATCACCCATTCAAACACTTTTATTGTTAATACTTTACAATAAATATCATTTGCACTTACTTTTAAACTGTGTGTCATCTCATGTGCGCCTGGACAATGTGCATGGCAATAATGTAATGATGTGCTAGAAACAGTGGATTATTTAACTTTAGCCTATACAGCAGAACACTCACATACACCTAGAAGCATCCCCACACAGAAACGGGTAACAACACATCCATGTTGATTTTAAAAACATTTATACATTTGCTTTAAAAAAAAATTGGGACATGTGTTTTGGGGATATTTCAAATGCCCCTGAGAAGGGGAGAAAGAAAGAAATAGTGCCTGAGTCCAGGGAGGAAGAGTCAACTTGGAGGGGGTGGTCAACTAAATAAACACATTGGGAAAATCAGGGTTGCGTTTTATATACACTGTCAAGCAGGAATAACACACAACCTATCAAAATTTCGCTCAAAATATAGTCCAAATCTAATTTATTAAGTCCAAAAATGATCTCAAAATCCATAGTTTGAGCTCTATTCCCAACGATAAATTTTACATGTGTAGATTTTCTCATGACTAAGTTTACTCTACACTTACGAGTAACTTCACTACTTTTCGCTATTGACCATTTCCGAGTGTAAAGTTACTCCTAGGTGTAGACTTCCATGTCTACATCCTCTTAGTTGGGGCGGGGGGGGTGGAGTCTGCTTAAATGTAATCTACAAACGTAAAGTTTCTAGTAGTAAGTTTACAGCCATATTTTAAATTCCACACACACTTTGCGGAGACCTCCCCAACTGGGAAACAGACCTCTGCAACCGGAGCGGAGACCTCCTTAACTAGTCTGAGACCACGCATTGAGGGGAAAAGGAGAATTATATACATTTGAACAAAACCACAAACATCTGACACCCAGACCCTTTCAATAATAATAAAAAACAAAGATATAAGGATATCCTGAACTTGAATCCCTGGACATTTGACAATATATGTTTTCATTATCTCAAGTTTTGTGTGTAAACCCTGGGAGTATTTCATTTTCACCATATATATGTTTGTGTGATTTATTGTTTGTATTTTATGTGTTATGGGCAGCTGATCATTTACAAATAAACTAAAAAGTGAAATAATGTTAAATATATGACAATGAATATATTGAATTAGAAACTGCTTTTTGTATTGCGGTTGTGGTTTCTCTTTCTGGTTTGATTTCTCTTTCAAAGGAGGTTGATATTCTCCTTTGAATGGATCATTTCTGGACCCTTCTAAATCAATGTTGAATGGTAAGCATTGTTCATAATTATTGGTGAAGAATTGTGTCACCCGACAGAACTCTTTGTAGCTGGTAAGTAGTGGTAGGCAGAACTCCGCAAGATTCTGCGGGTTCCAACAATGGACAGAAATCGGCATGTAGTACTGATTTTTATCGCCAGGAGCCTGTTCCACACTGCAAAATCAGTGCGAATGGCACCACACGGTATGCCAGGTGGCGTGGCACCTCGAGCTTGTTTTGCTGCCACTCGAGTTGATTTTCTTACTCAAGCACCAGCTTTCTCACCACGAACGGTCGCAACCACCCGCAACCGCCCGTGCTGGGAAAATCTTGCCGGGTGCCCTCCATTGGAATTTGGCTGGAACTCTGTGTTAGATGCGTAACACAGTGTGGCCAAAACTCTGCCAACTCCACCGGCAGAGCAGAATTTATCACCCACCCCAACTGGTAAGACTGTAAACTCCTCTCTTTTACTTTTTCTCTTTCAGTTTCTCTCACTAAAAATACACCTACAATCACTCACCCATATTTGCCCTTCCCCCATACCTACATTTATAGACACACATCACATACATACCACTGAAAAATCCACTCTAACACATGCCCTGAAAATACCTACATGTTTTGATTATATTACTTTTATTTGTACCCTTTTCATCCACTCTTTTGAGTAGATTGATTGCTTTAGCTGGGGCAGGAGTAATTGCAAATGCAGCAGGGCAACACCCAGGGCAGGGCTCTCAATGCAACCCAAATACATACACACAGGAACGTCCTTATGCTACTAATAGTTTATCATTAGTCATGTCAATAACTTTTTCTTGCACTGTTTTATTGGTGTTTATTGTTCTCTTTTTGTGTATTTATCTCTAATCTGTTACCATTTGTGCCCAAGATCACTTTTAAAGTTTGTCAATATTCATTGAACACAATTCTTCTCTTTATAGCACAAACTATGAGGACACTGGTTCAGCAGCTGACATCACAATAGTCATCCAGAAATGAAACATCTGTGGCTTCCGCTAGTAAGTTGACATTGTTGCGATATAATAATTCCATGCATAGATCAATCCTTAATTTCAACTGCATTTGAAGTTTACCTTTTCATCTTGCAGGTACTGGGAACATTGCGCCAGAAGGGGATGCCGAACCATCGGCAAGCAGAGGAGAAAACCATCAAACCTAGCCATGACCTAGCCAGAAACTGCCACCTGCTCAGTTAATGCAGCAGAAAAAGATGTGCTCATCACAGGCTCTTTTATGGAAGAGCTCTTTCGTACCTTGAGAGAGGATATCTCCTCCCTCAGAGTCGATCTAATGAATGTCTAACATGAGGTCAAACAGGACCGCTTAGACTTAGGAAACAGGGTCTTAATAAAGGAAGACTATAGAGATGCGCCGGGACACTCCTCGGAGTATCCGTGCGCGCTATAAACTTCAATAACATAACATAACAATGGAGGAAGAGATTGAAGCAATATAGCAGCAGCTGCTCGCAGTCAAAGAACAAAACATAGAGCTACAACGCCACATTTAAGGCCTCACAAAGACACAATCTAAGAGATGTACCTCACAAATTAAATGGGTGAGATATTGAGAACTGTTGGCAACAAGGATGCAGAGGAGATACATCTCAACTGAATCCAACTTGCTGGGGCAAAGCTGCCAGGGGGAACAGACAAGCAGACATCTTAGCATGCATTAACAACTTCAAGCAAAGAGTGTGATAGGGAGGGAGGTGGGAAAGGGCAGGAGGAGCATTCCATTTCCTCCCACTCTCCCTTGCCCTGCCCCTCCTCCCTCATCAACAGAAGAAATGAAGCAGGAGTTTTGTCTTGGAAAAGGTTACACTAAGATTGTTCTTAGTTCTTGCCCTTCCAATTCCCACTTCCAGATTCAATTTCACACAGCTCCTTTGTTTTGCAATACTACTCCATCCAAGACGCTTTGTGTTTGTGCCCCAGCAAAGAGCCAAACACTGCATGGATTTTTTTTCTGGCTCCAAACAGCTTCTATCTCCTTTCTGGGACAAAGATACACAGTTCTTTGCCCAAGCAAGAAGCCGGATCCAGTATGGATTTTTTCATAGCAAAAGAAAAAATCCAAACAGCATCTGACTCCTTGCTGTGTCAAGGAACAGGATACAGTATGTAATTTTATCTTTGGATAAGAAAGAAAATCAAACTGCTTCAGTCTCCTTTCAGGGGCACAGCCAAACAGTTTTGGGGCCACATGCAGTTTGGATTTTTTCTAATGCTCAGAAATAATACAGATGGAGCCTTCTCACTGGTAGGGGAACAGACACAGAGTTTTGCACCCAGGCCAAAAGCCAGACACAGCTTCCTTTTTTCTTAACCTATGTAAAACTCCAAACAGCATCTGGCTCCTTGCTGGGTTCTGATCATACAGTTTTGTGTCCCTGAAATAAGTCGGGTGTAGTTTGGAATTTTTTCTCTGACATGAAAAAATCCAAACCGCATCTGTCTACTTTCTAGGCCCAGATAAAAAGGCAAACTTCTTCATGGGGCACAGACACACTTATTCTCTTCCTCAGCAAGGAGTTGAACACTGTTTCAATTTTCTTTAGCCTAAATAAAAATCAAAACAATGTCTGGCTCTGTGTGGTGCACAGACTCACTTCACCTTCCTTTCACAATGTTTCTCTCTCAATGAGAAGCACTGTGAGACAAAGGAGCTGTGGGTCTGTGCCCCCAACAAGGAGCTTGACGCCGTTTGAATGTTTTCAAAAGATGGACAAAATCCAAAAGTGTTTAGCTCCTTGCTGGGGCACAGACAAACAGATAAGAAACAATCCAAAGAGCCTAGGTCCTTGCTACAGAGTAGACACACAGCTCCTTCCCCTAACAACTTTAGGGGAAGGAGCTGTGTGTGAGAGCCACAGCAATTAATAGATGCAGATTGGATTTCTTCTTAGCCTAAGAAAACAGAGATTTTCCATTGTTCTGCTTCAGCCCACAAAATCTAAAAAAAGCTATAAATTGTTAGAAAACAGCAGAATTATGAATTCAGCAAAGTGTTAGTTGAGTGGATTGCTCAAAGATTTCCCTAAGAGATTTATTGTTGAATTAAAAACTAATGAACACAATGGTGGACAAAAAAAGAATTTTTTCGTATAACTTTTTACATAGAAAGCAAAGACAGAAAAATGATATACTATTGCCTCCATCAGACTTTTCATGTCAAAGAAATGTGTAATTTTTGCAATTTGTTAAATAAAACACAAAACCCAGTCAACAAGTGAGCCAAGGTTTGCAATGATTTTTTACTGTGTGCCGACCATGTAGCACTTGATAATAGAACATCTAATTCTAATGTTTAGAAATATGAGATGAATTAAAGCTTTCTGCCTAGAATTTGAGTTTAGGAAAAGGGGCCTTGTATGCCACCTCAATGTCTTGATTACCTATCATGCTAGGTGATGGTGAGGAGGGTTTTTCAAAAAGTGTTTTTGTGGACACAAACTTACAAGACAAAGTGAAAGAGATAAAGAAATTCAAGTGATCATAGCAAACGAACTGTTATCCTGGTTTTTCATACTTCTTCCAATTAAAACAATACCCAACAATTGTGGGTAGGGCTATAACCAAAGACAGGAAAGCCAAAGACATGACTATGGAAAACGTGAGAAAGAAGCTTGACATTTGAGTGACTTTTGGGTTGTTGAGATATTTGTAAACAGGGATATTTGTAAACGGGATTGGCTGGCATGGAGGAAACCACAACATCCTGCATTCTCTAGTTTTAATAAATGTCTTGCGATCAGAGATTTCTCTGGGTGCCGACTGACCCCATATTTCGTGCTGTCTAGTGTGTGGACCCCTACTCAAACCCATTAAAAATAAACATGTCTGATACCCATAAACTCAGGAGACCCAGTGGAACACAGATGTGTGTCAAGCCTTTGCAGGAATAAGTTAGATAAGATTCTGCATGAGGAAAACCGATGAGAATTACAGAGTTTAGGAAACAAATTCCCAAAAATAAGGCAAATGAAATTTTTATTGCGTTCAAAGTCCAGATAAACATGGTGAGGGAGATCTGTCACCCAACGATAGAAATTTTAGGATGCGTAGATGCAAAAAATATATGGTTGTTGTAGATATCTATATAGCTCAGAGTTGATACCTGCAAGTAAAAGACAGGTACCCTAAACTGGAACTGCAGTTTCAGTTGCTTTCAAACTCCAAATTGCACTGCATCTAGTTTATTGCTAGTGGGCACCCGAACCCTATAAAATCCCACCCATCCATGTCTGGTACTCCCACACTCAGGAGACTCATTAGTCCAGCTTGCTTGTAAAAAGGGCCTACGTGACGGTTTTTCCGGGTGCTGATTGGCTGCCATTTGGAAATCTTCTTCAGCATCTTCAGGGTATGGAAGCACGAGGCAGTGATAGCTTGGGAGGTCATGCCAAGTTTGCTCTTGATGATGATCCTGTGGTTATTGGCATGGGTGTTGGGGGGAGGTGTTCACCCTAGCTCTGTGGCCATCAGGTGGAGTTCCACATTGAAGTGCTCTTCCTGAAGAACACAATTTCGGTCTTTTCGGTGTTCAGTTTCAGACAGTTGGTCTTCATCTGTGGGTAATATCAGCCATGCAGGCATTGAACTTGATCCAGGTACTGGACGTCTTGTCAGTGAGGGAGAGAATGAGTTGCGTGTCGTTTGCACAGGAAAGGACGATGATGTCGTGAGAGCAGATGATGCTGGCTAGAGAGATTGCGCATGCGTTAAAGAGGTTCATGGTCAATCCTTGTGGAACTTAGCGGATGAGTTTGTAGACGTCTAAGGTGTATGGTGCAGGCTGACTGCCTGGGTCCTTCCAGTCAGGAAGGAGCAGATCCACCAAAGTGTGTTTCCTTGGTTTCCCATGTTATGTAGGTGCAGGATGGGGGGGTGACCTTGTCAAATGCTGCGGAGAGATCCAGGAGGATGAGGGCCACCATGTCTCCTCCATCCAGACTCATGCGGATATCATCCATGGCAGCAATGAGGGCAGTTGTTGTGGTTAGGTCTGAAACCCAAATGGATAGAATGCTTGAATACATCTCAGCAATTGATAATTACTTGAGCCACATTCCAGTCTATCGTTATTTTGCACAAAGAAATCACACACAAGGGGGCCCCTGAAAATGATGCCTAGGCAGGGGAGCAGGGGAAATTGCAAACACTCCAAAGAGAGAAACCCACTGCCTGAACTATATTTAAAAAGGAACACTTTACGTCATGGATAGAGCCAAACAGCAGCAATGTCACATCGCCCCAAAAGAAAAGTAGAGTGTGCTCAATACCAAGAGCCCCAAATAACAAAGGGGCACTAATGATCTGAAACAAAATTATTAAAACAAATATATCAAATTTATTACAACAATTCTCAAAGTACAAAAAATATAATTAATATACATTTACTAAATAATCTGTGATATACAATATATAGGCATAAGAAAACCCAGGCGCAACACACATCCTCAGGACCACATCATACTCACAGCCCAATTCATACTCATTCATTCACGCATACTCAAAAACCACACACGGTCCACTGTATCAAAACCCATTAGTCTCCCTCTTTCAAGTCCTTGTGTCCTGGGGTCGGTATCTTACCTAACCTACCCTTGCAGTGAGGGCCCCACCTTCCAAATGGCCCCTGGGAAAGTGAATATCCTCTCTCGCTCACTTTGCGCATGTATGTATCTCAACCTTTAATGTATAATTCAATATGGTTTGGCATTATAAGGTTTGAATTAGAAAATGGGTGGTAAAACTGAAAGTTGCTCCAAGGTGGGGCCACAAAAACAGGGTCGGACTGGGGCAGAAAATAGGCCCGGGCACCAAAATAAAAGTGTCCTATATTAGTGAATTAGATAGCTAAAGGCGGCCCATGTTTGCAAACTGGGTCCGGTTGAAGTTTTGAAAACACGCTGTGTAAGTGTGTTGCAAGGTATGGAAGACTGCATGGAATTGGGCATGCTGCAGGCAATGTTTGTTTTAATATCAGGGAAATGAACAGTAAAATACATCTCATAAGACCATAAAACCGGCCCACAAACAGCCCAAAAACCGGCCCACACACTAACCTGTCAGACCACCCCATCGGGCACTGCCTGATTGCCCCATAAGCCAGTCGGACCCTGCATCAAAATCTTTCTTGCCCGGGCTCACAAAATGGTTAAGATGGCACTGGGGCTAAGTTTTCACCATTCTCTTTCACAGGAGGGAATGGGCAGGTGTAATATTAAAGAATTATTGAGGCAGCCGTAGGCATGTCATTTAACATACAATGTCTGGAGTAAATACTTGAAATGATTTTCTAGGAGCACAAGACTAATCCAAACAAGCATTGGCATAGCCAATAGGTCTCGCCTTTTGGACCTTATAAGTGTTTAGCCATGCAGCACATTATCCTGTTAATAATCCGGTCATTCCCACAATTTAGTTTTCAAAAATGCCTTTCTTTCTGCTTCAAAATATTGCCATCTATTAGAAGTAAACTGTAGATTGTAAATATCACTCAGCGATAATAATAATCTGTTGTTTATTGCTCTCACAGAAAACACATTTATGTTTATGGAGCCTTGCACTAGGTTTTAAATATGTCGCATCTCAACCTCCTTCAGTATCGAGCTTTGCATGAACAAACAATGCAGAGGGTGGGTTCGGAAGCTGACCACTGCTCACGCAGTCTTGTCCACAGAGCTCCCTTGGGCACGCATGGCAATTCTCATCGGCTAAATAGCTGAAATTGGAGGCGAGTAGATGGAGGAAAGCTGCGAGGAAGCGCTCCTGTTCTAACCAATATCATATGTATCCTAAACCGCCTACTGCAGTAATCATGGTCACAATAAGATTCATCTGTGTGTTTGAGGGAGTAGTGAGAGAGCAAGAGAGTGGTGTGAGAGAGAGGGAGTAGTGACAGCGAGAGAGTGGTGTGAGAGAGGGAGTGTGTATTTGCAGTTTGGACTTTTAAAAAGGTTATGTTAAAGAAACTGTGCTGAAAGAGCTGAAGTGAGCAATGTGAGAAATGCTGGATTAGTGCATGAGAGAGCGAGAGTGGTGTGAGAGAGAGGGAAAAGTGAGAGAGCGAGAGAGTGGTGTGAGAGAGAGGGAGTAGTGAGAGAGTGAGAGAGTAGTGTGTGAGAGAGAGGGAGTAGTGAGAGAGCGAGAGAGTAGTGTGTGAGAGAGAGGGAGTAGTGAGAGAGCGAGAGAGTGGTGTGAGAGAGGGAAAAGTGAGAGAGCGAGAGAGTAGTGTGTGAGAGAGAGGGAGTAGTGAGAGAGCGAGAGAGTGGTGTGAGAGAGAGGGAGTAGTGAGAGCGAGAGAGCGGTGTGAGAGAGGGAGTAGTGAGAGAGCGAGAGAGTGGTGTGAGAGAGGGAGTAGTGAGAGAGAGAGAGTGGTGTGAGAGAGAGGGAGTAGTGAGAGCGAGAGAGTGGTGTGTGAGAGAGAGGGAGCAGTGAGAGAGCAAGAGAGTGGTGTGAGAGAGGGAGTAGTGAGAGAGCGAGAGAGTGGTGTGAGAGAGGGAGTAGTGAGAGAGCGAGAGAGTGGTGTGAGAGAGGGAGTAGTGAGAGAGCGAGAGAGTGGTGTGTGAGAGAGAGGGAGTAGTGAGAGCGCGAGAGAGTGGTGTGTGAGAGAGAGGGAGTAGTGAGAGAGCGAGAGAGTGGTGTGTGAGAGAGAGGGAGCAGTGAGAGAGCAAGAGAGTGGTGTGAGAGAGGGAGTAGTGAGAGAGCGAGAGAGTGGTGTGAGAGAGGGAGTAGTGAGGGAGCGAGAGAGTGGTGTGAGAGAGAGGGAGTAGTGAGAGAGCAAGAGAGTGGTGTGAGAGAGAGGGAGTAGTGAGAGAGCGAGAGAGTGGTGTGTGAGAGAGAGGGAGTAGTGAGAGAGCGAGAGAGTGGTGTGAGAGAGGGAAAAGTGAGAGAGCAAGAGAGTGGTGTGAGAGAGAGGGAGTAGTGAGAGAGGGAGTAGAGAGAGAGCAAGAGAGAGGGAGTAGCGAGAGAGTGGTGTGAGAGAGAGGGAAAAGTGAGAGAGCGAGAGAGTGGTGTGAGAGAGGGAGTAGTGAGAGAAAGGTGTGAGAGAGAGGGAGTAGTGAGAGAGAGAGAGGGAAAAGTGAGAGAGCGAGAGAGTAGTGTGAGAGAGAGGGAGTAGTGAGAGCGGTGTGTGAGAGAGGGAGTAGTGAGAGAGCAAGAGAGAGGGAGTAGGGGGTGGGCATTTGTTGGGGGGAGGAGACTTCCCTATAAAGGGTAGTCTCATAGATTTTGCCAGGCTCCCTGTACCACTTGCGCCTGATTCATTTATACATCGGTTTGTTTACAAGCATGAATGAGTAGCGTGGAAAACATGAAATATGAATAAATGGCAGTAATTGTGCCTCTCACCTACAAAGTGCAGCTAGTTGTACAAAATTCATTTACATGTTATTAAGGAACAGTTCTAATCTCAGAACAAAGCACCGTTTTCTAGTGGTGTTGTTTAGGTTATTGCACTGCAGAACAGTTTGGCAAGAACAGAAATGGATGAGGCACAGAGCTTCAGCCAGTGAGATCTCATATCTTCAGAGGCGGACTGGCCACTGTGCCCTTCTGTAGCAGGAGCAGCTCCAGTCAAGGGTCCAGCTGAGACCGGATTATAATCCCTCACAACCCACCAATCACTGTTGGAACAATCAGCGCGTCCGGTTGGGGCCACAAGCAGATGAAATACTGTGCGCGCTCATGTGAGTTTCCAGCGCTCAGAGCACGCCCACGCAAACACAAAACAAAGTTTGATGACATGGGGTCGAAGCAAAGGCGTGTTCCCAGAGATAAGAGGTCAATAATGCCGAACATAAGTCTGCATGTGGATTCCCATCAGGTCACTCACAGAAAACGTTTCCTTGTGATAAGAAAGGCAGCGATAAAGGGGCCCATAATGTTAATTTACTGCACCCTTATAACACGAACGGGCTGCTGTTCCTTCTCTGACTCGACAAAGTCCAGCCCCGGGAACAGGTAATGACAGTGGCCCCAATGAATAATGTAGACATGAGGACACTCCCTCCCCACCACAAAGGCACATGGGTATGGATGCCTGCTTTGGCCCCAGTGGCACTGCACAGTGCACAAAGACCAAGGGAGCCCCGAAGGAATCGGTGCTTGTGCCCCGGGGCAACGGTGGAGCGCTTTCATGATCGGAGGTGAAACCGAGCCAGACACCCCGGTCTGAGCAGCGGGACATCGCAGAAAACTGCCTTAAGTGACAATAAGTTTGATTTAAAGGGACTGGCGCTGAAGCTTCACAATAGGCTAATTGGGTTGGTGTTATGGTGCATGAGCTGCACGAAGGACAGCTACAAAAACGAGCAGCAGGCGTTACCACACGCTCGTGCACCATGGCCTTTTGCTTGCGGTTACCCGCATGGCCGCCGGGCGCAATAATTGAAAACACATGGCGGCCGTGCGGGTAACCGCACGGAAAAGGCCATGACGCACGAGCGTCTGGTCAGCTTTTTGAAGCCCCTACATAAAGTCTTCACCAGAGCAGCGCTTGCGCGCTACTCTAGGCTCGACCTAAAAACCACTTAATTAACTCCTAACCTTCCACAGTACTGTGCTGCTCTCCGTAAACCTCTTCGTCCCCTTGTCAGGGGTTCCAGGCGCTATGTAAATACAGTTACAATACAATAGAATATAACATTACCTCTGCTGGCGTCACAGTCAGCTGGCTCTCCAATGAGACTCTATCATCTTCCTTTGGCATCGTACTGAGAAGGTGCTTGCAACTGAAACAAACCAGGCACATTTTAAACATATGTTGCAAAATCACAGTGAGGAGTTATGTTGCAAATAATGTACACAAATGTATTCCTCTAAGCACTTTTATGGATTCATAAAAAATCGATTATCATTGACTTAGTTCTTCATTAGGAAAATCTACGGCAAATGATTTCTGTACAAGCGCTTCTTCAGAACTACAGTCTAATGCAAAAGAACAGTACATTGTTATTATACGCCTGCAAATATTTCCTTTACAAAGCATGTTTATCTGTCACATAGAATAAAATTTCACGAGAACAGGCAGGTAGGTATGAGGCAGTGTGGCATAGCCAAAGAAATGCCTCGGACTCCACACAAGAAGCCCCTTCACTTCTCAGAATTCACACAGTAAGCATAGCTCTGATTCTACAGTTCTCTTACTTGATGACTCCAGTATTTGGGAAGGTGCTACCATCGAATGGGGAACAGCACAGCATGCTTATACATACACCAGCACATAAAGGGATGCAACGTTGCAGTGCCTACTACTAGGAAAATATGCAGTGAATGTCATAAAGAGGGGACTTTTGGGAGAACAGTTGGGCAACCACTGGAAATTCTGAACAAGGGAATGTGCTGATAGAGCGCTGATAGCACTCTATTTTGTATGAGTGCATCATACTCATGGTTTAAACGCACTCACATGTATTCGTATTGTTTGCAGAGTTTTACGACTATCAAGAAACATTTATTTAAATCATTTGCTGTTGAAAACTAGTGAACGCATTTAAGTAGAACTTTGTATGTATCACGATTCCTTCATGCATTATGTGCAGGACGATATTATTTCTATACATCGTAATTGTGGTTAGTTTAAGTTGCCTGAATTATAGGCCCAATGTCTTAGGTTTTGATTCTTCTTGCTCTCGAGAAATAAATAATTGAATGTTGTTGTGTTCAAGGTTAGAATGTTCTCATCCTACTGCAGGTGAAAGAAACACATCGTTATTTTCAGAGTTAAGGAGAGACCCGGAATGTCTTTGAAGATGGCTGGGAAGCGAGAAGGGAGAATGCCTTGCGTATCTGGTCTGTCTGGAAGCCAAGGCCACTGGAAGAAGATATCATTAATTAAATTTGTTTCATGAAAGAAATAGCTACTCCTAGAGGTGCGATGGAAAATTGTAAGACGAATGACGTATTGTGGGTTGAATCCCATCTTTTTGTATGATACGCAGGGACAGAGAGTCCAGACTTCTGCTAGCTTTCGGAGAAGAAGGAGCATCTTAGAGCAAGCTCCATAGCCATAAGCTAAACGACCCATTTGACGTGAGTACTTCTTAGGAAGTCGACACGTGCTGACACCGTTGGGGAATGATAGAAGAGAGACAGGAAGGGCCCTCATCTAGAGCAGTGTAAGGAAAGATTTTGACTTCTTTCAATGAGTCGAGAACTGAATATCGCATCTATTCTGTGTTGCGTTGTGATTTTGGAATTTATAATCATTTGTCTTTTGGGCCGAATTACTTATATTCGTAAACTTGGCTCTGTATTGATTTTTCTGTACCTTTATTCTTTGCTATTGAGATGTATTTACATCCAATTGTTTTTGGCCTTATAATAAATATTCAAACTGCACTTTGGAGTTGGTGGTCTTTCCAGGCATGACAACTTTGCTGCTATTAATCTGAGTTGTTTCCTCCCTCAACCACTTTAGGTAAATAAAAGATCGATCGCTTACGCTATATTTAGTAGGGAACATTAGGTGTGCAATTTAGCGTAATCAAATGGTAGCAGAGGATTGTTTACCTTTAAAGTGGTTTACCTCTAAGGTGAGGGAAGTAAGCAGGAGTAGGGTTGAAGGTTGAAGAGCCCTGAAGTAGAGTGGAAGACGGCGGAGAACGGAGACTGGCGGACGTTGATGGTGCGGCGGAAACAGTGGTGGCGTGAGTATGAAAGGAATTGTGGTGTTAGATTGCGGTGATGAGTAAGTGGGTGATGTCTTGCGGAGTTTTGATGTATGTTGAGTGAATGTGGTTTTTGGTTTACTGGTCCGGACACGTGCGGAGCAGGAAGTTTTGGTGAGCGGACTCAAGAGAAGTCCAAGATCCCGGGATAGTTTTGTATTGTAATTGTCTGATTAAATGTGGGTGTTGTTAAGCGCTATCAACGATCCACTTGTGTTAGGGACCTTTGTGTGAATGAGGAAGAGGTCGCGGTAGAAAGCCTCAGGTACCGGGGTGGACTATGGCGATTGAGTGACCAACGCAGGACGGGGGTCACAACGGCTGAATGTTCTTGTGAGAGTGTTCTATCGATCTTTAGTGTCAGACAATTACTTGTTTTATGTGACTGTAAGTTATTGTACTGTGTAGGAACAGTTACTTGGTTTAATAACTTTTGGTTATACAGTTACTTGTGGTACGAATGTGTGTATGAGAGTTTGCGGTGAAATTGTAAAGGCGGGTGAGCCGCTGCAAGGAGTGAGAAGTGACGTCAGAGTGCGCCGCGCTGTGATAGGTTGGTTGGTGTAACGCCGCGCTGGGATTGGTGGAAGTTCGGTTGCAGGGAAACATCGTAATTTGGGTTTGCAATTGATCGATTTTACAATGAGATGCTTTAGGGTGTTGCGAGATTTGTGTAGAGGCGACACAGGGGTAGTGACTCGGGTAGGAGAAGAAGCTCCGCCAGAAGACACACCGGCACATTACATGGCAACGAATGTAGGACTTCATACGATAGTGTGGCTTCAGAATTGGCATAAACTTACAGCGAAAGAGGGTGAATTGGCTTTCCCTCGTTATGGGTCTTTTCGTATGGAAGTACTGACCCAGTTGAGGGGGGATGATGAATGCACTGAAACCTCCCACTAGACCCACACAATTTGGGGCATTAGATGCATGGATGAGAGCTGCCCTAGTAAAAAGTAGAGAGGCTTCACAAGGAAGAATGAGGAAAGCAATGAAGGCATATCATGATGCTAGATGGGATGCCCAGTTGAAAAGATGGAGAGTAGACACCATAGAGGGAGAACGCTTGTACCCATTTCGTACGTTAAGAGAGGGGGCTGAAGGGAAAAAGACGACAGAGGAGGACAGTGATACAGATGACAGCTTCCTCGATAGATTGCTAGCGGACCATCCCCCACCGTGCGACTCTAGATCAGAGATAGAGAGGTTGCGCCCATCAGAAGAGCTTGTAGGTGTGGGACAACCGGGTTCAGAGGAATAATCAGCAGGCGTAAGAGGCAAAATTACAATGGTATGTATTCCGGGAGGGTCTGGAGGAAGGAGGTATTCCAACTCTGAGCCAGTACAACCTGCGGGAAACATGC
This sequence comes from Calotriton arnoldi, assembly GCA_963921515.1. Taxonomy (NCBI): domain Eukaryota; kingdom Metazoa; phylum Chordata; class Amphibia; order Caudata; family Salamandridae; genus Calotriton; species Calotriton arnoldi. Next base: position 697,811 of record CAWUFW010001227.1, read on the forward strand.
AGTTACCAGATGCTTTGTCAGTACCAGTCACAATAGGGCCGGTGGTTCCGATATATACTCCTTGAGAAAGAACCGATGACAGTCAACAGCAAAGGAGTGAAGGGGAAGAGACCATGTCTGGAGGGAGTCTTGCAATGAGTGGGACAGGTTTCAGTCGGATACCAGTGGAATCTAGTACTCCACTGCCAGCTACAGCTGATCCATCAAGAATGGATAGTGGGGCGGAACGAGTACGGACAGGAGCTCTAGCGAATTCTAGGTCTGACCTTCGAATGTGGGTTCAACCAGTGAGAGAGTCAATGATGCCGAGGGAAGAGACAGACAAGAGACAAGAAGCGCCTAGAGTACTGTTTGGGCCACAGGTTATTTGTGCAGGTGACCATTGGAGAAGTCGAAGCTGGGAAAGAGATAGACACTCAGCGTCGGAGAGAGAAGAGGGTGCAGTTCCTAGGAGAACTCAAAGCTGTGACAGGGAAGATACAAAGAAAGAGGAAATTCAGAAAGTGTTAAAAAGCACAATAAAAGCGCCAATGCTGGATGTGGTACGTTTAAAGGCAGAACTAGACGAGGTGATTGAAGGTAATCTGCCCCTGATCAAAATTTATACATATGACTAAGGACATGACAAGAAAGGCCAAACGAGCTTATGATGCATTGTTGCTTTTGGCACAAAGATATGAGGTTGATTTGTCAAAGACCAAGCTGACACAGGGTTCTTGCAGATTAAATTACACAGATAAGGATTTGGAAGAGAAGCGAACGATTGGATTGAAAGCACAAATTAGAGAACTAGTGATAGGGATACGGATATGGAAAGAACTAGACAAATGGAAAGAAAGATGGGCCAAAAAGAAAAGCTTTCAGACTGGAATAGGAAATACTCCGCCTCCGGGTGGAGGGACGGGAGCCGCAGGCAATTTCCCCCTCAGGGAGGTACAGAATGGAGGGTATGTACATGTGCCATGGAGCAGGGGTGATTTAGCAGCATTTACGAATGATTTTCCTCGGCTGAGGGAAAAACCTGCTGAGTGGTACAAGCAAATAGATCAGTTTGTAAAAATTTCGAAAGTATTGTGGATTGATTTGAACACATTGTTTGATATAGTAGTACCTGCGGATTTGTGGGCGGCATGTAAGATTGCCATTGAGTGGCCTACTGCAGAGCCGCCTAGGGATTCAATGACTCATGGTCCTTCACCTGATGTAATGAGAAAATACGAGCAAGTGATTACGTGGTTGCAGTCAAAGGTAGCTCCTCAAACTGTTGATTGGTTGAAGATTGATCGCACCACTCAAGACTCTAAGGAATCAGTACATGATTATTACGAAAGATTGTTGTTGGCTTTTAAGCAGCATAGTGGATTGGATACAATTGAACAGAAAGATATGGGACAGTTTGTCTCGCAGTTTGTGTTGGGACTGAAATCTGATATTAGTTTGATGATACAGCAACACTTGATATGTTGGCAGAATAAGTCGGTGGACGAGATTCTGCGTTATGCTAAATATTGCAGTGATCAAGTGGAGTCGACACAGAAGAAATTGAAGGACAAGCTGATGTTGGTGCAGTTGAGAAAAGCTGATACGACGCAAGGGTTTGGAGGAGGTCAAGGTAGAGGCAGAGGAGGTGGAAGAAGAATGGGACAACAGATGGTGACCCAACCTGGTCAGGGTAGAGGAAGAGGAATGGATCTAGGTTCAAGTGACTGGGTGGCCCAACAGAAAAGGGTCACTGCCTGCCATTATTGTCACAAAATCGGGCATTGGAAGCGCAAGTGTAGATCGAATCCAGCAAATCAGATACAGATGGAAGGTAAGGGACAGCTGTCCGAGACTGTAAATACTGTGACAAGACCTAGATCTATGTATGGAGGAGGATATGAGCCGCAAGTGCAAGTACCTCAACCTCCTAGGATACCCATGCAAAATCAGTTATACCATCAGATGCCTTATTTTGAGATACGAGATAGATTTGATCAAAATCAAGATTTACGAGAGTGCCAGAGGGGGGTGCACGAAGAATGCACCTTAGATGCGATCCTAGAAGTAGATCAGAGTGGGCCGTTTGTAGATGCAGATGTGAATGGATATCCTGTTACCTTCTTATTAGATACTGGAGCTGCTCGCTCCACTGTGAGAACTGAAGTAGTCCCAAATTTAACTCTTTCGGGACGATCGATTCAAGTAGTGGGGGTTAGCAATCAGAAAATGACCAATCCATTGACAAACGAATTACCCGTGAGAATATGACCATTTCAGGATAAACACCAATTTGTAGTGTGTAATTCAAGTCCGGTCTGTCTTTTGGGACGAGACCTTCTGTGCAAGCTCAATTGTACAATATCGTGCACTCCGAGAGGAGTGGAATTGCAAACGCATGATGACGATGCTGATTTTAAGATGGCTAACATGAGTCTGTGTGCAGAAATGTTTGTGGTGCTCACAATAGCAGAATTGCCACATGACTTGAGAGACTCAGTTGATCCGAAAGTGTGGGATTTTACAGGCGAGGATGTAGGTCTGATGAGAGGGGTTGAGCCAGTTAAGATACAGGTCAAACCCAATGCTGAATTCCCACGAACGCCCCAATATAAATTGACTCCAGAAACCGTGGCTGGAATAAGACCTGTGATTGAGACTATGATTGCCCAAGGTATTCTTAAGGAGATAAGAGGAAGTCCCTGCAACTCACCTATCATGGGACTGCAGAAGCCAAGTGGCAAGTACAGAATAGTGCAGGCTCTGCGTCGAGTTAATGAAATTGTGATCCCATGTTGTCCTGTGGTACCGAATCCAGCTGTTATTCTATTCCAGATACTGTGCAAAGCAGAATGGTTTACAGTGATAGATTTGCGTCATGCATTTTTCTCCATACCACTGCATGAAGAAAGTCAGTTTTTATTTGCGTTTAGGAAGGACGATCGTGTATTAACATCGGAAAGAATTCCTCAGGGGTATACAGAAAGCCCCTCCATTTTTAGTCAATGTCTGAAAAAGAACCTTGAAGGACTGGTGATGGCCCACAACTCAGTCTTAGTGCAATATATAGATGACCTTTTGGTCGCCTCAGAGACTGAGGATGCTTGCAGGATTGACACTGTGGCGCTGCTGAATCATTTAGCAGAGAATGGACACAAAGTGTCTCCAAACAAATTGCAGTATTGTTTGTCTGAAGTTCAGTACCTAGGTCACCGGATTGAGAAAAGAAAACGAAGGGTGTCACCAGATCGCATAGAGACGATTCTGCAAATGGGAACTCCGAAAACACAAAAAGAAGTCCGCATGTTTTTGGGAATGGTCGGCTATTGTCGACAGTGGATCCCAAATTTTTCCTTGCAAGCAAAGCCTCTGTTGAAACTGACTCGAAAGGATGTTAGTGATCCGGTACCATGGGATGACGAGTGCTTGAAAGCCTTCCGTGAGCTGAAGGAAAGTATCTGTCGTGCTCCAGCTCTCGGAATGCCGGATTATAACAAAGCGTTTTCGCTCTTTTGCTGTGAAAAGGAGGGATGTGCGTTAGCAGTCCTAGTGCAGACACATGGGGGTGCCCGTAGACCAGTAGCTTACTTCTCAGCTACATTAGATCCTGTAGCTTCTGCGTTGCCGGGATGTCTGAAATCCGTTGCTGCAACCGGTGTCAGCATTGAAAGATGTGAAAGCATAGTGATGGGTTATCCGCTCATTGTTTATGTGCCCCATTCAGTAGAATTACTGATGACCCGAACAAAGACACAGTATCTGACCAACAACAGACTTACCAAGTATGAGCAGGTTATCTTGGCCGCTGAAAATGTTACCCTGAGACGTTGTACCACCCTAAACCCTGCTACATTGTTACCTGTTCCGGCAGAGGAAGGAGATGAGGATTGTGAAGAGCATGACTGCCTAGATGTTACTGATCTATCTACCAAACCCAGACCTGACATTGTCGATGAACCTTTGCCCCAATCTGATTGGATCCTTTTTGTTGATGGTTCATGCTTAAGAGACAATGAAGGGTATTTGAGAGCAGCGTTTGCTGTGTGCACCAACATGGGAGTAGTGGAAGCTGCCTGTTTAAATAGAGTATTCTCTGCTCATGTGGCCAAAATTGTCGCTTTGACACGTGCCTGTATCATTGCAGCTGATATTCGAGTGACTGTGTATACTGACAGTCAATACAGATTTGGTGTAGTTCATGACTTTGGGTAGTTATGGTCACAGAGGGGGTTTCTAACGTCCTCAGGGTCACCTATACGTAATGGCGAGTATGTGCGCCAACAATTGGAAGCTTTACAGAATCCTAAAGAGATAGCAATCGTTAAATGTGCAGCTCATGGAAAGGGAGAAGATTTTGTCACTAAGGGCAACAATTATGCAGATGAAGTAGCACGATTTTGCGCTGAACATGCTTGTATTTTCAATGGAGAATATGTAGGCGAGAGCATAGAAGAGACCGAGCTCAGCATGATGTTAGCTATAGCCGATACTTGGGCTGAGGTGAAGCGGTTGCAGGATGAAGTCCCAGAAGAGGAAGCTGCTTCATGGGTGAGAGCAGGTTGCACAAAAAGAGATGATGGCATTTGGGTGTCCACAGATGAGAGAGCAGTATTACCCAATTGCCTACTGAGCCCAATGGCAAGGCAAATTCACGTAGCAGTTCATCTGGGAAGAGATGCTATGGTGCGAGTGTTTAGGCAGACGTGGTTTAATCCACGCTTTCGTGTGTGGGCTGAAACGGTATGTCACAGGTGTGTCACTTGTCAACAAATGAATGTTGGAAAGAGAACTGTGGTTGCATTGAGTCACATTGGCAGATCTGGAGGTCCCTTTAATAGGATACAATTAGATTTCATTAAGATGCCAAGGTGCAATAGGTTGAGATATGTTTTGGTGGTGGTGTGTATCTTTTCGCGTTGGGTGGAAGCATATCCAACTAGATGATGTGACAGGCTCACAGTAGCCAAATTGTTGTTGAGAGAAGTGATCCCGAGATACGGATTTCCGACAGCAGTGGAGTCAGATAGAGGAACTCATTTCCACAGTGAAATCATGAAATTGTTGTGCTCTGCTTTAAACATTGATCAGAGGCTGCATTGTAGCTACAGGCCGGAGGCTTCAGGTCTTGTAGAGCAGGTCAATGGCACCATCAAGTCGAGAGTGGCAAAGGTGTGTTCGTCAACTTCATTGAAATGGCCAGATGCGTTGCCCTTGGTGCTTATGAGTCTGCGTAGCACCCCTGATAGGAGAACAGGGCTGTCTACCCACGAAATTTTGACTGAAAGAGCTATGCGTTTGCCTATGGTGCCAGCTACAGCATTGATAAACATCACTGATGATTTAGTGTTGGATTATTGTAAGGGACTGGCTGATGTGGTTACTTCTGTATCCCACCAGGTCGAGGCTGCGACTGCATCCACCTCGAGAGACCTGCTGCATGATCTTAATCCAGGTGATTGGGTACTAGTTCGCAAGCACGTGAGGAAGAGTTGTCTTGATGCTCGCTGGCGAGGACCATATCAGGTGATATTGGTCACAAGTACCGCTGTGAAGTGTGGAGGATTGCCGAATTGGATCCACGCTTCCCACACTCGCCGAGTTCAAGCGCCTGCGGAGGAAGAGAGTCTCCTGGTTCCAAGAAGCATGTGTGGACCTGACACAGACAACGACGAAGGCACAGACCCAGCTGTAAGAGTTTCGGATGAAACGCAACAGCCGAATGAGCACGAGAGACGAGAGCTGAGTGCTCCTGAACTGAGCCCAGATCCTGAAATAGATGATATTGCAGAAGTGAACTGTGCACCAGAACAAGGTGAGAGGTATATTGCAGAAGGATCAGATCAAGAGGAAGAGAGGAGAGTAGATGCTAGAGCAGAAAAGTGGCAGCAAGAAAAGAAAGGCTGAATATAAGGCTCGCATCCGAGAAAGATCTTGCTCCGATTCCTGAAACATCTGATTCAGATCAAAGTGACGCTGAAGAAAGACCGGATGGTCTGAGACGTTCCAGAAGAGAAAGAATAGCGTCTCGAAGATACGCATCTCCTGAGTGGACGTACCTGGCTGCAAATGCAGAGCCCAGCGAAGTCCGGGAGGTTGGGAGCTGGTATGGTGAGCTACGAAAGGGACACCCTCTCGATTGAAATACAGTTGCTGGTCACAGGCATAGAAGCATTTGGAAAGCTAACTCTGCAAGTTCCAAATCCTCCAAAGCTGAGTGTATTGCGTATCCTGATCCTCAATCAGGTTATTTTCCCTTCATTTGGCCGACAGCTCACCGCGCAAGAATTAGGAGAAATTCGCGCGGAGATTTTGCAATTTGTCCTCGAAATACTTGGATCAAATATCATTAACGATGAAGCTTGAATTATAACCAAAGAAAGCATTAGGCCTTAGAAAGAAGATAACTTAGACCCCAGTTTAAGAAGATTTAAAATTAGGGACTTTCTAGTAGATGATGGAGTGAGGAGTAGGGCTGACTACATCTCTTCAGTAGGTTTAGTATCAATCGAATGAACTTGGACATTAATTGCATGAGAGGAGAGAAGTGAGAAAGACATTATTCAAACAAAGAAAACAGAAAGAGACTGTGTTTTCCCTTTTTGTGCTTCGGAACAATCAGTAGAAACCATGGTGTCCGAAAAATCAACACGAAAACAGAAGTGCATCATTGGCACCCTCATTGTGGTGGTGCTTATTGTTATAACTGCGGTGATTGTTACATCTCTAGTTGGATCTCAGGATGATGGAAAGAATAGGGTACAGGCAACACTCACCACACCACTCTCTGAGATAGATGAGGATGCATCCGCAAAGGATCTAGAAATGATTAAGGAAACTAGTCGTAGATTACATGTTGATTTGTCCAAGGGTGATTTTACTTTGAATGCGTATGCTCGATTATTGTATGAGTATGTGGATACCATGGAAGCGAAGGATTGCTATGTGTGTATGCAATTACCAGCCTCAGTAGAAGAAGGCATTCAATATCATCATTTGCCTATGACCTATGGCATTACATGTAGTGTGTTGTTGAGCATGTTTTATAGCAAAGTACTATTTCTCAAATTATGATGTGGTAGTCTCAGAAGTCCCCGTTCTTAAATACATGAATAAATATGATTATTATAAGGAAGTAGAGCGAATGTTAAAGTATTTCGTGCCCACCATCACTTTAGATACGTCCTATGCCCATAGACACAATTTAACCTGTATGTTGACTGACACCGAAAATAAATTTATAGATCAGATAGAAGATCGGCATAGACAAACTCTATTTAGACCAGATCCAAAGCACAAGGTTACCCCATGGACTAAAAAAGAATTAGATCATAAAGCAAAGGGGAGTTTTGGACCCATAGCATTAGATTTCCAGCAGAAGGGAAGTTGTGCATTAGACACCCGACCACATACTACAACAAGATTTTTGTGGGTGAGAGTGATTGTGAGCACGTCTTTTTGATCGAAGAATCAATTAGAAAAGCATTATTGGACAAAATAACAGTAGTGCCCAATGTGTATTTTGTGTGTGGAAAGAATGCCTATGTGAAGTTGCCCAAAAACTGGTATGGCACGTGTTATTTGGCTGTGGTATTTCCCAAGATTTTTCATGTGAATGATTTATGGCCCTTAGAAAGAAAAAGACCTCAAAGAGGAAAACGTGGTGTGAGTGCAGGAGAAGTGATTGGAGACATATTTGGCGCTATGATACCGAGTATGGGTGTGATTCTGAATGATTTGAAAATCAGAAAGCTGGCAACACTAGTGGATAAGCTCTCAATAAATACAGCTCAGATTTTATAGATGGGGAGATGGTTTCGATAAGGGCTATGGTTTTGCAGAACCGTCTTGCCCTAGATGTGCTGCTAGCAAAAGCCGGAGGAGTCTGTAAATTATTGAAAGTTCAACAGTGCTGCACTTATATTCCTGACAACAGTCGGGATATAAGGAAATACATCAACAATATTTCAGATATACACCAAGAGTTACGTGAGATGGCTGCTGAAGGACTCTGGGAACAAGTGGGGAAAGGATTTGGCAAGATAGGCAGTTGGTTTGGAAGTTTGGGACAAGGAATAATGGGATATACTTGAAGCCTATTATAATATCTGTCATTTGTATAATTGTCCTACTAGGAGCCATCAAGGCTTACAAATGGCAAAGGGCACGACATCAGGAGACTGTTTCGAGAAAGCGAGAGCGCCAACTTGAACGACTGCAGGACAGTCATTACCAGCACCTTAAGGGGTTAGAACGATTCAGACAGGGATGGCAAGCTGCAGCTTCTGCTTAGGTCGGTCTCTTCTACAAGGAGAAACTACAGGAGAAGAGAAAGTTGGTGTTAATACACTAGTCATAAGAGGGGGGAACTGATAGAGCGCTGATAGCACTCTATTTTGTATGAGTGCACCATACTCATGGTTTAAACGCACTCACATGTATTCGTATTGTTTGCAGTGTTTTACGACTATTAAGAAACATTTATTTGAATCATTTGATGTTGAAAACTAGTGAACGCATTTAAGTAGAACTTTGTATGTATCACGATTCCTTCATGCATTATGTGCAGGACGATATTATTTCTATACATCGTAATTGTGGTTAGTTTAAGTTGCCTGAATTATAGGCCCAATGTCTTAGGTTTTGATTCTTCTTGCTCTCGAGAAATAAATAATTAAATGTTGTTGTGTTCAAGGTTAGAATGTTCTCATCCTACTGCAGGTGAAAGAAACACATCGTTATTTTCAGAGTTAAGGAGAGACCCGGAATGTCTTTGAAGATGGCTGGGAAGCGAGAAGGGAGGATGCCTTGCGTATCTGGTCTGTCTGGAAGCCAAGGCCACTGGAAGAAGATATCATTAATTAAATTTGTTTCATAAAAGAAAAAGCTACTGCTTAGAGGTGCGATGGAAAATTTTAAGACGAATGACGTATTGTGGGTTAAATCCCATCTTTTTGTATGATGCGCAGGGACAGAGAGTCCAGACTTCTGCTAGCTTTCGGAGAAGAAGGAGCATCTTAGAGCAAGCTCCATAGCCATAAGCTAAACGACCCATTTGACGTGAGTACTTCTTAGGAAGTCGACACGTGCTGACACCGTTGGGGAATGATAGAAGAGAGACAGGAAGGGCCCTCATCTAGAGCAGTGTAGGGAAAGACTTTGACTTCTTTCAATGAGTCGAGAACTGAATATCACATCTATTCTGTGTTGCGTTGTGATTTTGGAATTTATAATCATTTGTCTTTTGGGCCGAATTACTTATATTCGTAAACTTGGCTCTGTATTGATTTTTCTGTACCTTTATTCTTTGCTATTGAGATGTATTTACATCCAATTGTTTTTGGCCTTATAATAAATATTCAAACTGCACTTTGAAGTTGGTGGTCTTTCCAGGCATGACAACTTTGCTGCTATTAATCTGAGTTGTTTCCTCCCCTCAACCACTTTAGGTAAATAAAAGATCGATCGCTTACGCTATATTTAGTAGGGAACATCAGGTGTGCAATTTAGCGTAATCAGTGCCATGTTGTTTGTTCTTAATGTATGAACTACATCTCTAACATTTGTTAGCCAGTTGGTGGATGACATGGTTGTCAAATATGATCTTCAGAACGCAAATTATGTTTATCTCATTTTAGCCCATTGTGGCATACTAAAGCAAATTATAACTTGCCTAACTACAATACTAACTAATTCAGGCCTCATTTAGAGTTTGGAAGATGGGATACTCCATCCAAAAATGTGGCGGGTATCATATCTGCCAATCTTGCAGTTACCCCACTCTAATTTATGTCAAGGGACCGCCTTGTTTCAGGCGGCGGAGTCTATGCTGGCTCAGCCAGTGGAAACCTCTAACCTGGGGCCCATTAGATATTAGGCCTTCGGTCAAAGTAACTCAGACTGTCCACCCTATATAGGGCAGATGTTCTGACGCAACTTTTTCCTGCCTCCTACATGGTGGAAGAAAACACCCAGCATGTAATTTCTTATTTTTCAATAACAAACTGCTGCACTGGGACTTTGTTTTTAAATTAAAAAAAACATTGCCAAGTGGGGGCATTAAAAAAGACAATTACTCAGTAAAGTTTCAGTGCTTTCAACAGAGCTGCCACAACAGCGGCTCTGCTGAAGGCAACCAGGACTCTGCCAGGTGGAGATCTCTAAGTATAGCAGTCGGTCCTCCACCAGGGGAGGGAAGTACATCTGTCCACTGTACTGACAGACTGGCTGCCTTCCTTTCAATGAGCGATACCAAAGGGGATGATGGACGGAGCGTTTGAGCTAATCAAACACTCACCCCCAGTCAACTGATCTGGGTTTAATCCATCATCATTCTTTAGCTCACTCCACCACCCCAGTTCAGACATGGCCATATGCAAATCAGTCTGACCCTGTGCCTCATGGGAACAGTCCAGCCCGAACTGCCAATCCATGTCTTCCCTGGACCGGAAACAAGCATCCTGGGACCGGTTTCTGGCTATTTAGCCGTCATCAGCCAGGCTAGCTTGAATCCAGTGGCAAAGTGAGCAAGGGACCCACGTCTGGGCATACCCTGCCAACTGAGGGCGAACAAAGCGATACCAAAGGGGATGATGGACGGAGCGTTTGAGCTAATCAAACACTCACCCCCAGTCAACTGATCTGGGTTTAATCCATCATCATTCTTTAGCTCACTCCACCACCCCAGTTCAGACATGGCCATATGCAAATCAGTCTGACCCTGTGCCTCATGGGAACAGTCCAGCCCTGACTGGGGGTGAGTGTTTGATTTGCTCCAACGCTCCGTCCATCATCCCCTTTGGTATTCCTTTCAATGAGAGCACTAACCTTGGCAGCAAAATGTTGATAATCTGTTATACCACATCCAACAAATGAACCAGCTACTTTGTTCTGTAACACAAATGTTAATAGCATGTCTTACTGAAGCATTATACTATAAAATCTTTCCCTATTGGTTTACAACATCAAATGACTCTAAACTGTGCAACTACCATTGATTGGCCATTGCCAATATTTAAATCAATTACTCCGAAATATTATTTCTGGTGATAGCACAATATGCTAAACACTTGACTACCCTTTTTGCTTTAGATTTACTGCAATTGGTCATACCATAATCAGACCTACCAAGGGCTACGTAATTAGTTGATCCAGTGAGAAGACTTAATTACGCTTAGACTAACCTTACACTAACTTGGGTTTCTTATTTACATCACACTGTTTGAAATTATTGGTGTTCTGCCACATTTAAATGCAAGCTTTTGATTTATGTTTTTGTTCTATTGACTAGATATTATATTTTCAAATATAACCCAGCCACCATTTGTAATTTTAAATATATATATATAATTTATACATGTCTATTCTTTAAAAAATAAGCAAAACAGATCTCAGGAGAGATGGATGCCAGGGATCTATGTCTGGTGAATGTGTATTCCCCTATCGTCCATGACGCTGAATTCTTTGGATGAGTGATGAGTGCGGCCACAGAACATGAAGGGCCCTGAGGGGACACTGGCTGGTGACCTGAATGTGTGCTGGATGGTGGTCTGGACTCCAAGATTAGACACCAAGCCTTCACTGATGAGCACTCTCAGGGAGACTATGGTGGGATTGTGACGGCAGGATAAATGGAGGGTGAGTTTCCTGCAGACTAGAGTATATTCATGCTATGTGCCTGCAACGGGGACTCATAGTCGTATTTACTATTGCTTACTGTCAGGTGCCCTGATTCAGTTTGCACAGAATGCCTCTTATCAGTCAGATCATTCGCCCCATTTGGTCTCTTTGGTGCCTTTGTGGAGGATATGTGTTGAAGCTCTATAGGATCCAGTGTGTGCAGGTGCGGTGGCTGAAGTCCTTGATCATTATTTTGCTGAGAACTGGGGTAGTGCAATGGCAAGAGCTGTGGAATGGGATGCGATGAAAGTAGTGCTGCGTAGAGAGTGCTTGAGAGTTTCCTATGGTGTAAAGCAACAACTATCCAGGTCCTTGGACGTACTAGAAAAGCAACTTAGCATCCTGAAGAAAGATGTGATTGAGCAGTCAGTGCGACTACCTGAATGGAAGGAGTGTATGTGAGAGTTGCTAGAGACGTGGGACAGACTTGATAAGTTTGTCCGCTCTGATTATAGACAGCGTCGCCATGCGGAAGGAGAGAAGGCTAGTAGAATGCTTGCCACCCTCCTCCAAAGTGAAACTTGTTGCCAGCCCAGGGTGGGAATTCGTGACGCACAGAGGTGGATGGTGAATACACAACAAGGCATTACCGAGGTATTAGCATCACACTTGCAGAAGATCTATATGGCACAGCCTGATGGCGCACCACTGTTGGGTGTTAACTACCTTTATGGTTTGCAGATGGCCTCCCTGTCGAGGGAGGCGAGGGACAGTTTGGACGCCCCCATAACTAGTGAAGAAATAATGGTAGCAATAAGGGCATTTAAGACCGCTAAAGTCCCCGGAGGGGACGGCTTGCCGGCCAAATTCTGTCAACGCAGGGCGGAGGAAATGTTAGACCGCTTGCTGGAGGTTTATAACGAAGCATATGGGAAGGGACTGCTTCCAGCCTCCATGAGAGAGGCACTTATAGTTATGCTCCCCAAACTTGATAGGGATATTACGGTGGTGATGTCCTACCACCACGTGCCCATGCTTAATGTCAATGTGAAAATTCTTAGTAAGATATTGGCATCTCGACTGCTGGAGCATCTATTACAGTTGGTCCACGAAGATCAATGTGGATTTAAACCACATAGGAATACCCTGTGTAACTTAAGGAGATTGTCCTTGGTTATGCACGCCCCTGTTTTGGAGTAAGACCAGTATACACTAGCACTGCTGGATATTGAACAAGCATTCGATTCATTATCGTGGGAATTTCTATGGAGGGTCTTGCGGAAAGTTGGCATAGGAGAGACCTACATTAAATGGGTACAGTTGTTATATGAGGCCACCGTGGCAAAAGTGAGGGTGGGAGGAACGGAGTTTGAGGCTGTAACTATAGGTAGGGTGCTAGAAGGGTTGAAACCTACGGTGAAATTCTAGTACACCCTTCAGTTCTCTTTGATGGGAAAGCTAGCATTGGTGAAAATGATACAACTACCCTGCTGCCTGAATGTTTTTCAAGGGACCCGGTTTGAAATCCATAGGAAATTTTTTCTGGAATTACATAGGCTGATAGTTGAACTTTTGTGGGCCTCGGGGAGGAAAAGGGTTATCCTGGCCACTCTCAAGCGCTCCTGGAAGAAGGGAGGTTGCGAGTTATCTTGCTTGAAACTTTACTATCTGGCAGCACATGCTTTACATTTGATGGATGACCTTGAGAACTGGGAGTGTAGACTGTTGATGGGGACTTGCAACGGGGTTCCTTTGCCTGAGCTGTTAATGATGGTGGCGAGGGTCCCGGCTTCCTTGCCATTTGTGGTCAGACAGGTATACGGGGCATGGGAGAGGGCGGTCAGGCTTGTGCTGAAGATGGCCCCCCATGCAGCTGACATGAACATCTGGGCGTTACGGCCTTTTAAACTTATTATGCAGACTATGTCAATAGACAGATGGTGTGGCGGAGGGTCTGAGATACTGCAGGACTTATACCCAAACAACCGGTTTATCACCCTTTCTGATACCACAGAATAATTTCAGCTGGGACCGGGACGATTCCTGCAGTTTGCAAAAATTGCGTTGACGGCACGTGGGATATGACCGTCCTTTCCTGAGGTCCCCCAGGCTTCCCAGACCTTGGGAATGCTGTGGAATATGGCTGGTGGCCGGAGACTGATCTCACACATATACAGGGCACTGAGGGAGGATACACCTCTGGGTGAACTATCGGTGCACACCAAGTGGCAGGAGGTGTTGGAGGCACTATCTCGGCTAAAGACTGGGAAGGAATCCACAAGGGGGCGAAGACCACTTCCACCAATGCAAGGTTTAAGCTACTCCAGTATAATGTGGTGCATCAGGTTTACCTTACTCCAAGTACACTACATACCATATATCTGGTGCAGCCCTCTTTGTGTGCCCACTGCACAGGACAGGCAGCGGACTTCCTACACATGTTTTGGGGATGTCATAAGCTGGATGAATATTGGGAGGCAGTTCTAAAATAACTGAATGCGACCACTGGGTCACCCAGAGATGTAGGGCAGTGTCTGTTGGGACAGATCCCAATTAAGAAAAAGAAGAAACTAAGTAGGAGGTTCCTCCTCTTAGGTCTCGTACAAGCCAAGCGTAGAAGAGCTGTTCAATGGATGTTCCCAATTGCACTTAAGTTATCAGATTGGCTGAGAGATATGGCCGAATGGGCAAATGCAGAAGAGAGCCATATGCGCAGAACACGTAGGAACAACAAACTCACAGACGAATTGCAGGCCTGGGAGGCAATGCTCACCGAGCTGTTGGATTCCCCGGATACACTGCCCCCTTAGATACGTATGACAATAAAGGTTGGTGTGATTGCATTGACAGACCGAGAAATGGCAGATTGTATGCACTGTAATACAAATCAGACCTCTTTCAATATGTAACAATATGAACTGTTGATTATGAAAATGCTAATAAAAAAGTATACATAAAAACAAAATAAGCAAATTAGATGGGCTTCTGCACAAAGACTTATATATAAATGATTGAATATGTCTACATTGCTCACAGAAATTAGTAGTGTCAACTTCATGTTTAAAAAATAATCTTTGTCATCTATTAAAAAGATTTTTTCTCTTTTGCATTGAAAAAAGGGGCAAAACAGATGGACTTTCCACCCCACTGCACAACAACACAACACACACCAATGTTTCACCCACCCCATGGGCTTTCTCAAGGGGATACATTTAAGAACATATACAAAGGGAGATAGGTCACTGGTCCCTACATAAAGTGAGGGTGCACTATGTCTTAACTCTAGATGGGGTGGCCTTGCAAGAAGCTACTGCCTTCCTCATGATGAACATTGAGTTAAAAGGGGGTTAGAACTTCTTATTGAGGCATAAAAATTATTATACGTTTTTCTACAGTAGTCTCACAATCACCTGATCTACACCATTTTTACACTGGAGAAGCCATCTCATTCTTAAAGAGATGTATTTCTAAGAGGTAATACGTCTGTTTTAAGTCAAGAGCTAAAGAAGAAGTGTTGCAGGGATTCTGCGAGATCACAGAACTATGCTTGGGACCATAGAACCTTGGTAGGCAGGGACTGAGTTATCCTACCACCTTAGTACCAATGAGCCCGGGACCGACTAGCTATAGTGTCTCACTTGTCCTCCTACTCAGTCACGGAGGAACAAGTGATTAGACACCCCAGAGCACAAAACTTCCGATCCTCTAAGAAATCGCAGTAACAGAACATACCCTTTCGCTCTCACACTCTTACTAGTCCACAATAAGATCTGACAGAGACACGAGAAAAGTTAAAAATATTTATTATAACTATTGTGCTCTAGTATGCAGTATACATGCCACAATAAGTAAGAAAGGGCCATATGTATAAAAGTTTGGTTTTGTGATTCTCAAATAGCGAATTTTAGAGAATCGCTATTTGAGAATCGCAAAACGAGATGTATGTAGGACTTGAAATAATTTTTGCGAATCCTTCATATTCCTTAATTGTGAATCGCAAATTGCGATTCGCAATTAAGGAATACCTCCCCATTCATTCCTATGGGCCTAGAGGCCCATAGGAATGAATGGGAAGACATTCTCAATTTGCGATTAGCAATTAGAGAATCGCAAATTGAGAATGCAATTTCAAGGGTGCGTTGCACCCCTGAAATGTGCATGTGTGCACATGTGGTACACATACATGCCCTAAGGGCATGTATGTGCCCAACATGGCACTTTAAAAAATGCAAAAAAGTGAATTTTTAAGTGAAATCGCAAGTTACCACCAACTTGAAGTTGGTGGTAATTTGCGATTCCTAAGCCCCAATTGCACTTTTTTTGTGCTTCTTACATTGCATTTAAGGAATCGCAATTAGCGATTCCTTAAATGCAATCGCAAAATAGGGAATCGCAAAATTTGCAATTCCTTATTTTGCGAGGGGGTTTCAGTGTGATACATTGCACACTGCTAATTTGCGATCGCAAACGCCGAAATTCTGTGAATTTCGGCATTTGCGATCGCAAATTGGCTTCATACATATGGCCCAAAATGCCTAACACAAATATGGTCAGCATAGTAAGTAATCTGTAAATCATAAAAGGAGCTGTCCTTGTATAGGACAGGGTAAGCTAACACCCCTCCCCTTCTACAGAAGCAAAATTATTATATATCAAAAGATCTCTGGGTGTTTGCTGCAGACCCCGTACCTTAGCATGCACAGATGAAGGTTCTACATCTCAGGTGTAGTCGCGATCTTGTCTGTGGGTTTGCATATCTGTGCATACCTATATCACAAAGAGTACGTGTTCCCGAATAACAGCTGCACTTGTGTGTTTTGTTGATGTGCTAGAGAGCCTGACAAAAACAGAATAACAAGGGGCATTGTTGTTTGACCTTGTCTACGGTGTTCAGACTAAATCCCAGGAAAGAACAGAACTCAAAAACAACAGTAGGTCTGTGTGAAAGTGCAGAGTGGCACAAAGCAAAATACGTGTGCATAGTAATGTGTGCAAAGCAAAGACTGCAGCGTGCTCATGCCAACATAGAGAAAATGACAATGGGCCTGCACAGAACACATGACACCCTCCCCTTGGTCAGGATGGTAGCACCAATAATGACGACAGAATTCAGGCGATAAGCAGTCCCAAAGCATTCGAACCACAGAGCAGGTAATGTTTCATAAACCAGAGGTTCAAGGAATTGAAATGGTAAAAAAAAAATTGTTGTATCATTGTTATGTTTCAAAGCGTGCCGCAGGGACCCAAAATGTGTGATGCCAATTGAGAGGCTGATGATTCCATCATTAAATCCGCTCCTTCCGAGATACAAATATCAGCGATCCAACTGAGTATGTCAAAGGAACAAACATGCCAGATGTTGATTAGACCATCATGGGGCAACCCGTGTCGAATTGGATGAAACTGAAATCCAGAAGACGATTTGCCGTTGCATAGTTACCATTTCCGGCCACTGGCCATAACACCGGGTTATAAATAAGTCGCATGCCCAATGAGCAGTCCTGGTAATGGGCCACTAAGGGACTCAACAGTTCAAAATCGAGGGCAGCTTGTGACGGCGTGGCCAGGCATACGTCCAGAGCCCATTCAAAGGGGCACCGGATGCAATGAAACACAGTTACACACAGGTAAAGTGGGCATAGCGGAAGGTTAAACAGAACTCGGCATCCAGAGCATCCAGGGCCACTACTCCAAAGAGCCGTATCATGTGCTCACGGTACAGCTGTAGCGATGCCTGCCCTGGAAGGACCACAAAGGGAACATCCATTATGGAATAGCAGGAACAGCACTATTGAGCCCAAAAGCAAGACGAGCAGCAGCGGGAACCCACCGAACACGCTGGAAAAAATAGAATGTATAAAAGCTGGTATTACTCCAAAAATAGTTTGAAAGGAGGTCACAAGGCCGGAACCCACAAGTTTAAAAAAGTGGGCCAGGCCCGTGGTATCAGATGCATTAAATATTTGATGTATCAGTTCACCAAAATGTAGGGGGAGATTTGTGTTTAACAATGACTGTAATTCACTAGAAGTTCGCGCCACCTGCAACTCAAAGGTTTCACTAGCTGAAGTGAAAGCCACTTCTTGTTGAAACAATAACGCTTTGAGTCTGCTTAGCTTATTCAAATCTGTTTTCAAAGTTGGAATGGAAGGCCAGATTGAACTATCAACACTGTGGAGGAGGAAACAGAACGTTGTTGCAGCAAGTGACTAACTGGGAAACAGACACCACATACGGGATTTCTGCCCGCAGACTGCAACAGTCCTGATTATTAGGTACAAGATAGCTTCCATTTGAAAACAATGTGAGAGTGGGAATAATAGCAGGAACAGGAATTCCTTTTAAATAACAAGCTAAATTAGGGGCAGACACATTACAGGCGCCATGAACAGTGGCGGCTCCTCCGCTATAGCAATCCATAAAGCCCTCCAATTCAATACTCTGAGATACCTTGCCCAAAAACTAGAGCTATCTGGGGGCATTTAAGTTTCTAGAAGATTCAGTTCCCTACTGTTGAAACTACCAAAATTTTATAAAAAGAAAACTTATAACCGAGCCTTCTCAGGTATTGCCCCGGGAATCTGGAATGCTCTACCCCCTGTAATTAGAATAAACCCCTTAACTGCGTCATTCAAGAAAGAAGTCAAAAGGATATTGATGAACACATTTCTGCTGAAGAGCTCATGAACTATTTTCCTGGGCAAATTCTATTCCTCAGTCTGCTCACACGCTTATTTCTCTCAGACTATGTGCTTATTTTATAGGATGTTTGCCTGGGACCTGAGGTGCTCTTTCTTGGAGATTCACAGATGTCCCACCCCTGACAATGATGTTATTTTTATACATGTCTCATGGAACATTGTAAAGCGCTCTGATACCCACAGGGGTCTTGTTTGCGCTATATAAAGCTTTATAAAATAAAAAATAAAAAATAAACCTAAACACAGTTAAATTCAAATCATTGATGTAGTAGAAATGTCCTCAGCCATATTAGAGCTGCCACACCATCTACATCCTGGCAGAACTTTGCAGTTATAAAATTAATACAAATGTGGCCTACCAGATTTTACATTTTTTCTGATATCTTTATTGGCACCCACAGACATTATGTAAGGAATGCAAGGACTTTATCCATCTTTTTCAGATTTGTAGTTCTTTCCTTTTTATGTATGGTGTCAAATGGGAGTTATGTGTAGTCCATTGAATACAACCATTAAATTGAAATATTCTTAACTTCTTTGATTTACATCAGCTTCTAACCTCCGGCAAAACCTTCCTACCAGAATGTTAGGATACTATCCTGAGATAATCTCCTAACATAGGACAATTTGCAGGCTTTCCAGGTTTGGTGAACACTTACAAACCTATAAGTTCATGGGCAAAAGGAGAATGGAAATAAGTAGGCACCTTTTCACATGCTGAAATGGTTATACTTGTGAGTACTCCTGGGAATCTACGACTGTTACAGGTTCCCGATACTGCTTCTGGACTTCTTTGTACATTCCAAAAATCTGTTTTTTACACAAATGGTAGTAAAAACAACACAACCGATCTCCTGGAAAGCATGAGCAACATCAGCCTCAAGCAGCTGGTCACCAACCCCAGCCACATCACAGGACACGCACTTGACCCCATCTTCACCTCCCGCAACAGAGTCAAGTATACCCATGTCACATTTTTAAAAAAAAGTATACCCATGTCACACTGCTCACCTGGACCAACCACTTCAGCATCGCAGGACATACCAACCCTGGAACAGCGCCCCCCAGCTACAAGCGCAGAGACTGGAAAAATATAACAGAAGACCAGTTGAACAACGCTCTCAGCTCCCACCTCCCCGACTCAAACCCCAACCCAGAGCTGGCAGCAAAAACTTCTCCCAGTGAATCCCAGAATGCGCTGACAAAATCGTCTCCGCCAAGCCAGCAAAATCGAAAGGACCCACCAAAGAGTCAGCTGGTACACCGAGGAGCTGAAATCTGCCAAGTGCAACTGCTGGCACTCAAGCCAAGTGGCGCACCAGCAAAATGACACAAGACCACAACACCTTCAAGAAAGCACTCAACCAGTACCACTGCCTCCTGAAAGAAAGAAAGAAAGAAAGAAAGAAAGAAAGAAGAATGCCATAGCAGACCGCGTTGAAGCCAGAACAAACCACAGCAAGGAACTTTTTGCCATTGTGAAGGAATTTTTCAATCCTGCGGCCACCGAGAACGAAATTACACCCTCATAAGATCTGTGTGACACCCTGGTGGACTTCTTCCATGACAAGATATCAGCCATCTATGAAAACTTCGAACACCAACCCCATCCACCGACAGTACCAACCTGCTCACATCCATGAACACCGTCTGACCCACTGGGACCTCCGCACCACTCAAGCTGCAATCTCCATCAAGAGCTCAGTACACTCTGGAGCACCCACGACCCTTGTCCCCACCACATCTTCAACCTCGGAAGCAAGACAATTGGTGATGAACTCAGGAAAGTCCTGAAAACCTCCATCACCTCGGCCTCTTTGCCTGAGGAATGGAAACACTCTGAAGTGAGGCGCCTCCTGAAGAAAACATCCGCCGATCCAGCAAAACCGAAGAACTACCGGCCTATCTCGTTGCTCCCCTTCCCAGCAAAAGGTTCTCGAGAAAGCTATCAACCAGCAACTTACCGAACACCTGGAACACAACACCAATTTACCCCATTCTACTCCACTCTACCCCACTCTACGCTACCATAATCTACCCCACATCACTTTACCCCAATCTATCGACTCTACTCTAGCCCAGTCTACCACACTTAACTTTACTACAATCTACCCCATTCCACCACGATGTACCCCATCCCACCTCACTCCATGCCACTACCTTTTAACCATGCTGAACAGCAGCCACACTTGTGAACAACACGGCTAAAACACATTGCCATAGCCAATAGCTCTCTCATAGGCGACACCTATTGGCTTTGCCAGTGCTTGTTTGTGTTTTGCAATTGCTTCGGTTTGCTGTCTATCAAGGTCGTGGCGTTTTAAGGATGCTTACATTGTCTCATTTGTGTTATCATTAGGTTTTGGTGATGGGGCTGAAGCAGGCCTTTTGTTAGGTTGCAGATGAGACATAACTTGGAAAACTACAAACTGGCAACCACACTTCCACCTCGCGTCTTTATGTGTTATACTTTGCTGTCATGACAACAGCTTCACATCCTTACATCTTAAACACACAGTGCTATTACATAGGTGCAGTAAAGATGTTCCACAAACAGCTATTAGTTCTTAAGCTCTGTTTCTGTCCCATTCTTTATTCCTTTCTCACACGAGGAAGTTAACATGTTTTCAGCAGTAAATCAACTTATATTAGTCATAGCATATGTTTCCTCCATGTTGCACATATACGGTACATTTCAACTTTACATAACGAAGTGTTTTGGTTATTAAATATTGCTTTTTTTTAATATGACAAAGTTTGCCGATTCCAGTTACGTTTTTTATCCCATAGGATTCTCTGGATGTGCCCTCTCCCTGCTCGCACTTCTCCATGCCGGTACCTCTCCCTACCTGCACCATTCAGTACATGTACTTCTCCCTCCCTCCCTCCCTCCCTGCCTGCACCCATCCCACATCGATCTCTATCTGCACCTGCCTGCACCTTCGTCAGCCTGCACTTATCGCGTGCATATCACTGTTTGCACCTGTCCCTCTTCACACCTCTATCGAGCATGCAAATATCTCTGTCTGCACCCCTCCCTGGCGGCACCAGTCTCAGCCTGCACCTATCCCAGCCTGCAGCTCTCCCAGTTTGTACCTCTCCCAGACTGCACCTCTTCCGGCCTGCACCTCTCCCGGCCTGCACCTCTCCCAGCGTGTACCTCTCCTTCCCAATACGTTTCCCTAACCCTGCTCAGCTTACATGTCACCCTTCTCTTGCCTCTCCCTGCCCGCCAGCACTTCTCCAAGCCTGCACCCATACCTGGCTGCACCTCTATTTACCCGTACATTTCCCATCCTGCACCTCTCCCTACCCATACATCTACCTGCCGCAGCCTTACCTTTCCTTACATGTACTTCCCCCTGCCAGCACCTCTACCACCCTGCACACAACCCACACCTCTCTCTGTGTGCACCATTCCCCGTCCACTGCTCTCCCATCTCCAACCTCTCACCCCTGCGCCTTTCCCTGGCCACTTATTTCACTTGGGCTCACTGCCTCTCTTTCTGCATCTCTCCCGTTCTATTCTCTTCTTGCCAGTATCTCTCTCTGTCCTACCTCTCCCTCTACGTACAACTCCCTGCCCTAGGTGTCCCTGCCTGCATCTCTCCGAGCCTCCACCTCTCCGAGCCGCTCCTTCCCCCTGCCTTCATTTCTCTCAGCCTCCAATACTCCCCACCCTTACTTCTCCCAGTCTGCACTTCTCCCTGCTTGGACCTCTCTCCGCCTAGACCTTACCTGGCCTGCATCTCTCCCAGCCTGCAACTAGACCGCACCTTTCCCAAAATGTACCTCTCCCTGCCTCTACATAACCTCACCACACCTCTCCCTGCACCTCTCACAGCCCATAGCTCTGCTTGTCCAGACAACCTCCAGCCCGCACCCAGCCAGCACCTCTTCCAGCCGTCACTTCTCTGTCAAAACCTCTCCATGCTTGTTCCTCTCCCTGCCCTCACTTCTCTGCCCCTTCCTCTCCGCACCCACACTTTTTACAGTCTGCATCCAGCCTACATCTTTCCCAGGCCACACCTTTTTCAAGTCGCAACTCTCCCGACCTGCACATCTCCCAGCCCACATCGTTCCCAACCCTCTTCTCTCCCAGATAGTACCTCTTTCAGCTCTCTCAATCTTTCTCTTCCCAAACCTCTCCCAGCCAGGTATCTCCGTCAGCTCCTCTATGCCCAGCCCTCTTCCTGCTAACACATCTTCCTCTCCCATTCTCACCCTGTTTGTACCCCTCCCTGCCTATATCTTTCCATGTTTACATCTCTCCCAGCCCACCCCTCCCATTGCTGGTAACCCTCCCCGCTAGCACCTAACTTACACTTCTCCTTGCCCAATATTTGACACATCTCTCTCTACCCAAATTTAGGATTGCCTGTACCTTTCCGTTCCCATGTCTGTACACATACATTATTTAGACCTCTGCATTGTCAAAATCCATAGGCCAGGCTTATAACTGATAATGAAAATCAGACCTATTGAGTTTGCCAACGTTTGTTTCTTTATGCAATTGCAACTTTACTCCATGTGCTCTATTAGTGCTGTATTTCACCATCTAGTAACCAAGGTAACACGGTATGATTGACACCATACACATTTTTTAAACATATAACAGAAAATGAATATTTCACTGTATTACTTTGACTTATATTTTTTATGCTCCATCCAAGGATTATCGCCTTTTTCAAAACTGCAAAGTCCAAGTCCACAGCTAAAGCAAATCACAATATCACTTTGACCTGTGGGAACAAACAGAAACAATGAAAACCACAAATGTACAGCCTGCATCCTACATTTTCTGTAGCCACATCCCACATTTAGGCCTCCCCACCGCAGCTGCCCAGAATGATTGATCTGTTCCACCTGCAACTCCTCAGAGATAAAGGTGATGCGTGACTGTAATGCTGTAACCTTAAGCTTTGCCATATACAATACCATGTGTATATAAACCAAGTCTTTTAATATGGAAACTGTTCCTATGCATAGTGCTCGGATACCCAATGGGCTCTAGTCAATGCTATATGGAACTAAAAATAAATAAATTAGTTTCTGCGCTGGGAACATGGCATAAATGTGGAAAATATGACAAAATGTAGGACAAGAAAAATATGGGTTTATTCACCAGGTGAAGTGCCAAGCACCTCCAACTTCTGCCAACCACAACTGCACTGTTGTTTAGAATGTTGAATACAGCAGCAGTGGAGACAACACAAGATCAGGCAGAGTTGGGATGAAGGGCAAGCCCAGCTAATGATGGAAGAAATAGAGACTAAAAGAATATAACATATATACAGCCTAGTGCAATAATAAAACTATACTATGTATCAAATCTCCCCTTTTTTTTTTTAAACAAAGCTGAGTATACTGTAGAGCACACTAAAGCAATGCATAAATAACAAGAGTGGAATCATTTATGAGTTAGGTTCTATGATGGATTTCTAATTCTTGTCAGATATTTGACTCCATCAGCAATGGAGCAACCCTCACCCATGTCTTGGTGAAGACAGAAATGAGATGCAGTCTGAAAACTCTCTTCATTCCTGCAGATTTGGTGAGGAGCAGAATGATCGGCATTCTGAGAAATCTCCAACTTCCCAGTGACCACCTCTCCATTATTATAGTGCTGATTGACCAATTTGACAACTATGTAGTTTTTGTCATTGAATGATCTTCTGATATCATGGTAGTTAAACTTGACTCTGTACCATTTTGACACTCTTCTCATATACCAGCTTTTGCCATGTTAGGTCATGACTTTGACCTTATTCAGTATGATAACTTTCATGGGAAGACTAACATTGGGACCTCCCTTGACAATGTGTCCAAGGATTCTCATTCTGACAAAATCACCTACTTCTGCTTATGAAGCATTACTCCTGCACTGTTGGTCATGCCAGTTTTAGGACTGTTCTTGTTTACCTTGAACACTGTTCTTGATCTTCTGCTGAAACAACATAAGATCAGAGTCTTTCTTGCATTCACTGTTCTCGTAGTCACCAGGGACCAATCGGAGAAACATGGTGCCCTCCTTTTAGTAAAAGAAATGGACTGACACCCACGGTAGCATGAGGACTAATTCTGTATGCTCAAAGTATTTCTTTTATGGTATTGAGACAAGAGGAATTGGTGAGTACCGCAAGTCTGTTGCTGTCCTTTAGGTATCAATTAAACATTCAACTTGACCATTACACTAGGGGTCATACAAGACAGCGTTGATGTACTTTATGTGATAATTTCTGAGGAATTCTTTCACTTTTGTTGCGGTCAATTGTCCGTAACTAATTATTCAGCAAGCCTTCTTTATGAAACACATCAGAAAGTAAATCCAAATCAATTCTAGAGGTTGGATGCTCAACAGATCTTATTTCTGGAAACTTGGAATGATAATCAATAAGAAATAGAGAACATTTTAAGTGTGCTGCAAGAATTCTGAATGGGTCAACAAGGCCTAGGGTGAATTTTCGCCACACAGCTATTGTCCACTGAACATGTAACATGGGTTGAGGTGAAGTAGAAGAATTATTGTCAAAGGAAACACATTTATCACGTAATCTCACATAGTTATCCGTACCAGCGTCCATGCCAAGACACCACAAATTGATTCGTAACAAATGCTTGAGAGCTGACATACCCATGTGACCAAATGACACTTTTGACTAAGGTTGAGCTTATGTTTTGACAAGGAATACACTTATCTCTAAAAACAAGATTGCCTTTTGAGCCAATCTCTTAGGCAATATGGCCAGAAAACCTTAATGGACCATGCAAGGGTTTAGGAAGAAGGCCTAGGAAGAAGGCCAACCGTCATTAACAAATTTCTGTACTTGAAAAAGAATAGCATAATTAGGGTCAGTCTGAAGTCATGCCTCCTGAGAAATCTCCCCAAAAGATTGGTCAACTAAGTCAATCTTCATAAGATTCATAGAACCTGTGTGCATCTAAAGGAAGGTATTAAAACAAAAAGCAGTGCTATTATTTCTCCTGAAGACAAATTTATTTTCAAAGTGGTACTCTTGAAGCTTGGAACATAAGCAGAATTTACAAGCCGTGGCTGACAACCCATCTCCAATTGACAAAATGTTTACGAATATTAATCCAGGCTGCTCTTGCATTGAAAACTACTTCAACGGGGTAAAACCTAATGAACTCAATGTTGTTACCATCAAAAGACACAGCTTTAACATCAAGGTCTGGCATTTCACACACCAATTGACTAAACGTTGTATCAAATGGGTTTTTGGTGATCATGGTGAAGGAAGACCCAGAATCTGCTATTACCTTGATGGTTTTACCTAACATATTAATACTGCAAATTGCACAGGGAAGGACCAGGGTCATCCTCTTCTGCTACACTAATGACACTTCTAAGAATTAGGACTAGATGTACGAACAAAAGTAATAGTGATTTTTTGCAAATCGCTATTTGGTAATCACTATTACTAATACAAAGTGGTTATTTGGCCCCATTCCCTAAATAGTGATTCATAGTGGGTTGCAAATAGACCTACCACATGAATATTAATGAGGAAGGTCCCAATTTGTGACCAACCCAACTACGATTCGCCGCCATTACAAGGATGATGGCCTGCTGGGGTCAGCAGACCACCATGTTTGTGATTGCTTTTAAATAAAACAATCTTTTTTTATTAAACGCAACCCATTTTCCTATAAGGAAAACGGGATGCATTTAAAAAGAAAAAAATGAAATATATACATTTTTATTTATCATTTTCTGTCATTTTACAAACATTTGCGTAGCAATTTACCATCGTTACAACTCAAGTCAGCAAACGTGACATACAGATATTTCGTGCACAGTCACATATCACACATTCGATTAGGGTAGTGTCTATATACTTTATAACATGCCCTTGGTCAAACCCTGGTGCTCGGCCATTTTCTATGTACAACTTTAGTACCCAGTACACTTCTATGACGATCTATATCGAAGCTGGATTGAGCGGATACAAATCAGCCCACCCCAGTCGGGACTATACCTGCAGGCGGTTGCATGGAGGAGGGTGATCCCATATGATGTAAATATTCTTTAAACAGTTCCCAAATATCCTTTGGCCGGGAGGTAAGGGGTTGCGTTGTGGCATAGAGTTCGCTGTTTGTGTTACAAAAAGTAAGGCTGGACAGCCAAGCGCTTACAGTAGGGGAGGTCCTGCAACCCCATTTGAGTGCAATTTCTCGCTTCGCTAACAGGAGGGCTATAGCAATAAATCTATGCAACCCCTTTGGCATATTATAAACGTATCCCAGAAGCGCAACCTCAGGTGTGGGATCTATTTCCAAGTGCGTCATCTGAGATACTAACCCAAAAACAGTTCTCCGGAAGTTACCGATCTTGGCACAATTCCAAGTAAGGTGAGCAAAGTCTGCATGCGGGCTCCCACATTTCAAGCAGCAAAGCGACCGGCTGGGGTCAATAGAGTGGAGTTTAGCAGGTGACATGTAAACCCTCCATAGGTATTTAAAGTGTATTAATTTGTGCCTGCTGTTCAGGGAAACCTCTTTAATCTGAGCGCAACAAAAGCCCATTGTGCATCCAGAATCGGGTGCCCCAAATCACGCTCCCATGCCTCCCGCAACTTGGTGTCGCGACTCGGAACCAGGGTCAAGCAAGCCTTATACAGTTTTGAAATCAGATGATCCCCCTTTGCACTTGTTATTAAGAGAGACAACGGAAGAAAAGAATCGGGTTCCAGTGGGTATTCCAGGACTCTAGCCCGGAGCGCTCGGCGGATTCTACTGAAAATAAATTGGTCCATAAATGTCGCTTCACCAAACGTCCCCCCTTCAGTACTGGTGAAAACATGTCACTCAGGAAATAAGTCCCCAAACCTGACCATGGTGTAAGAAGCTAGCGTGCGCTGAACCAGCCTTTCTCCAGCAATAGGAAGCCATGGATTATTAGCGATGGGGATTTCAGAGGAGTAGAGAGTACAGCCCCCTGTGATCCGCAACAGCTTGCGCCAGGCCCAGCTGGTTGTTGACACTGTTTGGATGTCCCGAGGGTCTCGGGGAAATCCCAGTGGTAGCACCGTATTTAGATGGGCCGGGAGCAGAAAATCGGCTTCCGGTCTCCCATAGGGGATTCGCGCATCTGGGTGATACCACGAGTGTGCAAAGCTGAACTGTGCCACGAGATAATAAAGTTGAAAATTTGGGGCCCCAAACTCCCCTCTCTCATATGGTAAAGTCATTGTATCCCAGCTTACTCTGGGTCTCCCGTCCCCCCAGGACAGTTTGATGAGATGCGTTCTGAGAGTGGCAAAAAACCTGTTAGGGAGCGGAATGGGGATATTATGGAACAGATACAAGAATTTTGGGGGCACAATCATTTTCATTAGTGCAATTCTGCCAGCTAATGAGAGTGGAAGTTTCAGCCAACGTTCAACTTGCTGTTCTAGATTATGAACTGCTGGACCATAATTCCGCAAAATGATCTGTTCAGTGTCCCTGTGAATCTGGATCCACAAATATCTGGCTGACTCCTCGCACCACGCTAGAGGGAACTCGCTGTCCCATCGCGCTATGCCTGTCATCAGAGGGAAAATTACAGATTTGCTCCAGTTGATTCCCAACCCAGAGAACCCCCCGAATCGAGTTATCTCCCTAATGAGCGGATCTAGATTTACTTGGGGGTTTTGAATATATAATATAATATCGTCCGCGTATAGCAATATTAGAAGCGGGCCTGTTTTAAACTGGAGGCCCCTGTGTAGGTGTTTCACTTGAAAGTTTCTAACCAAAGGGTCGAGAGCCAATATAAACAGCAGCGGGGACAAAGGGCACCCCTGTCTGGTGCCTCGTGTGAGAGCAAACGAGGAGGACAAAGTGCCATTCAGGCGAAGCCTAGCAGAGGGGGCTGTGTAAAGCAAAGCAGTGAGGTCAATAAAATCCTTGGGGATTCCCAACTTCCTCATCACCGCCAGGAAGAAAGGCCACTCCAGGGTGTCAAAGGCCTTTTCAGTGTCTAGTAGGACCGCAGCAGCAAGCACTTCTGGTGAAATCCTATGAATTACTGTGAATAAGGTGCGCAGTTTAAGTGCAGTAGATCGGTGGGGGACAAAGCCTGACTGGGATGGAGATATAATGCGGTCGAGCAATAGAGCAAGCCTCAGAGCAATCATTTTAGCCAGGATTTTATAATCTAAGTTTAAAAGCGATAATGGCCGGTAAGACCCGCACAATGGGTCTTTCCCGTGTTTCGGGAGAAGAATGATTACTGCTTTGCGTAGTGTTGGGGGGAGCATCTTATTCTCTAGCGATTCATTGTACATCTCAAGAAGGTATGGGGCGAGCAACTCCTTGTATGTTTTATAGAAGATGCCAGTGAAACCATCCAGACCAGGGGCAGATGAACCATTCATGGCGTCTATGGCACTGATTATTTCCTCCTTGGAAAAGGGTTCGGCCAAAAACTGTTGCATAAAGTCTTCAAGCCAAACCATAGCTATCTCATCGAGATATGCTCTGCGGTCCTCATCGCTATGTGTCACCCGAGTGGAATATAATGCAGAATAATATTTTACAAATTCTACACGAATATCAGAAGTGTCAGTAAGTGTCTGACCTGCATCCGTACGGATGCTTGTGATGTAAGATCTTCCAGTCCGGGGCCTTAACAATTGAGCTAGCGTGCGACCAGGTCTGTCGACCTCTCCATAGCGTCTTGCGATAGCGTATTTTCCAAGGAAGTGAGGTTCCCGCTCAGAAGCCTCCCTGAATTCCGTCAATAACGACAGTCTTTGACCAAAAAATAAATAAAAATGAAATATTCTTCCAACCATTCACAAAGGGGAAGGGCTCCTTTGGGGGACCTCTTCCCATTTGCGAATGGGTTACCACCAATTCGAGGATTGTTACTTCGAGTCATCCGGGGTCTCACCGCTGCTCTTGCTGTTCTTGTTGGGATGGGACCCGGTCCCCCAGCGTGCCCCAGTGAGGAGGAGGGGCCAGAAATGTCGCAAAACCGGCAAAGGACTCCGCAGCGCAGGATGCGCGTGAGCGTGCTCAGGTTACGCCCGGGCCCGTCTACGCCTGTCCATGTCTGGACGAGGCTGGGCCTACCCTCTTTCATCTTGAGTCGTGGTGATTTCTTTTTGGGACTTGCAAATAGAGGAGTGAACTACTCTGGTGAGAAAAAGTTAACTTTCTACTTTACTCATTTGGGTCAGCCTGCCAAGATCTCGCTAGGGAGATCTCCAAAAACCCCACTAATTACAAACTATTTGACATCAGTGATGGGGGCTCTCTCGAGTAAGATAGGTCAAGTGGAGAAAAAAATAAATGCAGTCAGACGCAGCTCACTATCCCTCTCCAAGACACAAGTTTTAATGGCCCAGCCATCTCCCCATGAAAATCGGACTTTGTGTAACAGAACATCTTTAAGGGGGGATGAGATGGCTGAAATCGCATGGGCAGCAACGGGTGGTCTTGTTGCCCCGAATGGGGTGGATAGCAACAATATCTCTTGGGCAAGAAGTGATGCGGTCCCAGACATGGGGGATTTGTCTACTGAGGTTGGGCTGGTGGGTTCATCTTCTCCTGTGCTCCCATTGAGTCTACTACACATATTGGCTCGCCCCCCTAAAGAAGGTTTAAGTGCACTAAACAGCCTATGAACGAAATGCAGATAAAGGGGAAAAAGCCGACAGTGATTAACACTGAGGCCAGTGATTCACGACCCTGTAGCGGCACTCAGTATGACTTCAGCAAGCACATAGATGCCTTTTTAAAAACCTCAACCAGGAGTTGCTTCACAGAATAGAGACTGTAGTTATTGGCTTAAAAAAGGACCTGCTAGCCAAATTGGATGAGGGTTTGGAAAATCTTAAGGCTCTACATAAGACCTCTCCTGCAAATCCTGTAGGGGGCTCACGATCTGGCCCTGATCCACTATCCGACATCACCCCTTCAACCGAAGTGCTCGGGCCTTCTCCGTTACATCCTCCCCTACCTGTTCTACACTGAAGGGAGTAAGGCCCAAATCACTCCACTGCTAAGAGTGTGAGAAAATCCCAACCCTCATTGTGTGGTCTTGGACTCCAGGGTGAAACCTCAGGACACCACACTCAGCAACTGCATTTACACCTTCCTCCCCAGGCCACTCAGGATGTTATCATTTTGGATCGCGTCCCGGCTCTGAAAAAAGTTGCAAAGGAAATTGAGGCCGATCTAAGGCATAAGGTGCTCCATTGGTTCGGATCAAATGTGGGGCATGCTTTCGACTTTCCCTATGATATTATAACAGCTAGAAGAGTCTCCTCAGTTAGTTTTCGCAAGGGCTCACCTGGCAGCGACAAAGTGGTGGTCAATTTTAGATACCCGGAGAGGGTAGGACACCTGCTGACAGATCTTCAGCACCTTCACAATCCACCGCATCAAATTAGAGCATTAACTTTGGGTTTCTTTTACCCACCGTTGTCAATGTGGCAGGGAGCAAGAATGGCCCATGTGAGGAACCTGGGAGCATCATTGGATTGTGCATTTCCCCCAGGGCTTCAAATGAGTAATCGCTTTGATGTTTTGACCTCTCTGGAAGAAATTGACTGACTACCAGGAATAACCAGCCCTCTTTCATCTTGCTCATCTGATACATTAATGCTCCCTGATATAGGATGGGAGGAACCGCCAGCTGCAGGCCGTACAGTGATCCAAATTTCCAATGAAGCATTCGTTGCAGGTGCCCAAAAGTCACCAAACCATGATTCCACACTTGCAATTCTATCTTGGAACACTGCAGGAATTTGTGCGAATTTGGGAAGTGAGGGATGGGTGGGCTTTGTGTCTGCCTATGATATAATTAGTCTACAAGAGACCTGGGCCGTGAATGAGTTCCATTTAAATGGTTTTTGTTCTTATTGTACACCGGCTATCCCAGCTATTCCAGGGAGCGCAAAGGGTGGTTCGGCAGTGCTCACATCAGTTAAATACAGTGCGCTGAAGGTCAATTTATTATGTTGTTCTCCCTGGTATCAATTGTTTTTTTTCTATGGTCTTAGCACTGTAGCTTTTTTAATTGTCAACTTTTATCATAATATTTTTGACCAACGTAAGTTGCTGATAAATTAAATAAGGAAATTAGCAAGGTAACTCTCTCTAGACAGCCGTTATGTATTTTGTGAGCTGGCGATTTTAACTGCAGAATTTGTGCATTTAGCGGTTCAAGTGTCTGTGGGGTTGAAAACAAGGGCGAGCAGCCAATGACCCATTTTTTCCACTCTGCTTATGGGGACGCACTGAATAATACTCTGATTTCCCAAGATTTGATTCTTTTATATGACTGTGTTAATGATTGTAATATACAATACCATTCCTTTGTGGGAGGAGGAAACAAAAGTAAAACTGAATTTATGTTTCTATCCAGCAACTATAGGCGTCTAGTTCAGGACTTTAAAATTGTGCCTAATTGTGCTATTGATCACAACCCTCTAATAGCACTCTTTAAGTTAAGTCCACAGACAGGGACCTTGAAACCAACCATCCCCCCTTCCCCCTCCCCCCCATTGAGTATAACCCGAATAAAGGCTTGAAATGGGATCAGGTAAATCCTCAGGATTTCGAGTGTAAAATTGTGAGTGTGAACAATGTCCTCTTGGAAAGATGCCTGGCTTTTAGAGGTGTGCCTGCCGCCCTGGTCCTAGATTTTGAGGCACTTGGTTCAACCATCTTCTCAGCTTTATCAGTTAGATGCTCCAATAAGACTGCTCCACCTGAACGTTGGTTCAACAGTGACTGTACAAAAGCTCATAAAGAATTGAGAAGAGCCCTAAATTCCTTTCATCGCAACAAAGAGTTAGTCAGGGCATCTAGAAGGAATTATAAGGCGAACATAGCCCAGATGAAGGCCGAGCTTAGGAAAGAGGCCTGGTAGGACCTACTGGCTGCTAGGGCTCAGAAGGACATGAGACAATATTGGGAAGTCATTAATTGTCCAGTTTTCTCAGAAGCCCCAGCACAAAAAATTGATTCCCTGATATCTTCAATCCTTTAAACAGAGTTTTAAATTCTGAGGATAGGGATATCAATATGATCAAAGACATGGATCAAGCTTTGCAGCTTAGTAAATCAATCGCTGTCAAGGATGTGGAGGTAGCGATAACTCAGGGTATCCGCCTCAAAGCACCCTGACTGGACGTGGTTCCTCTTGATTTATTCAAGGATAATCCCAGCCTGTGGGCGCCCCTTCTAACAAATATATTTAGGGCCTCTATCATAGGTCCCCTGCCCGCCTAATGGAAAGATGCTACTGTAGTCCCTATCGTTAAGAAAGGAGACAGGAATGACCCAGACTGCTATAGGCCAATATCTCTAATCGATGCAATAGCGAAAGACTTGGGTAAGGTTCTCCTAGGGTGTGAAGAGTGGGCTTCTGCATATAACGTGCTCTCCAAAACACAGTATGGCTTTAGGTGCGGAATGGGTACAACGGAACAGTGCTTGAATCTGTCATTGATTATCAGTAAATACACTAAGTTCATGAAGTGCTCTTTATATCTGGCCTTCATGGACTTATCAAGTGCATTCAATACCGTCAATCGTGACAGATTGTGGAGCATGATGGGAGATATGGGGGTGGAGGAACCCCTAGTTGTTCTGTTGCATAGGCTTCATTTTAACACTACAGTCAGAATATGTTACGGCAATGACGGTGAGAGAACAAACACAATTGTCTCGACGGAGGGGGTCCGTCAGGGCTGTATATTGGCCCTTCTTCCGATTTCTCGTTTACACAAATGGCCTAGAAGCCCACCTACCAGAAAGGGGTTTAGATTGCCCAAAGATTGGTAAAAATGTTGTCACAACATTACTTTATACAGATGACACTGTCCTTCTTGCAAGGACAGCTATGAGCCTCCAGAAATCCCTAGACACCTTTGTAGACTTTATGTCATCTTTGGATTTAAAGCTGAACCACAAAAAGTCTTACATTATGGTGTGAGCCCTATGTCCACAAAGTTGAAATCTTTTGCTCTCCAAGGTAATCGTATTGAAAAAGTCAAACAATTCTCTTACCTAGGGTTTCTATTTAATATCCATTTATTGTGGGACCCCAATGGCAGCAGAGTGTGGAGAGGTGGAAGGCAGATGTTCCATGGCCTGCTTATCCTTGAAGGCAGCTTGAGCAACCAGGGCCAGAGCGTTCAACAAATGCCGTGCTGGCGTCCATAACACAATGAAGAGCCATTTGCAGCCCCCTGAGCACCTCAGGCCCCCCTCCAGCAGGCCCCATGTTCCTGCCTCCTGGTCACTCCATCTACAGTCGGACCAGTCTGACAGGCACGATCTCCAGAGCCTTCCCAGACTCCAGGGAAGGAGTGTAAAAGCAGGGTGCAAGGGAGGGCCATGAATTAATTCTCCCCAAGACGGTGCAGCCCCAGGGGGCCCGGGTCGCTGTGTGCTGCCCTGAGCCACTCGTCTCCTCAGGCGACTCCAGAGAGCGGGTGCTAGAGCCACCACCACAGCCTCCTTGCCAACGCCGCCACTACATGGTCAGCAAAGCAGTTTAGGGGTCACCGTCATAGGCTGGAAGCACCAGCCAACCAACCAAGGCCCCCCCAGCTCGAGGGGGAGCCACAGGGTATGTTGCAGGGTGGGAGCGCTGTACAACAGCAGCACAATCTGGGCCAAGTTCACATCAGACTGGGACCAGTCCGGGCCACATGCCACCCACTGTTCTCCAGACGCAGTGATCCCAGTTGTCCAAGGCCACGGTGCGCTGTCATGAGTGACTGCCTCGGGGCTTCGCAGGTGGGGGCGACTCGGATCTTCCAGCTACAGACCCCGGCTCTAGAGTTCCCTCAGCCACGCCACCACACTGCAGCAGGGTGCCACTGCACTGGAGCTGCCATCTTGAGTGGGCCGGCCCAATGGCCTGCAGCTTCCATTCACTGCCCACAGCCCCTGGCCCCCGTAACCAGATGGCCCGATGTGCCCACCACTCTGAGGTAGTTTTGGGGGAAGTCTCAGTCTGTGTTAAGGTGGTGCATGGCGACCGATGCGTGAGGAGATCGGGAGCGGCTCTAACTTGCGACCGCCATCTTGGCCGCTTACGCCACCTCCCGCTTGCTTTGACTGTTTTAATGGCCTTATCTAATTTAGGATTGCTTAATATCCACAATTATTCTTGAATTCTTTTGGAATTCATTTTGACCATTAACTAGTCTCTAATCATTTCATCTTCCGTTGTACCAAAATTTGTTAATGGAGTGAGAAATTCTTGAAAAGGTTCATTACTTTTTTGCCCTCTAGTGTTAAAGTCATGCTTTACAAGTGTGACTCTAATGTCGGGCTTAAATATTTTTTCAAATTTTTGCATCAAATTCATTTAAATGACTAGCGAACTCGTCCAATACCACTGCAGGTAAAGACCTACATTTTTCCTGGCCTTCGCACCAGGGCAATGCCATAAAATATATATTTTTTCTGTTCACCAGAAACTATCTGCCTCAATAGCTGTTAAATGTGTGAAAAGATCTACTGGGTGGATTAGCCTTTCACTATAGAAATATTTAAGGAGGCTCAAATTGAATGATGAAGTATAACATGAACCAATAAGAAAAAAATAATGGGCCTACTCATAAAGGTAAACTTACACGAGTAAACCTACACGTACATTTACTGTTACACTTTTGAGTAACATTACTACTTTGGGCTATTCACCATTTCCAAATATAAGATACTCAGAAGTGTAGACTTACAAGACCACAAACCCTGAAATAGAGGATGGAGTCAGTAAAAACGTTAACTACAACTATACAGTTACTATTAGTAGTGACTTTTCGGCCGTAGTGGAATTCCTGCACATATGGACAGAGTCCTCCACTATTGGGGCCACACTGTTTCATATGGTAAAGTAGAGGAAAAAGTTTAGAAGTTGATTGAACTTTAAAAAAAAAACTAGATAAAATATTTTTAAGTAAGTTACATTAAAAAAATTATTCTAATGTTTA
This sequence comes from Calotriton arnoldi, assembly GCA_963921515.1. Taxonomy (NCBI): domain Eukaryota; kingdom Metazoa; phylum Chordata; class Amphibia; order Caudata; family Salamandridae; genus Calotriton; species Calotriton arnoldi. The sequence continues at coordinate 733,074 of CAWUFW010001227.1, forward strand.
ATTAAAAAAATCCCAGTAAAAAGGTAAATTTTTTATTATGTATTTAAAAATATTAAAAGTGATGCATAGAATTAATCAACAGTAATTAAGGGGCTGATTACGATGGCGGTGAATCCGCCACCGGCAGGCTGCCGGTGGCGGGTTCACCGTCATGGTACTGCTTAGAGATAAACTTAGAGATAAATACTATTATGAAAAAATGAAAGACAACCCAACATCAAAGTATAAGATGGAACTGGACAAGAACCCTGAGAAGTGGACAAAGAACAATTTATTGGATGAGGATGAACGAAAATATTTAACAACTGACCACCCTATTACACCAACAATTTACTTCTTGCCCAAAATTCATAAACACCCTACAAAACCACCTGGAAGACCAATAATCTCAGCAAAGGGTGCCCTCTTGGAACCAGTTGCTAATTATATTGATTTCTTCCTGATGCCATTTGTACAAGATCTAAATTCAAACCTGAAAGATACAAGAGATTTTCTGAGACACTTACAGGAAATTCCATGGCAAGATACCTTTAAGTTAATTACAATGGATGTGATCTCGTTGTACACGAACATTGAAAATGAAATAGGGATACAAGCCTGTGAATATTTCCTAAACAAAAGGAAAATACAATATGCCCAACATACTGAGATGCTCCTGGAAATGATCCAACTATGTTTAACTCAGAACATATTTCTGTTTGGTAATGATTTGTTTAGACAAGTGATGGGGACTGCGATGGGCTTTGCATTTAGCCCGAGCTAAGCCTGTTTAACAATGGGATGGTGGGAGCAACAACTGGCCTGGCAACCAAAACATGATCAATATGAGAACAAAACTATTATGTGGCTGTGTTACATAGATGATCTTTTCATCATCTGGGATGGCACAGAAGAGGACTTTGCAAAATATTTTGAAATAGTAAATTCAACCAGGACCAACTTAAAATTCACATATACCATAAGTGAATCAAGAGGCGTTTTTCTGGACACGGAAGTATACATCAATGAAAACAAAATTCAAACAACCCTCCATAGAAAGGAGACCGCAACTATTGCGATTCTACATGCAGAGTTTTCATCAAACATCCTTGATTAAAAACATCCCATATGGAGAATTTTTAAGGATTCGTAGGATCTGCTCACAAGAGGACGAATGGATGAAACATACTAGAGAAACATCTCGGAGGTTTAAAAGAAGAGGCTACAACCAGAATATAATCACATCCTGCCTAAAAAGAACAATAAAGAAACCCAGAATCGAACTGTTAAAATAGAAACAAGAGGACAGCATTTCAGTGGAACCAATTCGTCTGATAACTACATTTTCAGCAGAAGCAAAGGAAATCAAAAAAAGTCTGAGAAAAAATTGGAATATTCTAAGATTGGATCAAACGGTGGCAGATATAATGGGATATCTTCCTAACATAACCTTCAGGCGGCCTACAAACTTAAAGGATAAATTGGTCTACAGTCACTTTCGAAAAGAAAAAAAAAAAGAACATTCAAACTGGTTAAAACAAACGGGTTTTTTCAAATGCAATAACTGTAAAGTGTGCCAAATTGCTCAACATCAAAAACAAATTCTACTTGCTAATAACAAAGAGTGGAAAATAAATAAATACATCACATGCAAAAGTCAATTTGTGGTGTATGTAGGAAGCACTGTCTGTGAACAGAAAAAAAGAATTTTAGAACATGTGAGAGCAACGATTAACAAAGATCGCAGCAATGCAGTTGCTAAATATATGGAGACTAATCATAACAGTGACTTGAAAAAAACTGAGGTTCTACGCAATTGAACTAGTAGAACGTCATGATCGAGGGGTGACCATGAAAGAAAACTAAGACAGAGAGAATCATGGCACATCCTGAACTTATGAACTCTCACTCCACATGGGTTAAACCAGAATGAGGAACTGTATGTACATTTGTAACCTCTGCTATTAACTTTTGCTTCTCTTAAAAACCAGAGCTAGATTTGAGATCTTTTTTTATTTATTTTTTATTGGCATTTCGTATATATCTTTACAATCCACAAACAGCAGACACATATTTACATCAATAGTTAGTATAACATCATGAGTTGTTACTCAAGTACATTCCAGGGTATAATTAAACGTCAACAACTGTAGCACCATTTTACAAACCTGAGATTGCTTTAACATAGCTGACCAATTCACTACATTCTGTTATACATCGTGAGGCTTATCCTACTGTTTACCTGGATTTTCCCTTTCCTTTTTTGTTTATTTTTATGTGTATGTATAGGCGGCTATCGGCCACACTGTAGGGAGTAACCGCGTTGACCTAAATGAAAGGATTTATTTTTTATAAACCACAAAACCTTGAACATAAACTTAAACTGGTGCAGAGGAGTGGTAATATAGTATTGCCTATCTGTTCGTGAACTGATGTATTAATACCTAGGGGGGTCGCACCGGGGTATGGACAGGGAGGGGGAGGAATTCTCCCCTCTCAACAGTCTCTTTCATTAGACTAGTCTCGGCTCGCCATGTTGCATATGCGTGGGAGCCTCACATGGCCAGGCCTGCAACTATGAGATTGGACAGAGATATTATATTTCAGGATCCCCTCCTGGGGCAACCCCCTCCTCTTCCCCATCATCACTACTGGTACGTTGTGGTTGTTTCCATTCCGCCATCAATTCTTTCCACTGCTTAGCTATGGGGCGCTTCGTCAACCCTCTGACTTCCTCCCAACATAACGCTCGTCCCTCTGCTCCAGCCCAATTAATCACTACTTGGTTCCAATTTTCAGTCTTGGGCCCATGTATTGATTTCCATTCCAGTGCTATGCTACGCTTAGCTAGGCCCAGGGTTAGGTCAAGTAACCTATTCCCAACTTTTCTCTTAGGCGGTCGAGGGAAGAGTCCCAGCAAACACACCTTTGCCGTGCAAGCCAGCTCCCTTCCCAGAACTTCTCTAAGTTTGCCCATTATTCCTTCCCAGTAGGGGCGTAGTTTCCGGCATTTCCACGTCATATGTACAAAGTCTGCATCACGGTGGGCACATCTTGGGCACTGCCGCACGTCCCCTCCATAGGTGACGTTAAGACGGTGGGGAGTCATGTAGGTCATATGTATGAGGTTGAATTGTACATATTTTAGGCGTGTATTGCGGGAGATCTTTTTAGGGGACTGCAATATCTTACCCCATTGAGCGTCTGTGAACTCCCCCCCTACGATCCTCTCCCATCGTTCTCTCAAGCCGCAAAGGGGCTCCAGGGACGCTTCGAGTAAGGCAGCATAGAACCATTTTACTTGGTGTCCAGCCATACCCAAAGTGAGCAGTGCGTGTAAGATTGGGTGTGTCTCAGGCTCCTCCCTTCCCCTACCCCATAGTTGCCCAAAGGTGCGGCTCAGAGCCTCGTAGAGTAAAAACTGACCTAAGGGCAGCCCACAACTGTCCACCAACTCTTCAAAAGGGACAAGAGTTTTCTCCACATAACAGTCTCCTACATTCTCCAACCCTGCTTCGGTCCAAGGAAGCAACTGGGCTGCTGAGAATATCGACACAGGTGTTCCATGCGGTAAGCCCACCAGAGGGAGCATAGGCGAGTAGTTCGGGGCCCTTTTCACCTTGGTTAGGGATCTTTTCCAAGCCTGTAGGGCAGTTGCCTGTAGTCGGCGCCACTAGTTTAGCTACTAAAAGACTGGGGTGGCCAGCAGGTTGCTATAGACATGTGCCCTCCTCATTCACTCCCTCCAACCATTGTGACAGCCATTGTAACTGGGCAGCAAACATGGAGAACTCAAAGTTCGGCACTCCCAATCCTCCTTCAGCCGTGGGACGCTGCAATATCTTTAAAGAGACTCTCGGGTGCCCATACCCCCACACCAGTTCCCGCAATAAAGAATTCAGCGGCCAGAACCAACCCGCGGTCATCAGCATTGGTAAATTAGCAAAATAATACAAGAGGCAGGGTAGCATAAGCATTTTGGACAAGGAAATCCTAGCCATAATGGGGAGTTGCAGTGTGCGCCAAGAGAGAACACAAGACCTAAGGGATCGCAGTGCTCTGCCAAAGGTTCCTTCTCTCAAATCCTCTAGTGAATGGAAGATATGGATACCCAGGTATCTAAATGTGTGGGGGGTCCAGAGGATGTCCATGCGCAAAGCCTCAGATCTAGGGAGTGGGCCTGCCACTGGGAACAAATACGTCTTGGCTTTGTTGACCCGGAGGACTGATATTTGTTCAAAGCACTCCATGATTTGTAAAGTTGTAGTGGCGCCCGTGGACGCATCTCCTAGGTACACCAGCAGATCATCTGCATAAAGTGAAATGATATGTACTTGAGTACCCACCTTAAGACCCAATCCATCACCCCCCAGCCTGATCTTCTCAGCAAGTGGCTCTATCGCTAGAGCGAACAAAAGGGGCGAGAGCAGACACCCCTGCCGCGTGCCTCGGAGAACCCTATATTGACCAGAAATTTTTTGCCAGTTTTGATCCTCGCAGTGGGGGTTGCATAGAGGAGCCGTACCCATTTCACCCAATCATCCCCAAGGCCCATGCACAGCTTAACTTTGAATAGATACTCCCAGCCAGCCGTGTCGAAGGCCTTTTCCAAGTCAATCGACAGGACTGCCGCTTGATGGTTAAGTAATGTTTCCGCTTGGTACAGGATAGAATAGAGTCTGCGAAGATTGTAGGAGGTATTGCGGGATGGGATAAACCCATTCTGATCAGGATGTATGAGAGATTTCATGTGGGGAAGTAACCTGCTCGCTAGGACCTTACTAAGGATTTCAAAGTCTAGGTTGAGCATGGAGAGGGGCCTAAAATCCACCACTCCAGCACCCACCTCTTTGGTCTTGGGGAGGGGGATAACAAGTGCAGTCTGAGTGGTGTCAGGGAGTTCCCCCCGCTCCAATGATTTAGCGTATAAAATCTCTAATTGTGGCGCCAGGTTGGTTACGAATTTCTTAGAAAATTCAGCCGGCAGCCCGTCCAACACCGGCGTTTTACCTGGCGCCATGTCCGCAATGGCAGCGCAAATTTCTTGTTGCGTCACTGGGCCCCCCAGTTCATCTTGCGCCTGTTGATCTACAGCCCGGAGTGGAAGTGGGTCTAAGAATTCATCAACCAGTTGTGGGCTTACTGTTGCCGGGGCGACATACAGGCCCTCGTAATATTTCTGAAAGGTGGTATTCATTTCATCTGGGTTGTAAAGTAAGCCACCTGTTTCAGATCTTAACTGTGTGATTGGTGTTCCTCAGGACTCAGGTTTAATTAACCATGCTAGGAGCCGTCCAGCTCATCCCTCATCCCTCTGCACTCTATCCAGGTACTCTTTATAACTGTAGCATCTCAACCTACCTAACACTTCGTGTTAGCTCTCACGTGTTTCTTGTAACCGGGATAGGGAGGTAGGGTCTATTCCCTGCAAGTTGTCTAGTTGGTGCAGCTTCCCTTCCAGGTCCAATATTTCCTGACGTATTTACCTTTGTGCTCCGATTGACTGCCCCATACAATGACCCCGTACCTGCACCTTAAAGGCCTCCCATTCCACAAGCGCTGAGGAGGTCGTATGGGCATTTGTGCTGAAATAGGATTCAATAAGTGTGGCCAGAGATGACCGATAGGGGGCATCCTCCAGCGCCATCGGGTTAAGTCTCCAAGAGGGAATCGGCAGTCGGTCCCCCAAAGGATGATGTGTCATCAGCAAGGGACTGTGGTCTGATAAAGTGCGCCCCAAATATTCCGTGTGCCTCATAGAACCGCTAAGGGCCGGTGTACAAAGAAAGTGTCTAGTCTAGTGTGAACTTGGTGGATCAGTGAAAAGAGTGAATATTCCCTATCTCCCTGGTGTTGCATTCTCACGATATCCTCAAGGCCCCAGTGGCATATCCAGTCACGGAACCCTGCTGCTGTGCGATGAGATTTCGCCCCCAGAAGAGGGGGGTGAGAGCGATCAGCCGCAATGTCTGCGACGCAATTAAAATCTCCGCCCAATAGAACCTGCATGTTCATGTGGGCAGCTATCTTGGCCGATAGAGAGGTCAGGAAAGCAATCTAATCTTGATTGGGGACGTGAATATTACCCAAAGTTATCTCTCGACCAACCAATCTGCCCGTCGGGATTACATACCTACGCTCCCCATCTATCATGGTGTGGACAAGATCAAAGGGGACCCCAGGTCGTATCCATATTAGTACTCCCCTTGAGAAGGCTGAGAAAGTTGTTGGATAGACCTGGCCTCTCCATCGTTTGCGGAGTTTCTCAAGTTTGTTTTTAATTAAATGAGTCTCCTGCAGGAGGGCAATATGTATGTCCCTTCGTTTTAAATATGAATAAATGTTATGGCGTTTAGCCATGGATCCCATCCCTCGTATATTCCAGGTTAAAAACCTTATTGAATTGTGTGTACGTGCCATTATTGTACCTTACTTCTCAGAGGAGGCCCCCGTGTCCCCCCCCAGCTCCCATCACCCCAGCCACATTTCACCACTCCAATCTGCAAACGTAATATGTAAAGAAAATAACAAAACATTACCTGTACTGAACAACTCCCTGATCCCATGGCAGTCCGACAACAGCCGGCTGCCCAAACTGCACGTAAAACATTTGGACTCTAGATGAGGCCCAACCCTAATCAGGCAAGGGTTTAAGGGGGGGGTGGGGAAAAACAAGATCAGAGGCGTGCAGGTTACCCGTGCTGCACCGGCCCCGGTCAGTGGAAACCAATTTAGGTCCCTGGTAGGCTTCCAGGGCCCGTGCAACTCCCAGGGAGTCTTTTCCTGTCTCTGGTCAGTTTCTGAGGTCAAATGATCTCGTCAGCCGTGTTAGGGGTCACTACTGGCAGTGCTAATCTGCTATGGCGGAAAGAGTCCAATTTAATCCCCTCAGTCTCCTTCGAGGAGCGAGACGCTGCCTCCGAGTAGGATTTCCTGTCCTGCATGATTGCCGCCACGGCTTGTAGTGCTTCCGCTCTCTCCAATTCAGTTTGGGAAGTTGACGGCCTCTTTGTGACACTGCGTCTGGAGTGTCTCCTGGACCTCTTCCTGGGCTCTCTATTTTTAGGTGACAATCCCGCTGTCCGGGGGAGCCGGGGAACCCCAGCTTTGTACATTTCAATCCACTCCCATGCAGCCTTAGGATCTTCACAAAAGTGTGTTTTTCCAAGGATTATGCGCAGATGGGCAGGGAAGATCAAAGAATATTGGAGGCCTTCTTCTCTCAACACTTTCTTGACCTCCAAAAAGGAAGCCCGCCGCTTTTGGGCATCCAGGGTGTAGTCAGGAAAGATGGAAACCCTGCTATTGTCCACTGTATATGGCCCCTCTGCCCTGGCTTTGTGCAAGAGAGTGTCACTGTCTCGGAAGTGCAGCAGCCTAGCCACCACTGGGCGAGGGGGTCAGCCAGGGGCCAGTGGTCTGGCTGGCACACAGTGCGCTCTCTCTAGCATATAAAAGGGTGATAGCCCTTCTGGGGCCACCACAGCTCGGAGCCACTGTTCTAGGAAGGACACAATGTCCCTGCCTTCTGCTCCTTCAGGCAGGCCAAGTACTCTAATATTATTCCTCCGATTACGTCCTTCGGCATCTTCCGCTCTCCGTTCCAGGGTGCAGATTCTATCCGTGAGGTCCCCCACTTGTGATGCCAAGGACTGCTACGCTATTCAAGGACTGCTATGGTAGCCTCCTTGTTTTGAACTCTGTCAGCCAGCTTCTTGTGCTCTTCTCTAAGTAGACCCAACCCCACTAACACCGTACTAATGTCTTGGTGTAGGGTGGCCTTAGTATCGGCAATGGCCTCCAATATTTTGGTCAGTTGTTGTTGCACAGGTTCTTTGGGATCTTTCAGCACCCTTTCCTGTGAGGTTTCTTCTGATTCCTGGGCGGTTCCCGTCTGTCGTGCACTTGGTTTGCCCATTGCATCGGTGGTGGCGTGGGCGCCACTCAATTAAGCAATAAGACTTGGAATACTATTGTCTGGTCTTGTTCTTGAAACGTAGCGTTACACCTCAGTCGTGCCCTCAGCTACTCGGACAGGAGATGGTGATAAGACTCCACATTTTAGCTGGGGAGATCTGGGTGATCTGTGGCGTCCCCCCCCTCTCCAGTGCCAAGGCGTGGACATCCGGTTTCTATGGAGGTGCTTCCCCGGGGCGCCTCCCTTAGTGGCCCCACTAAAAAGGTCATGGTTCCTGTGTCGCCCGGATGACCCCAATTGGGCGATTAGTGAAGGGTCTCATATAGCGTATGCACTCTTCGTTCCCCTGATCTCACTCTATGCCAAGGGTATATGGGGGTTGAAGTTCACATGTGTGCCGCCTAGGGGCGTTTTCCAGTAACGGCCACTGTTCCCCCGCGTGGTCATAGAGCCAGGCCAGTGCCTGCATGCACTCGCACCGGTAGGGGGTCCTCACCTTGTAGTCACACCTCCGCCGTTATCGCACTGGCTGCAGCAGGGACACTCTTGCTGCGTTATGTCTTTTCCTGAATTCCAGTCCATTACTTAGGCCCCAGTTGTAGGTAGGAAAAGGGCCATCCGCACCTCCCTACTTCAAGTGGGCCATTGTCAATCCAATATTGACTATCCCTGTCGCACTGCTCCAAAGTACTATTGTCACGGAGCCCAATTACCGGGTACCGGGTGTGATTCTCTCAAGATGACATTTCACACCTGGTCACGGCCAGATCGTGCTTCCCTCTACGAGGCCCTTTGCATATGCCTCAGTCTATGTACAAATGAGGCCGCCCCCACAATTCCAGCTTATGAGGTCCACTACCGCCCCAGTTTGGTTTTCCTCACACCTCTGCACCAGGCTGCCTTCTGACATCAGGTCTCGCCTCAGCTCTATGTGGCTCTATGTTCGTACCTCAGTCTGGGTCACTCTGGCCTTGGTTCTCACAGCTGGGCTCCCGCTACTGCTGGAAGATCGGGTCGGGCAGCAGGACCCCCCAGGTTGCTACTCGTCTCTCTGTAGGTGCCTTTTCTCAGGAGACCCCTCGGCGCTGCGTCGCCTCAGCAGCCCGGCCAAGGCGGCCAGCCCTGTTCTGTTGCCGAGATGTTTCAGGCTGTTTGAGACGCCATCTTGGGGGTGCCCCGGCTGAGAAGCCGCCCCCCGACCCGCACCACGTCGACTCCCCCAGGCAGCGGGAGGCCCACCAATCCCCTCCGGAGTCAATCCAGCCTCTGGAGCTTCGGGGACTGCACCGCAGGTAAGAGCGTTTTGCTCTGGCGTCTCACCGCCTTCTCCTGCGGGAGGCCGACTTGCCCTTCAGGCATCTCTCCTGCAGGGTCTCGCAGGGCAGGTCCTGTTTCTGTGTGGGCGCTGGTTACCCAAGCGGTGCTCCCAGTTCCGCTCTCACGGCTCAGGCTTTCGGCTCCCGGCGAGGCGCTCTCCTCGCTTCACCGTCGCGGCAGAGCAGTCGGTGTTCTCAGGCCCCTCGAACTCTCGCTCACTGCGCCAGTGCTTACTGCGCCGTCTCGGAGTCACTCAGGGCCTTTCTTCAGTTGCCCGCAGCCTTCTCTCCAGCCCTCCTCACGCAGCCGGGAACTCGGTACCGGACTCCAGAGCACCTCCGACCTCCCAGGTCGTCTTTAGTGTAGTATTTGGGCTCTTTCTGCCACCAGGGTATTAGGATAATTGTGGGCTGGTGCGGAGCTACAGGCTCACGCGACCGCCATTTTCAGCGTCCAAGTCACGCCCCGATTTGAGATCTTTTAATGCAATATTTTATGTTTTGATGCACTTTGCACATGTCACTTTAACGCATATTTTAATACTGACAGAGGTATAAAGTACAATTGAATGTACTAGGAAATATTATAATATTATCTAATGATATACATGTGAAATGGAGGGGTGTCCATTAGGAGAGATAAAGACTCGTCAGGAATATGACTCATTAGGGGGTCCCAAGAAAAATCGTAAATGACACATGAGGTGTTATTGTGGACATAATATTATTATAGGTCCTGAGAGTCTTCGAGATCCTAAGAATGGTAAAACAATTTAAAATAACTGGTTAGAATGAAAATGGATACAGCAACATTATTTATTGATCGGCCAGAAATGATTGGAAAGAAATTAGTATGTATATTGTTAAATTATTTAAGAAATCAAATACCTCTGTTGATAATCTTGACCTTTGCACTTTATTGATGTTTCACTGTTTTTCACTTTTTTGCACTACAATGACCAGAATGCCATAGGAAAGGAAACAGGAAGTGATATCAAAACATGTTTTATCTAACCAAATGTTTGACTCAAGACTAACCACCCATGAGCAAGGTCTCGAGACCGAAACGAGTAGGGCTACTTGGTTGTCCCAGCAGAAATGGATGATTGGTTAGATCAATAAAACTATTGATGAATTCATCAGTGTGTGCGACCTGACTTGGTTTTCCAAGATTTTGATGAGGATATATATATATATATATATATATATATATATATATGGAAGTGCAGAAACGCGTAGCAAGCAAAACTGCAATAAACACAAAATTTATCTTGTGATCCAGTACCTGCGTCGGTGTCCTTTCCTTAATTGAAGGATTTGGAGCTGATATATATATATATATATATTTTTTTTCCTGGTTGTTGCTCCTTCCGTTTCCCCTCGCCCTGCGCAGAGGATCTCTCAGAGCCGGCGGAGCGCGCCGGGCATAATCTTTTTTCAAAACAATCCAATAAAGCGATCACTCGGAGGTTTGAGCTTTACACCAGAAGTTGGTTTTTAATTCAGTTATATATATATATATATATATATATATATATACTTATAGTGTAACATCATTAATACCAATATTTATTTTACATTATATTATGTTTTATATTTTAAATGCATTAATATGAATATACATTATATATATATTTAATACAAATATATATTTTACAATATATTGATTATTTTAATATTTTACATTTATCAATATGAAATTATTTATCTATATATATATATATATGTATTTTGATATATATTATCTACTGGCGGTCGCCAGTAGATAGTTATAGTTAGGACCTATTTTCCATAGGAAATCCGCAACATTCTATTTGAAATAACTTTGGCGCCGGTTGACGAATCTTTGCGAAATTTTCAAAACTTATGGCCCGCTCCGGTCCGCTCCTATCCTGAAAGTTTCGGGGTGATTCGGCAAGCGGGGGCCGAGAAAAAAGGGGGGTCCCAAAACGTGTTTTCCCCATGCAATTTTCCATAGGAACCTTTCATCGCAGCTACAGCCTGAACTGCTGAACGGAATTACACCAAATTTGGCAAAAAGGTAGCCCTTGGTTCAGAGTCGTGCCTTTTGCTTAAATGGTGTAAATCCGTTCAGTAGTTCCTGAGAAATTTGAAAAAGAAAACACATATATATCTGGGCGGAGCCTAACCACACATGTCATCGTGAGATCTGATTGGCTGTCAGCACTTCACCCTGGAATTGCTGGCAGCCATCTTGGGACCAATATAAATGATAGTACCACATTGAAATGCATTGTAGTGAATCGAAGATTTTGAGGGTTACCAAAAGGAGAACTATAAAGGGTGATAACAGACTTTAGTTACATTAGAATTCATTTGTTGATGGTACCATACTAATTTCAGGAATTGTGGTGTGTTCTAAGGTGATTTTACCCTGTGAAAAACCTTCTGCTGGGATATCATGAATCATGTTTGAGAGAAAACTATTTTCACATGCTTGTCCCATACAGTTTTGGAAGGTGCTCCAGAAGCTAAAATGAGAGCATATTTTCTGTAAATTCATATTATCTTTCTCAGTCATGTGAGAATGAAATCTGACATTCTCAGTAAAACATGTACATCCAACAAGGGCAGAGACTGTCAGTTGATTCCTTTGTGTTCTACTGCAGCTTCCCAGAGTGTTCTAAAGAACAACTAGAGTGCTAACAGCCTTACTTATGACAAAAGTATGGCACACCTGAAGCCATCTTGATTGGAATAAACTGGTAACACTTAAAACATTTAATTTAAAAAGGAACAAAATTATGGGGTTCATTTTGTCATAGAAATTATGGTTAGTGCTGTAGAAAGAAAAATTAGGACATGATTCAAGTGTGATCTCAAATATCTTCCTGTTATATTTCAACAGGAGCAGCCTGTCAGTTGATGCCTTTGTGTTCTACTGCAGCTTCCCAGAGTGTTCTAAAGAACAACTAGAGCGCTAACAGTCTTACTTATGACAAAATTATGGCACACCTGAAGCCATCTTGATTGGAATAAGCTGGTAACTCTTAAAACATTTAATTTAAAAAGGAACAAAATGAGGGGGTTCATTTTGTCATAGAAATTATGGTTAGTGCTGTAGAAAGAAAAATTAGGACATGTTTCAAGTATGATCTCAAATATCTTCCTGTTATATTTCAATAGGAGCAGCCTGTCAGTTGATGCCTTTGTGTTCTACTGCAGGTTCCCAGAGCCTTTCTAAAGAACAACTAGAGTGCTAACAGCCTTTCTTATGACAAAAGTATGGCACACCTGAAGCCATCTTGATTGGAATAAACTGGTAACACTTAAAACATTTAATTTAAAAAGGAACAAAATGATGGGGTTCATTTTGTCATAGAAATTATGGTTAGTGCTGTAGAAAGAAAAATTAGGACATGTTTCAAGTATGATCTCAAATATCTTCCTGTTATATTTCAACAGGAGCAGCCTGTCAGTTGATGCCTTTGTGTTCTACTGCAGCTTCCCAGAGTGTTCTAAAGAACAACTAGAGCGCTAACAGTCTTACTTATGACAAAAGTATGGCACACCTGAAGCCATCTTGATTGGAATAAACTGGTAACTCTTAAAACATTTAATTTAAAAAGGAACAAAATGAGGGGGTTCATTTTGTCATAGAAATTATGGTTAGTGCTGTAGAAAGAAAAATTAGGACATGTTTTAAGTGAGATCTCAAATATCTTCCTGTTATATTTCAACAGGAGCAGCCTGTCAGTTGATGCCTTTGTGTTCTACTGCAGCTTCCCAGAGTGTTCTAAAGAACAACTAGAGCGCTAACAGTCTTACTTATGACAAAAGTATGGCACACCTGAAGCCATCTTGATTGGAATAAACTGGTAACACTTAAAACATTTAATTTAAAAAGGAACAAAATGAGGGGGTTCATTTTGCCATAGGAATTATGGTTAGTGCTGCAGAAAGAAAATTTAGGGCATGTTTTAAGTGAGATCTCAAATCCTCTTCTATTTCATTAGAAAATTCTGACATGCAGACTGAAACAATCACTTTCAATACCAGCAGTAGACTTCCAGTTAACTCCCTGGTGAGCAGTAGCTTTACTACAGTGATCTAATGAACAACTAGAGTGCTAACATTCTGAATTTATGGCAAATGTGTGACACATCTGAATGCCTTCTTGATGGAATCAAAGTACAAAACTGAAAGCATTTCCTACTGAGGAGACTGCAGTAAATGACGAAATTAGGAAACTTCATAACAAATAAGTCTCCCAAGATGGCCACCAGAGAAGAAAGAGCCCAAATGTAGCACAAATATCACCCAGATGTAGCCCACATACTGGTTTTAATTAATTCTCACTGTATTGTATTAGGAAAGAGGATTTACTGTTTTTATGTACACTTTTATGATCTATGTTTCTAAATCAGATCAAATAAAGTTTAATGAATTCTATGGCAGGACGGAGGCGAGGATTATGCATATCTTTCCTCACTTTATTTGCATAGCAGTTCAAAGAAAACGTAACACAACAATCATTAAACAAAAGACTACACAACCCATGAACCATTAGGGGGTAGTCTCCAAGGCAACTATAGTCCAATCATATCACAGTCCATCGTATATAATATCGTGACGTCCCTTCCGCTTCCTCTTTCTTCACTGCTCGTCAGTTAAGTGCATTCCTTACATTCTTGGCTTAATCTGACGTTGTTGCTGTTTGTATAGCGGTTTCTTGTGCACGTTATTAGCATTATTGCCTTGGTATTGTTTCATATTCCCTGCGCAGCAGGCTCTTGCCCGAGCGCGTTCTCCCCCTCGCAGTTTCTCCCGCTGTGTGCTCTGCGCGCGGTGAGATCCTGTCAGGCACGTCTGGTCCGAGCGAGGTAGCTCCGTCAAGCGCTCCCGCTGGTCTTTACGCGCGTTTGGTAATCCGGTCACTCCTTTAGTGTCCGCTTGATTCCCGACCAACCCTCGCCTAATTTTGACACCGCTACGCGGCGATTTCCCCACACGGCCACGTTAGTGACCAGCGCCACCTGGTGATGGTAATTGGTATTGCGCCTCAGTCTATTCTTATAACAGCTTCGGGGAAAGCCCAGCTGTTGGAGCACCGGCGAGGGGGCTGTCTTAAGGATTTTAAGGTCATTTGTTCTGTGCTCACACCCTCTGCTATCATGTCTTCTCCAGAAGACCATTTTTACTCCTCCTACCAGGAAGTGGAGGAGGAATGGCCCCCCAACTTCTCCCTCCAGCAGTGGACCAAGCCCTCTCTCTGGCTATTTCTAGGGTGCTGGGTCCTCTTAGGGATCAGGTTGATAAGCTGGCGAAAAGCATCCCTGGGGTGTTCAGTGACCCAGATCTGGTGGTGGCGGGTCCAAGTAGCTCCCAGATGGGGAATAAAAGGGCCGTTAAGCATAACGCGGGGCACTTGGAAGGATTTGATAAACTTACGGAGACCTTCCTCAAGAGTGCGCGAACGCTAAAACGTGCACCCTGCCGGGAAGAGGAGGGGCCCGGAGAAAATTGCGACACTGTCACCACTATTGTAGACCCCGACGGCGGGTTCCCCTTAGAGGGAGAGGGTGTATCGGAGGACGATTTCTCCTCCGATGAGGATAAGGACTCGGGGCGTCCCTGGCGTCCAGAGTCCCACTCCTCTCAGTCCCCGGTTGGGGACGGGGTCCACTCGGACATGTTCGAGCCTACCCAAATTTACCATCCTAGTTCGGCAGAGTGGACACCTGGCGCCAAAGTGGCAGAGTATGTGGTGGGGAAAATCCATCAACCCCTTGAAAGGGAGGTCAGGAATAGGATGAGGGGAGAATGCCCCAGGCCCTCACTGAAGGGGAAGGTGGCACACACGCCTGAAATTGATGAGAAACTATGTACCTTTTTCTCCAAGTATATGAGGGATCCCAAGAAAGGAATTGATAGGTCTTGGACGTGGTAGGGCCCTTGACCCAAATTATTCAATTGACGGAGCGTTCCAAAGAGTCAGGATCCCCTTTGTCCACGGATATTGTGGCTGGTTGGGCGCACTACCCTAAACCCTAAAACACTACCCCCTCTACTACCCAAACACCACTGCACTACCCTAAACCCTAAAATACTACCCCCAGCGCGACACCCTACACTACCCAAACATAACTGCACTACCCTAAACCCTAAACACTACCACCAGCACGACTCCCTACACTACCCAAACACCACTGCACTACCCTAAACCCTAAAACACTACCCCCAGCACGACTCCCTACACTACCCAAACACCACTGCACTACACTAAACCCTAAATATACCCCCAGCATGACCTCCCACACTACACAAACACCACTGCACTACCCTAAACCCTAAAACACTACCCCCAGCACGACCCCCTACACTACCCAAACACCACTGCACTACCCTAAACCCTAAAACACTAACCCCAGCATGACCCCCTACACTACCCAAACACCACTGCACTACCCTATACCCTAAAACACGACCCCCTACACTACACAAACACGACGGCACTACCCTAAACCCTAAAACACTACCCACAGCATGACCCCCTTCACTACACAAACACCACTGCACTGCCCTAAACCCTAAAACACTACCCCAGCACTACCCCCTACACTACCCAAACACCACTGCACTAACATAAACCCTAAAACACTACCCCCAGCACAACCCCCTACACTACACAAACACCACTGCACTACCCTAAACCCTAAAACACTACCCCCAGCACGACTCCCTACACTACCCAAACACCACTGCACTACCCTAAACCCTAAATCTACCCCCAGCACGACCCCCTACACTACCCAAACACCACTGCACTACCCTAAACCATAAAACACTACCCCCAGCATGACCCCCTACACTACACAAACACCACTGCACTACCCTAAACCCTAAAACACTACCCCAGCATGACCCCCTACACTACCCATACACCACTGCACTACCCTAAACCCAAAACACTACCCCCAGCACGACCCCCTACACTACTGCACTACCCTAAACCCTAAAACACTACCCCCAGCACGACCCCCTACACTACCCAAACACCACTGCACTACCCTAAACCCTAAAACACTACCCCCAGCACGACCCCCTACACCACCCAAACACCACTGCACTACCCTAAACCCTAGAAAAGAAACCCCCACCCCATGCCCAATCCCCCTTACCTCTCACTCCTCATGGTTCCTCTCTCCTCGTGGTTCCTGCTTCACCTCATCTCTGAGGGGCGGTACACGTTGTTGTGAGGAAACGGAACAGCCTCTGTTTCCTTACAACGACATGGATCGTCTACATGTTTTTTAGACCGCATGGTCATTTACCATACATACCTTTACAACAAAATTCGTTGTAAAGGCATGCGTGGTAAATGACCATGCGTTCTAAAAAAATGCATAGTAATGACTTCGTGATGTACAACGCATGCGTGGTAATGCATGCGTTGTAATGGTATCGCAAAGTAAAAAAGTCGTTGTAACGGCTGTTTACCGATCGAAGCTGGCCCCTGTTCTTCAGTGAGATGTTTATTTGATTAATTAGGCGGAAGGAATGTGGTTTTTTTACCGAAAAGTGCATTCCCGGCTGTTGTATTGTGAAAGTGTCCGCGTGGCCTGGTTTCACTTCCGGTGAGAGAGTGGAAGAGTCTGTTTGGATCTAACGGAGTTCTGTTGTTGGACGGGGCCGGCGCGACATGTCATCAGAAAACATAGCTAATGGAAAGCGTCCTCCCTGAAGTGTGGAGTAGTGCCATGAGAGGTCAACGAGTGTGCGTCCCACCGCAGTATGACCGTACCGCGTGACCCATGTGCCGCCTCCAGGGTACGGGAGGCAGAAGCGGCATCGCAGGTCCTCTTGAAGACCGTTGTAGCACTAATTCTACATTTTGGTACTAGGGCATTTTAACTTTGTTGTTCCTGCCAGATACAAAGAGAAGATCCTGTGTTATTCAGTGCCCTCGTTACCTTTTTTGTGGGTTGTGGTGCTTGTCACTTCTCTACCCCGCCGGTGCACACGACTGGGCACCCCACCTCGTGTGCCATCTGCAGGGCCTCTGCCCTCGGATCACTGGTTTCGGTTTCTGGAGTGGCAACATAAACAGTTGCTCCCAAAGGACTAGCCTGAACACTTAGGTGAATATCCCCTGCACCAGCATTCCACGGAAATCCTTTCCTAGCTCTCCCACGTCAACGAGCACGGCTCCGCTCGCGACACCGTATGACGTCATCGGAGCCATAAGAGGACCTCGTCGGCGTGCTGACGTCGGTTCCACCCATTTTTTCCGTGCCACTGAGGCAAACAGGGGACCGAGACATTTTCACATGTATACATAGTATAATAAATATATATATATTCACTGAAAAAACCATAGGTTTCAGGCACGTTATAGTTAGAAATTAGCATTTAAAAAACCTTAGAAATTCACTGAAAAAACCATAGGTTTCAGGGGCGTTATAGTTAGTTGGACATTTCACTCGTACAAAACCATAGAAATTCCCCCGTTATAGTTAGTTCAGCTAACTATAACTCGTGCGCCCGCAATGCACTGCTGATGACGTCACATATTACATCACTCATGACATGGTCAGTGACATCACTCATGACATCACTGATGACATCTCAAATGACATCACTGATGACATCATCCAGTGAATGTGTGTTTTTCTGAAAATTAAATATGTTTTATATATGTATATCTCAAGGTCGATGGAAGAATAAATGGGTATATAAGTGTCTAAATGGATGATTGTTTTTGTAAAATTGATTGTATAACTGACTAAGTGTATCTTAGTGAATACATGGGTTAGTGAGTAATGTTTAAATATGAAAATATCTGTATCAGTCTCTCACTTTGTGTATAAGTGGCTGCATGGGTTGGTGAGTAGCTACATGAGTGTCTATATGGGTTATTAGTTGGTTTTTTGAGTATCAGTATGAGTGTCTGAGTGTCTGTATGGTTCAGTGGGGGTATTACTTAGTGCATAGATGCATGAATGAGTGACTCACTGTTTGTATGTGTTGAAGACAGCATGTGTGCAGGACTGTATAGGTGGATGAGTATGTGTATGGGTGTGTTAGTGAGTGAATGACTGTCTCAATAGTGTCTTTATGAGTAACTACATATGTTTTAAACTAGTATATGTGAGTATTGGTGTATATAAGTGAGTATATGTGAGAGTGAGAGATTGGAAGAGTTCCTGTACAAATAAGTAGGTGTTTCTATAAGTGATTGTTTAAGAGAGTAAGTATGTGTAAGTTTCTGTAGAAGTAAGTGTGGTAGTGTGTGTATAACTGTATATGCAAGTAAATGGATGTTTGATACTTTGTTTGCATGTGTGACTATGTGTGTGAGTAACTCTATGGATGAGTGGCGGTGTGTAACAGGATGTATAGGTGTATGAGTACATATGATGAGTGAGTACATGTATGAGTGACTGTATAGGGACTGTTGGTGAATGAGTGGATGTGTGTGTAGATCTTGGAATTACTGAATAGGTGTGTTGTAACTGGTATTGGTATGTCCATTGTTTTGAAAATGTTAGTTTGTATTTTTGAGTGTGTGTATCAAAGGTTATATTAGGGTGAGAGGAGGTCTGCCACTCTATCACAAGGATGATGTCATCAGTGATGTCATCAGTGATGTCATTTGAGATGTCATCAGTGATGTCATGAGTGATGTCACTGACCATGTCATGAGTGATGTAATATGTGACGTCATCAGCAGTGCATTGTGGGCGCGCGAGTTATAGTTAGCTGAACTAACTATAACGGGGAAACTTCTATGGTTTTGTACGAGTGAAATGTCCAACTAACTATAACGCCCCTGAAACCTATGGTTTTTTCAGTGAATATATATATATATATATATATATATATATATATATATATAAATATATATATATATATATATATTAGTCATACTAATACATTTTAAATATTATTACAATTAATATAATGATAAATAAATATTTTTAATATGTAACACTATAAATATATATATATATATATACACACTATAAAATCATACAAAAATATAAAAAAGCGAATCAGAAAATATATATTTATTAATGTAAACAATAAATAAAATCCGATTAAGATTCAAACAATGCGGATACACCGACAAGATATTGTAACAAGCCACTGATAAACTGGGCAGTACGAAACAAATTGAGGTTCTTTTTGGCAAATCTGACATCTTACCCGAAAAGGACACACTAACCAGTAGCCCCCGTATGATCACCACATACAATGTGAAATCAAATAATCTTAGATTTCTGATGAAAAAACATTGGGGCCTCATTAAGGCGAACCCTGTGATTGGTAAAAAAGTGGGGGAGTCACCTACCATAACCTAAAGACGACCTATGTCCCTTAAGGACAAGTTGGTTCGGAGTTATCAACAGACTCAACCCACTGAAACCTGGCTACAATTGAAGGAGGGATTCCACAAATGTAATTCCTGCAAAGCTTGCAGATATACTACCAGCTGCAAAACTTTTAAAACACATGATGGCAGGGAGAGAACCATTAAGAAGTTCATCACATGTACCACTGACCATGTTGTATATCTATTGGAATGTCCGTGTGGTATGAGATACATAGGGAGCACGAAACATCAGCTCAAGAAGCGTATTTTAGAACACCAGAGGGCTATATCCAATATGGATTTCAACCACCCGGTAGCAAGGCATCTCTACAATTCACATAGAAGCAACAACAAACTACTTACTTTCTGTGGTATTGACAGAATATTCAAACATATACGTGGTGGGGACAGGGAGAAGCAATTGCGAGTTCTTGAATCAAGGTACATCATTGATTTAAACACCAAGATGCCTTTTGGCCTGAATAGGGAAGAAGAATTAAATACCCATATTGGTCTCTGAAACACTGCCTTTATTGATATTTTGTGTCCGTGACCCCGCCAAATTCAGAGTTTTGGACTTGTGTCCATTTTATCATTCTGTAACATTATTTTATTATTTCTTCTTTTTTCTGTCAAGTACCTGAACCAGAACCTTGATTTTCCGCAGGAGCAGATGAATAATTCCACAATCCCCAACTCTGCTACTGCGAACAAGTTCACAAGCAGCAAAGAGGGGGAAAGGGTATTGGGATGAAAAGAGAGACAGCCACTGCTACTCTACTTCAGTACTGGAACTCTCGTCTTGCTCCGAGTTGTTTCCTAAAACAAAGAATGTTATGTAACCACAATTAACAAAGCCCTGACCCAAATCTAAGACCCTTCTCTGAAAATACCTGTCCTTTTCTTTGTGGCTAGCTGCTCTCTTGTGAGTATATGTGTTGGTCTTGCGTTGCTGCTTGTCCCTACTGGTAAGTTGACTTCACTTAGTAGGACTCTGTGAATAGATGACAAAGTAACTACCTGAATGTAATCTCTAGCTTCTCTATTTCTCTAGTCACCACCTATTACCTGTATTAACCAGTCTTGTTCTTTATGTAAATTACTCTTTTCCGCTTCTTCTCTTTTGCAGGGTATTGCTGTTACAGATCCGATGATGACCTCTTGCCGCAACTGTAGCAATTCGCCGAGTGTTGTTGGTAAGTACACTTATATAACTATATCTACGGCTCCCTTCTATACAGGAACTGTAACCCTGCCATATGCTTTGAACTGAAAGTTTTTTCTGTTATTTCTGATAGACAAGGAATAAAGTCTCAAAATAATGTTGCTTTGCCAAAACTCTCTCTGAATATTATGTACATTCAATGGAAATGTCTCTTAGAAAATGATACACCTCTAGGTCGGCAATTGGAGAACCTACATGAAATAATGGTAACTAGCTCTCCTATGTCGCAAGCTACTTGGAGCTATACAAGAAATGGAATCGTCTGGTCCTCCAACTACACTCCTTCCTGTGAGGAGAACTCAATATGAGACGAATACTGAAAGCAGGAAATATGTCTCTTCAGCTACTAAGTCGCAGTTGATATCTTTTCTCAAAAAGGCTCCAGGAACATGACTCACCTCTTTCACAGTGTATACCTACTGCGAAACAAGCTCTAACTACGAAATTTGCTTTCCGAAATCCTTAACTTCCTCAGGAAACCAGCCGCGAACTAGCACACGCAGCCGTTTCCCCCAAAGCTTCAGTTGAAGTGCGTAGTGCTTCGCGCGAGCGAGAGCGAACACAGCTGTGTAGAACAAACTGCCAGAACACTAGACCGGCAACCCGCTTTATCATCTCGAGCGGCCATCTTGGAATTCCGCCGCCGAGATGAGAGCAGACAACAGAGTCAAAATGAAATGAATCTACTGGGAATGACCCTACGAGGTCTGGCAAAGGTGTACTTGTGCCTCTTAACTCCTAACAAGCTCAGTTTCAAGATGCTAGGAGATCTAATCAGACCAGTCCTGACATTTTCTTTAAGTCTTATATCACCCATTTTTGTGACAGTATTTTTTTATATTGGGAGCACATTCACAGTGGTATCGATTTGGTTTCAGGTACAGCCCTATATTGACATTTGTCAAGCATTACGTTTACATTCATGTGAGAACATTGGTCTAATGCGTTGATTTACATGTGGTATGGTGCTTTATAGTGGGGCATTTGCCCGTGATTTGGTGGTTACCATTGTTGGTTCCTCCAGCTTGTCCTATTTAGGACTTTAGCGTCCACGCTTATTGTTTTTCTGTCTGCATTAGATCTGCTACATGCAATTTTGAAATCTATTTCATCAGGGAGTTTTCTTATTAAGTGAATACCTGATTAATCATGTCCCTACCCTAATTTTGTCACTAATGAATTCACTCACACTTTTGCGACTTTGCATTTCTTCTTATCCAGAGTGTATTGAGCAGGTTTGAAATGTATATAATTACATGTGGTCTGTGTTACTTTTTGACTTAAGTTTTACATCTAGGTATGAAATCAGATGTTTTACCCAATCATCAATGCTACTGTGGTTCGAATTGCAGTATTCCATTAGCAGTTTAACATTCATGAAGTAGGATTTACATGTAGTGAATCCCTATATGAACTCAGGACTAGCGAGTCTGCAATCCATTTTGAATTGGTAAACAGGTTTATAATTGGCCATCCTGATTTCAGCAGTGTATGTATAATTGTTCCAACTGTCACACACCCTTTGGGATTACTATTTGATGAACTATGCGATTTCGCTAAACATTGGAAGTAACTATTTCACCTTTTTGGGATGATGTGACGTGCTATTTGAACATGTATTCTGTTTACATTCTCGCTCTTATTATCAATATTGATGTACAATGGGATTACCACGAACAGGATAATTGACACCGTATTCCTGTATTTATGAAATGTAATAATGTGAAGCATCCATTCAGTAATGTATGTACTGATTTGTACCACATCAATTGCACGACCACTATTATTGAAATTCTTTTGATTTTGGGATTATTTAATTCCTGGTTGGCATTTCTTTTAAATTGCATTTGTTCTTTTGGTTTTGAGGTTCAAAATCACGCAATTTCACTATTGTGGCATTATGCACGATAGAGTAACTTTTCCATGTCTATTGTGCGTATTATTATTTAAATGTCTTCCTGTTTACACTCTGGTAACTTGACAAAGGCCTTTACGGCTGAAACGCGTGGTTTGTAAGTGAATAAATCACTCGCATCATCTGGACTGTGTGCCGCCTCATTCCTCTGGGTTTGAACTGTTTTCTTGTTATTGTGGTTTCCGCCACCACGGCAGGCACCGGCACTCATTACGGACCGCGATAAAGCCGTAAAGGCGAAACGCGTCGGTGTGAGGCCTTCTGTTGCACAATAAACAGAACAGAGCATCTTGGTGAGTCCGGAGTACTTCTTTTCAAGAATGAAGGAAGAAATGCTGTTACATTGAGAAACGCTGGGTTTCACTCCGGACTGCCGCAAAGTTAAGCCCCGAGCTACCGGAATGCTGTGGAGTGATATATATATATATATATATATATATATACACACTATAAAATCATACAAAAATATAAAAAAGTGAATAAGAAAATATATATTTATTAATGTAAACAATAAATAAAATTTTAAAAAGTGAAAAATCCAAAAAACGCATTTACAAAAAAATACTATAACATTAAAATAAATGTAAAAATAAATGCAAATATTGTAAATTATAAATCAATTCATGCTATAAACTCTGTTTAACCAACATTATGAAAACTATTGGAGTCTAAGAATATTAAATATATCATTCCCACTCTAGTTTATGCAAAAGTAGGGAAAGCGTTGGATTTCAGAGGCTTAAAATTTACTATTCTGCCTCAAACAGTAGGGAAAGTGCTGGATTTTGGAGTGGTAACATTTACTATTCCCACTCAGGTCTGTGAAAAAAGTAGAGAAGCATTGGATTTTGGAGGGGTGAGATTTACTATTCCCACTCCAAACAGCGCAATAGTAGGGAAAGCATTGAATTACGAAGAGTTTAACTTTACTTGTCCTACTGCAATCTAAACAACAGTAGGGAAAGTACTTCACTTCAAACACATTACATATATAAGTAACCCATAAACTAGTAATATAAAAATTAGTAATTAGCATACAAATGTACATTTATTTGTAACAACAAATAAAAAACAAAATTAATCAATTTACATAATTATTATTCAATAAATATCAATTGATAAATAGGTATTATTCAATTGTTAATTCATTCATTTCCCACGCTATATCCTTACAAACCTAGCAACTCGCACCTAAAGTACAACTTAAAAAATGCATATTCTACAATTTACGTATTAAAAATCAATTAAATAATTAACAATTATTAATTAATTGTTAAGTATCACTTAATTAACTATCAAGCCTAGACCCCTACAAACCTAACAGCCCTCAACTAAAATATCATTAAAATAAACAATTATTCCATATATTAAATTTTCTAAATTCAATCAGATAATTCATTTACGAATAATAATTAATAATTAATTATTAATTTGTTAGCTTCTAATCCTATACTCCTACAAACCTGACATCCCATAAGGAAAATATCAGTAAAATAAATCAGTATTCAATGTATTAAATAATTAATTAAAAAGTATTAATACATTAATTAATCATTTCTTAATTAACTTCCCAGCCTATCCCCCTACAAACCTAGCAGCCCACAAGTAACATATTATGAAAATAAATCAATATTACTTAAGGTGCATAATAAATATCAAACACAAGATACTAATAAAATCTATAAAATAATTCATAATTATTATTAATCAATTAACTTCCCACCCTATCCCCCTATAAACCCAACAACCCACTGTGACACTAAAAAAAAAAAAAGATTTAATTATAAATCACTTAAAATGACAATCTATATTTTAGAAAAGAATTACCTTTATATAAACAATAATAACACAAAATTATTATATCAACTAAAACACAAATAAGTACAAAAAAACTCCTCTAAAAACGATATTCTTGTCACCGATATTTATGTATCACGATATTTGTGTATCATGATATTTATTGTCCGATATTTCTGCCTCCCGATATTTTTAAATCAATATTTTGTCCGAACACCCCGGAGAAAGGAATATACAGGGAGGGAGCATGGGAGGACCGCATATCCCACCACGCAGATGACATCCTGCTTTATGTGACGGACCCCAGCCTTACCATGAATAGGCCAATGCAAATCATACGTAATTTTGGTAAATACACTGAATACAGTATAAGGTAAATCTCTGCTATATCCCCTGACAGCAGAAATGCCAGTGCTACCCCAGGACTGCAGGATGCCCACAGCAAGGGAGGGCATTAAATATGTGGGAATATATATAACTAGAGATCCAAACAAATTTTTAACTCGCAAGCAATATATACTCCTCCACTGCTTCAAACAGGTTGTCCGCCATTGGTGAGGGGTACCACTATCGCTACTAGTAAAAGCCACAATGTTTAAAATGATGTCCCTCTCCAGATTCCTATACATACTTCAAAA
The DNA here is from genome assembly GCA_963921515.1 of Calotriton arnoldi. Taxonomy (NCBI): domain Eukaryota; kingdom Metazoa; phylum Chordata; class Amphibia; order Caudata; family Salamandridae; genus Calotriton; species Calotriton arnoldi. Next base: position 758,198 of record CAWUFW010001227.1, read on the forward strand.
CACGCCCTATGTAATCCCAAAAAACTTCTTCAAAACACTGGAGGAAGAGGTAAGACTACTGCTATTGGATGTGGGCCGCCCCAGAATTGCAATGGCAAAGCTAACGGAAGGGGTGTATGAGGGGGGAATAACGCTACCAGATGACAGTAAATATTACTGGCCAGCCAAACTGGCTGTCATAAACAAAGGGGTATACGCAGATCAAACAGAGCCAGCGGTGAGAATGAGAGACAGTCGCTACCCTGCAGTGCTTTACGCGAGGCTGCCAATGAGCAACCATCCTCCACATACTAGAATGGTAGTATCACTCTGAAAAGAGAAAATCACTGCGGAAGCACCACTATTGAACAGCAATCAGCTGGCAGCAGTGGAAAACCTCAAAGGGCTGGCACAATGGGACATGACTGGAATCTGGAAACTAGGTGACCTATGTAGGGAATGACTCCCCTGGAGAATCTTCAAAAGGACTACCAACTAGCCAAGTGAGAGACCTACCACTGCTTCCAGATCAGACACGCACTAACGACACACATCACCACAGGGATGGAGATCCCAGAATCTATGTCGCTGGAGGCGGCAGAACTGCCAGAGCCCCTAACCAAAAGGGCCATATCCTTCCTATACAAAGAAATAGTAAATAACTCCACAAAACAGCTCCATACACTGCAAAAGCATAGAATGCCAACCTGGTGTGTTTGAAAAGAGAGAGTGGGAAGAGGCACTGCAGGGCCCATGGGTAGTAGCAATAAGAGCAGGGTTTTGTCTGGCGTAACTCTGCATACTACACAGGGCATACTACTCATGGCCGACACTGCTGAAAATAGGGAGGGTGGTTTCAGATAAGTGACTGTCGAGCTGCAACATAGCGGGTTCCTTCTATCATATTATCTGGGAAAGTCAAGTGATGCAAGCAAACAATAAGGAGGCACTAGTCATGAACACTGGGACCTCATGGAGAGGACACGCCGAAGCAAGCCCTACTCAACACTGTGGGTGATGGAGCGACGATGACATAACAAAAAACCTGGATTGCCCTCGGCTTTGTGATAGCAAAATGAAACATTGCCCATAAATGGGGAGCAGAAGGGGCCCCTACTCTGGAGGAATGGGGTAGTGATATGCACTGGTGCATGCTGGTGGAAAAAACTATATGTGAGGGTTGGGGCTGCCCCAGGAAACGGAACAAAATATGGACAGCAAGGGAGCCTGGCAGCGAACACTTAAAGGCTTGATGAACCTGCACTAAAACTACTGGAAGGTACTCAGCCAGCCACCCATATTGAATTAATTGGACAGGGGGGAGAAAGGGAGGAGAATGCCTCTAAAAGGATCCATGATTGTACACATGATCCGACTGTGTAATACTGTGCTTGATACAATTTCAAGAATGGCAATAAAAACGTGTTTGTTAAAAAAAAAGACTAACCAATCCTTAGAACGCCCAGTAATGCCCTGAATCCCAGCTCTTGTGTAGGATTTATGGGTGCAGTGATTTCTGCACTTGTGGCAGAGATCTCTGCACCTGTAAAAAGACCTACCAGACATTTGTGAATTCCTGTAAGATTTAAGTAAGGTAAATTCAGCCGCAAACCTAGGTTTACTACTAAATTTACCTTTGTGAATTGGTTCCATTGTCTTTGTACTACAGGTTAAAATGTTAACTGCAGCCTCACTTTGTGTGCCCCAGTAATCCCAATTTGGGCACAACAATAGTTAAAAAAGGGTTACATATAGTGCACATAGTTTGCCCTGTGGGTATTCCATGAACAGATTTCGACACATAACACCAGGTAACATCTATGTGGAGACAAAATGCTCGATTTCGAGTTTTGCATCTGAAAATTATACAGCATTATTGCTTTATATCCGATTCTCACTTGCAGAACTCACCTCCGTATTGGTATAGCCCAGGGTCCAGAGAGTGTTACCACTCAATATTACTGATGTACTAGGAATGACGGCTTCAGACTTTTTCGCTTCCATGAGGAGTGTGTTCTCGTCCCCTGTCTAAGGTACCCTTCTACTCTTTCATGCCTTTAACCATATTAACTGCAGGCCTGATGTTAATATTAATATGCCATTTGCACATTTAGCTTAAAGCTGAAAAAATACTTCCAGTCAATTGTCGATTCAGTTTCTTTGAGACTCCAAGCTGGAAATGACCATCCTTTGAGGGGTATTTGCTTTGACTATCTTTGTTGGCCCTAGAAATCTGTGCATTTTACCCCTGCTAACCAGTGGTAAAGTGCATGTGCTCCCCCTTTAAACATGATGAAATTGGTATACACCTGATTGGCACATTTAGCCTACCTATAAGCCCCAGTATATGGTGACAAGTGTACCCAGGGCCAATAATTTAAATATCACCAGTGGACTGCAGCACCCATTGTGCCACCCACTGCAGTGACCTGCCTACCTTTGTAGCCTGGCAGTGCAGTTTAAAACTGCCAATGTAACTTGTCAAAATAAGCCCCTTGGCAAACCTAATTCTTCCTTTAAAATATTAATAAGTCACCCCTAAGGTAGGCCTTAGTACCCCTAAAGCAGGGTGCATGGTATTTAATCGTAGGACATGTAATCTTATCTTATCTTATCAAGTATTTATAGAGCGCACGTACACCGATTGGTTTCTTGGCGCTGATTGCTAGGGGATTGGCCAACCCGGAGACAGATCATTCATAAGCTTGGATAAAGAGCCAGGTTTTGAGGCTTTTCCTGAAACTCAGCAAGCTAGCGCTTGACCTGATTTCCAGGGGGATGGAGTTCCATAGACGGGGGGCAAGAGTTGCGAACCTGCAACCCCCTTGGCGCTTTAGCTTAAAGGTAGGGACCGTCAGCAGTTGGAGCTGTGCCGAACGTAGGTTGCGTGAAGGAGTATAACGGGAGATAAGATTATTTATGAATTTGGGGCTCTGGCCGTTCAGAGATTTGAACACCAGACATCCCACTTTAAACATGCAGCGCTGGGGAATGGGGAGCCAGTGCAGTTTCCTAAGAAGGGGGATGCATGTTGCCATCTGGGTTGTTTATATATCAGTCTGGCTGCTTGGTTCTGAACCATTTGCAACCGTTTAGTAAGGCCAAGTGGAAGACCAAGGTATGTTGCATTGGCATAGTCTAAGCGTGATATTAGCAACGCCATCAGCACCTGTACCAGAGCTGCCTGAGTCAAAAGCCTACTTATCTTCCTAATTTTGCGCAGCTGAAGGAAACAAGTGGAAATAACGGTACCTACATGCGATTTTAAGGAGAGGTCATTACCAATGGTGACTCCTAGACTTTTCACTGAGGATGAGGGGACTGGGAGGGGACCTAATTCATTGGGCCAGTACTGTGTGCCCCAGTGGTTATGGGCACCACCTGTCAGGACCAGTTCGGTTTTTCCTGGATTTAATTTTAAGTGGTTGTGGTCCATCCAATGACGGATGAATGTCATAGTGGATTGAAAATCAGAGATTGACTGGGAAGAGTTGTCGATAGTAAACACAAGTTGGAGGTCGTCGGCATAATTAAAGGTGTCCACCCTTCTTTCCTTCAGACATCTAATCAGAGGAAGAAGGTAGAGATTGAATAGGTGCGGAGAGAGCGCAGAGCCCTGAGGAACCCCGCAAGTGGTTTTAAGTTTAGGGGCAGTGAACTGGCCAGTACGGACGGCCTGAGAGCGGTTTTCCAGGAAGGAGATCATCCATTTAAGGGCGAGGCCCTGAATGCCTGCCTCTCTGACACGGTCTGCCAGTATATTATGGTCGACCGTGTCAAATGCGGCCGAGAGATCTAACAGTACCAGGGCCTGAGGAGAACCTTTGTCCGCCTTTCCTCGTAAGGAGTCCAGGACTGCCAATATGACAGTTTCTGTGGAGTGGGCTGGACGGAAGCCCGCTTGGCGTGGGTCAAGGAACTCAGATTGTTCCAAAAAGTTGGACATGCATTTAGCAACGTGGGCTTCAAGTAATTTGGCCAGATAGGGGAGCAAAGAGATTGGCGGTAGTTACCCAGCATCTTGGGGTCTGCACTAGGTTTTTTAAGGAGAGGGACCACTATAGCCTCCTTAAAGGAGTTAGGTACAACGCCCTGGGACAGTGAATTGTTGAGTAGTGCAAGGACTGGGGCCGAAACGGTGGAGAAAGCTGTTTTTAAAATATGAGGGGGACATTGGTCCATAGGGGAGCCAGATCTAACTTTTACTAATAGGTCACCCAGGATAGCTGTGTCAATTGATGGAAAACAGTTAAGGGAGTGGGGGTTTCTAGGCAAGGGGGGATAACCTGAGGTGACGTATGGGAGGGGATACTGGCTTTGATATCGGCGATTTTATCAATAAAAAATTTGTTCAGGGAGTCGCAGAGATCCTGTGATGGAATGGGTTTACTAAGAGTTCTCTCAGGATTGGATAGTTCGTCTACGATAGTAAAAATTTCTTTGGATTTATTGTTAGCAGTTAGGATTCTCGAGGAAAAATGGGCTGCCTTAGCTAAGGAGATTGCCTTTTTGTATTCCTTCAGGGCCAGTAAATAGATAGTTTTTGGGCCAGCGAATAGTCCAGCCTCCACTTTCTTTCAGATTGGCGGAGGAAGAGTTTCTGTTGTTTTAAGTCTGGGGAAAACCACTTTTGCGCCTCATGGTGACGGGTCAGTCTGATTTGTTTAAATGGGGCATGTTCATTGCTAGCTGCTAGAAGCCAGGCCGAGATATTCTCCACATGGAGGTTGACATCGGGCGTAGGGTGAGGAGCTGTGTTGACCAGCGTTGTGATAAATACGGCATTATCGATGGCCTTCCAATTCCTCGCTATACCCCCCCTACTAGTAGGGATTTTACTGGTGGTCAGATGTAGTAGAGTGAATTTAATCAAGTGGTGATCAGACCAAATGCACGGTGTGACGGATAGATCGGATACCGCCAGGTTGGTGGTCCACAGTTGGTCCAGGGTGTGACCTTTTAGGTGGGTGGCAGAAGAGATCTGCTGAGTGAAGTTCATGTTTTCCAACGATTCAGTCAACTCATTGGAGTGAGGCCCTCCTTGAGGATCGTTAGCCCAATAGTTGAAATCGCCAATCAGGAGAATTCTGGTATGATTTGTAACAAGGTGTGCGATTTGTTCTCCCAAAGATTGGGGGAATAGGGGCATGTGTTGAGGGGGCCTATAGAGTAATACGCAGATCAGTGGTGCCGATTCGGACTCAAATTTGATAACAATATTATCTGCTGCGGGGAGGCAAAGTGGGATAAGGGCCGTAAAAGTCAGGCTCTTGTGGATAATAGCCGCCACTCCGCCGCCCAACTTGCCAAAAGGACGGTTTGTATGCAGGATGTAATATTCATAGGGTAAGGCGGCTAAGATATCGGGCGAGGATTCGGAAGTAAGCCAGGTTTCAGTGAGCAGGAGGATATCAGGTTTGTCTGAGTCTAAGAGGGTAAATATTTCTAGTTGGTGTTTAACTAGGGAGCGAGTGTTAAGATAGATTATTGCTAAAGCTTTAGGCTCCTGAGTTTTTCCTTTTTGCGAGTGAAAGTGGGGTGTGGGTAGTTTAAGCTCAGGGAACGAGCCTCGCTTCTGATGTATGCTATTGTGTAGCAAACATACTGTAGTCTTAGAATCAGGTGAAGGTGCAATAGATTGGAACGTTTTAAGTTCCTGGGATTTGTATTTATAGAATTGGGCATGGTGACTGGGCCCTGGGCTCGTCTGGGCGCGGACGGGCGCAGACGGGCTTGCCTTAGGCGCGCCTTCGGCGTGCCGTCGGCGCGCCCGCTGCGCACGTCCGCTGCGCTCCCGTGTTGCAGCCGGCATTAATGTCAGCTGAATGCCTTAACCCCTCCTCTGGCCCACGTGATCGGACACCGGGGAGGAGGCAGGAAGATGCTGGGGCGCGCTACACTATCGGCGGTAATGTACAGTTTCAGGCTATTGGTTCCCACACAAATTCAATTTCATACAATGTTAAAAGATTTAAAAGTTTTAAAAGTTAGACGAATGCGATTAAGTTCAGCTAAAAAGACGCTGTTTCAGGATGGCGGCCTCTTACCTAGAGTGCCCGCTCCCGCGTTGCAGCCGGCATTTATGTCAGCTGAATGCCTTAACCCCTCCTCTGGCCCACGTGATCGGACACCGGGGAGGAGGCAGGAAGATGCTGGGACGCGCTACACTATCGGCGGTAATGTACAGTTTCAGGCTATTGGTTCCCACACAAATTCAATTTCATACAATGTTAAAAGATTTAAAAGTTTTAAAAGTTAGACGAATGCGATTAAGTTCAGCTAAAAAGACGCTGTTTCAGGATGGCGGCCTCTTACCTAGAGTGCCCGCTCCCGCGTTGCAGCCGGCATTTATGTCAGCTGAATGCCTTAACCCCTCCTCTGGCCCACGTGATCGGACACCGGGGAGGAGGCAGGAAGATGCTGGGACGCGCTACACTATCGGCGGTAATGTACAGTTTCAGGCTATTGGTTCCCACACAAATTCAATTTCATACAATGTTAAAAGATTTAAAAGTTTTAAAAGTTAGACGAATGCGATTAAGTTCAGCTAAAAAGACGCTGTTTCAGGATGGCGGCCTCTTACCTAGAGTGCCCGCTCCCACGTTGCAGCCGGCATTTATGTCAGCTGAATGCCTTAACCCCTCCTCTGGCCCACGTGATCGGACACCGGGGAGGAGGCAGGAAGATGCTGGGACGCGCTACACTATCGGCGGTAATGTACAGTTTCAGGCTATTGGTTCCCACACAAATTCAATTTCATACAATGTTAAAAGATTTAAAAGTTTTAAAAGTTAGACGAATGCGATTAAGTTCAGCTAAAAAGACGCTGTTTGAGGATGGCGGCCTCTTACCTAGAGTGCCCGCTCCCGCGTTGCAGCCGGCATTTATGTCAGCTGAATGCCTTAACCCCTCCTCTGGCCCACGTGATCGGACACCGGGGAGGAGGCAGGAAGATGCTGGGACGCGCTACACTATCGGCGGTAATGTACAGTTTCAGGCTATTGGTTCCCACACAAATTCAATTTCATACAATGTTAAAAGATTTAAAAGTTTTAAAAGTATCAGGATGGCGGCCTCTTACCTAGAGAGCTTTAATGTTCCATTTTTCCTTGCAGTGAAAAAGCCTAAAAGCTATTTTCGTCGTAGCAAGGCTGGATGCTTCAATAGCAAAACCCTACATTACATTATACTTCTTTATGAAGCTAATTTCGGGTTTGTAACAGCTAAAGGAATATTTCAAGGACTCCTATTAATAGTTAGACAAAATCCAATTTAATGGCACAGTCAACTTTAATCTAACTATTAAGGAAAAGGTACTTTAGAAAAATTACTGTTTCCCTGCCTAAAGTCTCCCAGGCCTTTTGGGTAAGTTTTTAAATTGTCACCTCACAGCCGATGTCTCCCCTGTAGTAAAGTGAGACCTGCCCCAAAACAGGGACAAATGGCCTTGGATGTGGGAGGGTGTTGCCATTACCTTGACAGGATGGCCTGGGGGCTGTGCCAAGGCACTTATGAACTTCAAAGAAGGCCTACGCTGTTACAGGCAAATGTAACTCCCACCTTGGCCTACTCCATTTATTGTCCTTTTAGTCAGGCTGGCACCAATCCCTGTAGGAGGGGGAGCTTCCCTAGAACTGGTTTGGAATGACCACAGGGGAGGAGTTGCCATTTCCGTATCTACACCTCTGTGTGGGCACAGGGAGCTCTAACTAGGGGAAACTTAGGGAAAGGTTAAACACTATGTGGCGGCATACGGTAAAACACACAGAAAGTGCTGAAAAAGTGGATACGGTGACCCCTGGGAGTTTTTACCACTTTAGTTACGGAGTTGCCAAGAGTTGCTCCCACCTACAGGCTGGTACTGGGCAGAAATGTGGTATCCCCAGTACCCTTCTCCGAGCTCTGCTGTCTGAAGACCTGAGAAGATTGGACCTGCTTACCTGGGACCCAGGACCTGTGAAGTGACTCCAGAGGTGATAAGACTGAGCTTCTGTTTAAGATACGGGGGCACAACAAGCTTGAAGAAGCCTTTTTCCAGCAATTCCTGCTAACCAGTTCCAACTGTACTGACCCTGGACCCTCCTGCTTGCCTCTGCTGGAGCGAGACTTGCCCCCCCTCACCAAGTACTGTACCTAAGGTCCTAGACACATGGCTGTGCTCAAAGTGTACTCCTTCTCTGCCTAACCCTAAAACCTGGAACTTAGAAACTTTTTGATAACTTTTTACTCTTGAGTACCGGAATGGGTCCAGGATCAACGTGGCAAGCTGATCTGCAGAAGGTGTATTGCTGCTAGGCCTGAGTTAAAAGTAAGTGCCTAGATTGCCACCTCCGCCTGAACGTACTTTTATGATTTCTCCTCATTCACCATTAATCTCTTAGTGCACCTTGAAAGTTGCACATGTCTCAGATTTCCAGGCCCAGTCCTTGCCAGATCACGTGACTTTTCCTGCAGGATCGTATTGCCGCTGTGCTGGGTTCTTCATAGTAAAAATGTCTGCAAAAGGTGAACAGGATCTCCTGTGCAAAAGCATACTTTTTTTCTCTGATGGGGAAATATTTTTCCCTGTGGAGAAATCCCTTACTCTATACTCTCAAAAATTATGGAGCTGATCCATTTCCCTTCCCACCCTGCAAAAGGAGTTATGCCAGAGCAGAGCTGAAGTGAACATATGACCCATTCTAGGATGGAAAGGGTAGTGGAAGCAGTTCAGTAATTCTGACCAATGCTCATGCTTGTGGTCATTCCCAAACTTACAAAGCAATTTGTGCCTTGAAACGCCCTCTTCCCACACCTTGCATGAGATTTACGCATGTCAAGGTCTCTACACTCCTAGCAGAGCTCTCAACACTCGTAACAGGGTTTACACCTCCAAGGAATCTCTTTGTGAAATCCTGGCAGGCATATAAAAGTTAAATTCAGTCGTAAACATATGTTCAAGTCAAATTTATCTTTGTAAATAGGCTTCATAATCTTTATTTTTGAGAAGACAACAAGACAACCGATATACACAGAAAGGTGAAGTAGTGGAGCTACTTGCTTCATGTTTATATACAATGTATTTCAAATATAATTTATGCTAAAGCATACAAATGACTATATACAGTTTTAAAGAAGAGAAAGAGTGGGTTAAAGCTAAATAAATATGGAAAGAAAGGGCCAATGAAAGAAAAGAGAGATCCTTGATGTAATGAACAAATGATAGGGTGCATCTATCAAATCAAAACGGGAGATTAGCTATGAGAAAATAATGCTGTTAGTTGAGAAATATCTGCAAGTGCATTAATAGTTCTCGCTGACGTATCAAACTTTTCATAAGCCAGTTCATTGACAAACATCAGAACTATCAGAAAATAATGGACATGAATTTACCTGTGTAGAAAAATCCTACTTTTGCAAGAGCAGCTGGATCTGCGTGTGCTTCCTCTGGCCAATTTCTGAAAGAATTTAGTCGAATCGCTTCATCTTGATAGATGTTTGAAATGGTCCAACCTTTTAGAGAAAAGAATAAAAGGCTTAAATGGCTCAAGGTTCACAGCACATTAAAAAAGCACTGAGAAAGCCAGCTGGCATAGTTTATCTTTTCAGTTGTAAGCCAGACCTATTGGCTTCGCCAATGTTTGTTTTTATATGCAAGTCTTTCCTTGCATTAAAGACATGAGTGAAGAAAATCTCAGAATTAAATGAAACTGACAATCTGCGAAGTTACAATTCTGGAACAAGTAAATGTAGGCCCACATCCTGGCTTCCCAACTAGTAAAATAAGGAATCAATTGGGCAAATCATTCAGTACCTCAGCACATTTCCTTGTTATTACATATTGGATTGGCCAAACATGTGGTACACTACAAGAGAGAAACCATTGAATGATCTCATACTTTATGAATGCTGAATCCCTAGATTTAAAATTATCACAAGAGGAGGTACTGCATGCTCCACATTCTCATCAAACTGCCCAGGGCTGAAGACCATTTTGGTAAACAAGCAAGAGCGAATTCATAAAAGATAGGTTTTATCCTTCACTTACTTTGTCATTACAAAAAAAGTAGACTGAGGGGACCTGGCCAGACCATAATATTGTTTGCCCCCCTTTAAAATCATGGGCCTCACCTTTTCTTGTTCCAGTGCAACAGTTGCTATTTTCTGCCTGGCCATATCTGCCTGCGGCTGGCAGCAAGCAGCTCTGAAAGTCTAGTCGATGAAGTGATAGTAGCAAGGAACAGTTAGGTGTTTGCCAAGGGCCTGAGCAGAGGGGGTAGAGGGATACGTCTGAAAATAGAGAGAAGGGAGGCCAAGGTGAGGATCTTGAGTTAGATATCATTCTTGGCCACACATGCCCAGTTGGAAGAGTGCCTCAGAGCTTCACTGCAGCAAGTTTGAGTACCTGGTACCAAGGCGCAGACGGGTTATCATACTCCGGTCTTTGCTTTGCAGTGCACAGCAAGTGACAGATAAGCATTGGGTCAAGCACAGTGTGGGTCAATCTGGTGCCATACAATACACACTACACCATGTGCTGCCATCTGCCTGCTGCGTATGTGGCCCGCTGGCATCACCCAATTGTAAGTGGAGTGCACATAGGAAACAGGAGGCATGACCTGTACCCTGGATGAACATGGACTGCAGCCTGAGCCCATGTCCCTCTTCCAGCTTGCCCAGGGACTTTGTACTGTGGCCTTTTCTCACCACTATCAGACAGTGTAAGGCCCTGTGGATGGTCTATTGCTGCTGAGTACAGCTTTGGTGCTGCACTGCTCTGGTACAGTGACTCTTCAGCAGTGCTTCAGTGCAAGTGACGTAAAGTCCCTACGGTCTGACTCCATCTTATGCAGGCCAGACTCCATCTTAGTATATGGAGACTACCATATTTCCTAGCTTCAACAATAGAAGCCGCCATATTCCCCGATTTATGTAGAATCATTGTCATGTCTGCCTTTTAACGCAGATGTCAACAGACCTTATCTTTCTAAGGAACTCTGATATCATCAAGCTCTTCGATTAATGACATAGATACAACATCTAAGGCGACATTTGACTAGGCCAAATGTCTCCTCCTCACCATGTCAAGGTTTAATTAGAACACATACAGACATATAACCAGAATAATGTAGTCTGTATTGACATCCTTTTGCCTTATATGCTCATAAGGAAACGTCTGGGAAGCATACCTTGATACACATAATCTGTGTCAAATATTCCCAAATTTATGTCAGAAATTCAAATTTCTGATAAGATTTAGTATATAAGGACTGCCATTTGACTACTTGTCAGGAGAGGTCCTTCGCCCAGATTATGGCCCGAGATTCTGCCAGAGACGGTCTCACCTGCTGCCAATGCACTTCACACTTCATAGATGATACTTCTCGCCTGAAGACTGAAGCTGACAAAGCCAAGTCCCGGAGGAAGACCGACTGACTGCTACCACTTCTGGGGGAACACTGTCTACACGCCTCCCCTGATAAAGACAGTCATTGCTGTCAGCAAGGTAGGCAGTGTGCCTGTTCTCCCTAAGAAACTCTAGATATCAAGTTGCTCTGTCTTTCATGCACACATAGTATGGTGCATAAAAGTAGGCATTAGCGTGTTAGGTTCCAGATAACATTTTGAAGGACAATTTAGCAATGCTGGAAATGTTCATTTGTTCTCGTTGTTTATAACGTGTCTTGTTTCTGTTTTTATAATATTCTGTGTAGTTGTTTTAGATGTACTAAGAAAAGATTATTCCTATAGTAATAAATACTTTTAACAAAAAAGTGTTTATTCTCCTTAGCACAGTGTGTGTGTATGTATGTGTGATACCGTGAATAACGTAATACGGTTTGTTGCTGTTTCCACAATGCCCCTTGTTAGAAATGGGGGTGTCTGGTTGGCAGAGGTAGGTACCTTTGTCCAAATAGGGACCCTTGCTTCTAGTCAGGATAAGGGGGATACACACTTTAGATAACCCCTGCTCCCTCCCTGGGTAGCTTGGAATGAGCTGACAGACTTATCCCAAAGGCAATGTGTAAAGTATTTGTTCTCAAAACCCACAGCAATATAGTAATAACCCCACAAATGGACACCACACCAGTTTAGAAAAATAAAGTATCTATAACTAAACTCAACAAGACCAAAACGACAAAAATCCATCATACAGGTATTAAGCTATGACTTTAGAACAGTTATTATAGAAATAAATCTTGTAGAAAACAAATAGCTCCACCTGGGGCTATTGCAACGTTGTGACAGCAATATATCCAAAGTACAGCGCTGACCGCAAGGAGCCCAGCTTCGGGCATGGAGTCACATGGAGCCCCAAACAAACAGTACCTTGAAAACAAAGTCTATTACGATGCACGACATTGTGGATGTGAGGCGCCGGTGCCGAGGTCGAGGCCGGCTCCCTGGATGCCACGGGGGAGGTGAGAGGCATCGTGTCCACGAGAAGGCGTCATGTCGAGTCAAGGACAGGGGAAGACGGGTGCGTCGGCGGTGAGGGGTCGGTTCCAGTGACGGTGCAAAGTCGGCGAGTTGGTGGAGTCACCCTCAGCGGTTATTGGTGCCACAATAACAGGATGCAGGCACTGACGATGACTGAGTCGGTGCGAGTGCTGGCATCGGGAAATGCCGATAACTGCAGGCATCTAATGGCGTCGGAGCTGCGGTGCAGGCCAGGCGGTGCGTCGTGCCCTTCACAAGCGGTGCCCCTGGCCTCAGTTCAGGTCACGGCATCACAGCAGCGTCGCTGGCGGTGTCGGAGGCAGGTTTTCCTGCTTCTTTTAGGTTTCTTCCAGCTCCCAACAGCAGGAACAACCTCCAGAGGCCCAAACCTGGAATAGGCACCTCCTGGCAGGTCAGAACTCTCAGCAATAGAGTACAGGGGAGCTGGGGGTGAAGTATTTGTGTCCCTGAGACTTCAGAACAGGAGGCCAGCACACACAGGCCATTGGAGATTCTCTTTCAAGCAGGTTCACAGCATAGTTCCAGTCTTTGTCCATTCCTTGGCAGAAGCAGCAACTGCAGGTCAACCCCACACAGCACACAGCAAAAAAAGGCAGTCCTCCTCCTCACAGCTCTCCAGCTCTTGTCCTTGGCAAAGGTTCCTCTTGAGTCCAGAAGTGATCTAAAGATCTGGGGTTTAAGGTCTACTACTTATACCCCAGTTTGTCTTTGTTCTCTTTGTGCAAGGGTCTCTGAGCCTAGTCCAAACTAGTTCTGTCCTCACTGGTGCAGTATGACCACAGGGTGTGGAGACAGCATTATGCAAGGGAGACAGGCCCTATTCAGGTGCAAGAAAAGCTCCTTCCATTACTCTAAATGCAGCCAAGGTCTATTCAGCTCAGCTCTGAATCATCCAGGAAGGGCCAGGCACTCCTCAACCCCCGCAGTGGCAGTCTACAGTGAATGCACATCCCCAGCCCCTGTCACTCCAAAACCAGACAGTCAATCCACAAACAGGCAGAGGCACACAGATGGTTAAACAAGAAAATGTACATTTGCTAAAAGAGGCATTTTGCAACACACAATTTAAAAACCATCTTTACTAAAAGATGTGTTATTAAATTCTGAGTTCAGAGAGCCTAAACTTTATTTCTCTATCTTGTCCCGATGGGAAGTTATACTTGTAAGATGTTACAAAATATCTCCCATTCTATCCTAAGGGACAGATAGCCTTTCAATAGAGAAAAACAAATTTGGCAGTATTTCACTATCAGGACATGTCACACACACCAGTAGATGTCCTACCTTTCACATACACTGCACCCTGCCCATGGAGGTACCTTGGGCCTACCATAGGGGGGTGCCTTACATGTCAGAAAAGGGAAGGTTAGTGCCTGGCAAGTGGGTGCACTTGCCATGTTGACATGGCAGTTTAAAACTGCGCGCAGACACTGTAGTGGCAGGTCTGAGATACCTTTTCAGGGCTACTCATGTGGGTGGCAGTATTTGATTTACAGGACCTGGCACACTCTGTGCACTTTACTAGGGACTTACCAGTAAATCTAATATGCCAATCAGGAAAACAACAATTCATAAACACAATTTACCCAAAGCGCATATGCACTTTAGCACTGATCAGCAGTGGTAAAGTGCTCAGAGTCCTATAGCCAACAAAAACAGGTCAGTGAAAAAATAGGAGGAAGAAGCAAAAAGTTTGGGGATAACCCTGCAAAAAAGGCCAAGTCCAATACCCCTGATCCATTTATGGGATTATTAGTAACCCAGAAGCAATACTTCTACGACAATTACACATTAAATAGTGCCTTGTGGGGTTCAATAACTTGTCTTTCACATTCATCGCTGGTGCATTGAACCAAGTTCACCTGTGACACCCGTGGGTGGTGTAGTGCCAGAGGCACTCCCATGTATTTAGACCATGTGATGACCTTTGACTGCCATTATTTTAATTGACTTTAGGTGTTTTTTTGAATGTCTTTCAAAGAGTAGAACAGCCCTGCCAGGAACAGAATGTGTGAGATGTGCATTTGAAAGCATGAGAGAGAGAGAGAGAGAGAGAGAGAGAGAGAGAGAGAGAGAGAGAGAGAGAGAGAGTGAGAGAGAGAGAGAGAGAGAGAGAGGTGTGGAATGTACTTCTTGGTCACAAAGTGCAGTGTTATAAGCAGTAGTGTTCAAATGTGCATTATGTTGTACATTGGGAAATATTATGAAGTTCTTACTATTGGCTTTGACATGCCCTCATGCCATCTTGAATTCTGACTCTATCTAGCTTTAGCTTTGCGCACAGGCAGGCCCCCAGATTACTCAAGTTGTTTAGGCTATTCACGTTCAAGGTTGTTTTCTGTACTTTTGAAGATTGTTTTCTACTTTCTAAAGCTTCGTTTAGATAAGGGGCTGGAACATGTGAGAGTGCAGAAGGATATGTGAGAACTCTTTTGCCTTTGGAATGCTTGCATGGAGAGTGGCCTACTCCAGTAAGTTTCCTTGGTGCAGAGGAGGGCCTCAGAAACTTCTAGTGCTTTGAGATTATAAAACTGGGGTTTGTTGACTTGGAAACCGGGATTTTGGACCTGAATGGAGACAGGCGCATCTACTTCAGTGTAGCAGAATCTGGCTTGCTGAGTCTCTTAACCCTGGCTGTGAATCCCCCAGTCTGGAGTGGACTAAGATGCAGTGTTTGCAGCCGGTGAGGTGTTTTATTTTTGATTATTGACTTTGTGATGTGTGAGTGTGTCTGTGTGCACATTCAAGTCTCCAGTGGCTATAATCATCTGAGTTGTTATTTTTGGTTAATGGCATTGTGATGTGTGAGTGTGTCTGTGTGCACATTCAAGTCTCCAATGGTTATAATCATCTGATGTATTTAGTGTATATATCTTTCTTATTTTTTGCAGTGGACGTCCATATTATTATCTGCTGGTATTTTATTCCATGCATTTAACAGTTGCATTTGCTTACTTATAAGTGTGATACTATTGCTTGCACACATATACATACATACATATATATATATTCCACAGAAAACACGCTCCTTTCAGCAATGCGTTCAGGCCACACCAGCGTGCTGCAAGGTTTCTTTTATTCATACAGGTAACTCAGCATAACGCATTTCAAGGCTCCAAGCCTCTTAATCATATACCACTAATCAGGGGTGGGTTCGTTAGCTTTTAAAACGTAGCTAAACATTGAAGAGGGACCAATGTCTGGTTCATTTAATTAAAGGTGCAGTTCATAATTCAAATAGTTTCTTTTGCATTTATTTTGCAGAAATGAAAAGTACTGTTATTTGTTTTTAAAGGAAAGTCCTTTGAAAATCAAGTATTTTCCTCTTTCTTTCGTCATCATTCCTGCTCTATGTTCTTCTCGTAATCCATTGTTAAAGACTGCAATACCCACAATACCTCATGATTGTTATTCAAAACTTGATTTCTTCAATGTTGTTTTTGGCAGCAATTCATCTCGTTTTCTCCATGTGCCACATGCCTTAAATGCCTTTACAGGGAATAGTTCCATATTGCGGCTGCATACAGTAGGCCCGGTAGAAAGCAAGCAAATACCGCTACCACCTCGTTTTTTGTTGTCTGTCACTTGCCTTAAAGGACCAATATCCATCAGCAGCATGAAGTACACGGGAAAATCCTATATATATAAATATATATATAGATATGAAAAAGCACAATCCTGTTCCACCACTTGACGGCGAAACAACAGGTGCGGACCACAGCGTATTCCAGCAAGTATCTTTTATTTAGTAAGTCAGCAGTGCAAAACCAATTTTAGCAGAAAATGTTCATGAGCCAGTGCTCAGCATGACGCGTTTCGACCTGACGGTCTTGATCACATGACACGCTCTGAACCCCTCGTAATTAAATAGTGTTGAAAACCCTTAGCAAGTCCCGCCTCTCTATAATAAACATGGCAGACAGACTCTTGTAATGATAATCCTGGGCCAGTGCCCGAACAATGTAAACAATACATTTCTGGTTAAAGCATATAAATCCAGAAATATCATGATACATGCATAGAAGATAAAATATAAAAATTACTGAATATAATTCAAGGAAAAAAGCAGTTATCTAATACATGGTAATATAAAAATATAAATGTATATAAAAACCAAGTGGTAATCTGCTCGTCCCTTATTGCAAGACAGTATGTACACATGAAGGTATGAATTTTACATATGATGACAACAACAAGAGTAAATGTTAAAACCATTGATATATACAAACAGGACTTGTTCCCCAGATAAAGTGCATGTATAAAGTGCAAGTGCAAAAATATGTGCCTAGAGTAATATAAAGTGAATGGTGCAATAAAATTGATAACTCGACCGCAATCCTGCGGTATGCCTGAAGTCATTGAAAAACTAAAGTTACTAAATAACTGATCTGACGTAAAATTCTAGTGTTGATGTTAAATATATTTAAATACATGTAAAAAAGCAAATAAGAGTTAAAACCAGGTAAAAACCAAGTAAAAATACTCAAAGTGACTGATGCTAAAATACATGTAAGTAAAAAAACACTAATGTACAATGTACTAGTACACATTTGATCTTATTGGTAATGTTATAAAATACTAATCTCTAAAACTAAATCCTTAGTGATAGAAAAAAATGGGATTAAACTTAGGTAGGAAAAAGTTCATATAGTCCAATAACTGATCTATGGAAGTTGAAGTGTCAGGAAACCCTATTATACAGGGCGACAACGATAACTAGTTTACAAAAAATTATGTAGGTCCTCGCCTGTGTTCAAACCATGGGGCATTTTTGTATCTAACAGCAGAATAAATTCCGATTCTAATTGGCGTAACTGTCTCCCTCTGTTACCCCCCCGTATAGACTTGGGTATAGCACCAATTACAAAATAGGTAAGGTCACTTAAGTTATTGTTGTGCGTCAACTTGAAATGGCGCGCCACAGGATAATTAGGATCAGAGTTCACTATGGCTCTGAGATGTTGTAAAATCCTGTTAAAAACCTGTAGTTTAGTGCTGCCCACATATTTCAGTCGGCAAGTGCACTCTAAGACATACACTGCAAAATCAGTCCGACACGTGTAGTGTCCTTGTATTTTAATAGGATCTGATTGAAATGCTGTAGTGTATTCTGATGTTGTTTTACCAAATTTGCACGCTCTACAAACATTACATTTGAAAAAACCTGACCTAGTTGTGAGCCAAGAGTCTGTGGTGATAACCTCTGGACTATTCCTGACCACTGCATCACGCATTGATGGAGCTCGCCTGAATGTAAGAGTAGGTAATTTAGGTAAAATTTGTGAGAGGGTCAAATCAGTTAGCACTATTGGCCAATGCTTGTATAGAATCTTGCGGACCTGATGCTGTTGACAACTAAATGTAGTTATTAATCTTACAGTATCAGATGGTTCTGTTTTTAAATTGGATACCCTGGTTGACACCTTGTCAATGACAGTCTGCCTTTGTATGAGAGTATCTCTATTGACTGAGTTGGCTCGGGTCATAGCATCTTTGAGGTCCTTGGATAGATACCCCCTGGCTAAAAATCTTTCTGCTGCCTCTTCCTGACACATAATAAGATCTTGTTCTGAGTTGCAAATTCTGCGTATTCTTAAAAACTCCCCAAAAGGTATACTTCGAATGAGGTGTCTGGGATGTGAACTGCTCGCATGCAGGGTCGAATTCCCCGCTGTGCTCTTTCTATACAATTTAGTTAAAATTTTGTTGTTAACAGTATAAAGTTCCACATCTAAAAATTGAACACGCTCTTAATCAATTTGTGCTGTGAATTCTAAATTCAGATTATTGACATTGATTTCACGAACAAATTGACGTGCTAACTCTTCAGACCCCCTCCAGACCACAAAAACGTCATCAATAAATCTCCACCAGTGAAGAACATGATTGTTGAACATAGTAACATGAGTAGTCTTGAGAACATGCTCCTCCCACCAGCCTACGTGAAGACACGCATAGCTGGGGGAGAAGCATGCTCCCATCGCAACTCCCCGCAATTGGTGGTAGATTATCTTGTTGAACAAAAAGAAATTGTTTTTAAGGCAAAGTTCAATCGTCGAGAGTAACATAACATTGTGCTCATATTGGTATATAGTACGTTGGTCAAGATAATGTTTTACTGCCTTAATACCATCCACATCGTTGATACTTGTATATAGTGAACATATATCTAGTGTAATAAATATACATTCCTCATCCCAAGTAGCAGTCTCAATTTTAGAAAGAAAATGTCCTGTGTCTCTGATATAGGAGGGAAGACTCTCTACAAACTCATGAAGAAAATAATCCACATATTTGGATAGTGGCTCTAAGAGACTCTTCTGGGCCGATATAATAGGCCGACCAGGCACTGGTACAACATCCTTATGTATTTTTGGGATGAAATACAATATGGGAGTAGTGGCGTTTTCATTTTTTAGGAAAGCACATTCATTTTTGCTGATTAACCCCAAACGCTTCCATTGTGCTAAATCTTTAAAGACCTTTTCTTTCACCTTTATGAGATCATTGGTAAACACTTTTTTATAGCACGTGCTGTCATTAAGGTGGCGTTCTGCTTCTTGAAGATATAGTTGGCGTGGCCACAAAACAATATTGCCCCCTTTATCTGATTGGTTAATGACCACATTTTTGTTCTTCCTCAATTTTTTCATCAAGTTTGAGTATTGAATGTCCATATGACGTCTTTTGATGTTTTTGGCCAGTAAACGTCTATTAAGTTTTTTAAGATCATTTGTTGTACATTCACTAAAGACGTCAATGGCATCCTTCGGCATCATGGGAACAAAAGTGGAAACCGGGCGAAAGGGGCTGAATGTAGTTTCATTATGGCACATCTCCTCGTTCAATTCATTTAATGTATTGTCACCAGTGTCCGTTTCTCTAGATAGTGCTTGCATAGTTTTCAAAGTCTCAAAATCTGAAGCCTGAAGAGTAGTTTGCAAATGTACCGGCTGATTTTTGTTGGTAGTGCTGCCAGAGTTCGTAGCTTTGTTTTGTTTGAAGAATTTCAATAATTTTAATTTCCTTACAAACTTGAAAAAGTCAATCCTGGATTGGACATATTTAAAACCTGTAGGTGGGCAGAATGACAAACCCAAAGACAAAATTTTAATCTCTGTATTAGTCAACTTTGTGTCTGATAAGTTTATTACAGTGTTGTCGTTCTTCATACCAGGATTCATTGTTTTGTACCCTTCTTCGATCTCCACCCTCTGCCTCTGTTTGTACTTCCGGAGCCTTCGCCTTTGCTTTCTGTGCCAGTTTCTCCTGCTTCTTGATTCTTTGCAGGTTTGCGAGGACGTAAGGTGTTTAGTCGGTTTAGGTATAAAAAAGTTAACTCTTCTCCTGGAGTGAAGCTTGTGCCCGGTTGATCAGATCCATCTGCCCGCCTATCGCTGTCTGAATCACAGCTACTAGAATCCACACTCAAATTGGATGTAGATGAGCCTTCTTCAAGATGGATAGTTGTAGGCGTTTTAGATACTAGGGCTTGACGTTTCACTGAATCGAATTTTTTTGAAAATGTGAAAATTCTACCAGACTCATAATCTTGTTTGTCACGTGCAAACTTGTAAACCTTTCTTGTTTTAATTGTGTCCTCCAATTTTTTCAAGCGGGCATCTATCTCTTCTCTGCCCTTCTTGACTATGGCCTTTTCTTCATGCAAATCCAGTTGAGCATTGACTATCTCAATCTCTTTAAGTACCTCAGCACGATCTATCGCTGCATATTTTATCAATATTTCCACCATATTCATTGAGGCTGCGAGGTTGTTGGTGGCCCATTCTTGTAGCATCAAAGGATTAGGGTTTTCAAATGATGACGCAATCATGATCCGTAAACCCCGAGGTATTTTGTTAACTTCCTTATATTTTTGTAATGATTTGTTCTCCCACCATTTATTCAATTCCGTCTTGAGTAATTTTTCCAATTTTTTAAGTAATGTTCTCACATCATTATTGGCATCAACACTCCTGCTACTGCCACTCGATATCTCTTTCACGTCAGGTAAGTTTAAAAATAAGGCATCCGCTGCGGCCTCCCGGTCCCGCAGCGCGTCTGCTAATGACATTATGCTTGTAAGAGCACTGCAATATGCCCGTAAACAGAGTCCTTGCTAGCGCTCCTTAATACGGTGCGCTCGGTGATGGAATCCTATCTCTCACCTGCTAATATGCAAAAGATATAACAACTGCATATACATATGATGTCATCAGTGATGTCATGAGTGATGTCACTGACCATGTCATGAGTGATGTAATATGTGACGTCATCAGCAGTGCATTGCGGGCGCGCGAGTTATAGTTAGCTAAACTAATTATAACGGGGGAATTTCTATGGTTTTGTACGAGTGAAATGTCCGACTAACTATAACGCCCCTGAAACCTATGGTTTTTTCAGTGAATTTCTAAGGTTTTTTAAATGCTAATTTCTAACTATAACGTGCCTGAAACCAATGGTTTTTTCAGTGAATTTCTAAGGTTTTTTAAATGCTAATTTCTAACTATAACGTGCCTGAAACCTATGGTTTTTTCAGTGAATATATATATATTTATTATACTATGTATACATGTGAAAATGTCTCGGTCCCCTGTTTGCCTCGGTGGCACGGAAAAAATGGGTGGAACTGACGTCAGCATGCCGACGAGGTCCTCTTATGGCTCCGATGACGTCATACGGTGTCGCGAGCGGAGCCGTGCTAGTTGACGTGGGAGAGCTAGGAAAGAATTTCCGTGGAATGCTGGTGCAGGGGATATTCACCTAAGTGTTTAGGCTAGTCCTTTGGGAGCAACTGTTTATGTTGCCACTCCAGAAACCGAAACCAGTGATCCGAGGGCAGAGGCCCTGCAGATGGCACACGAGGTGGGGTGCCCAGTCGTGTGCACCGGCGGGGTAGCGAAGTGACAAGCACCACAACCCACAAAAAAGGTAACGAGGGCACTGAATAACACAGGATCTTCTCTTTGTATCTGGCAGGAACAACGAAGTTAAAATGCCCTAGTACCAAAATGTAGAATTAGTGCTACAACGGTCTTCAAGAGGACCTGCGATGCCGCTTCTGCCTCCCGTACCCTGGAGGCGGCACATGGGTCACGCGGTACGGTCATACTGCGGTGGGACGCACACTCGTTGACCTCTCATGGCACTGCTCCACACTTCAGGGAGGACGCTTTCCATTAGCTATGTTTTCTGATGACATGTCGCGCCGGCCCCGTCCAACAACAGAACTCCTTTAGATCCAAACAGACTCTTCCACTCTCTCACCGGAAGTGAAACCAGGCCACGCGGACACTTTCACAATACAACAGCCGGGAATGCACTTTTCGGTAAAAAACCACATTCCTTCCTCCTAATTAATCAAATAAACGTCTCACTGAAGAACAGGGGCCAGCTTCGATCGGTAAACAGCCGTTACAACGACTTTTTACTTTGCGATACCATTACAACGCATGCATTACCACGCATGCGTTGTACATCACAAAGTCATTACTACGCATTTTTAGAACGCATGGTCATTTACCACGCATGCCTTTACAACGAATTTTGTTGTAAAGGTATGTATGGTAAATGACCATGCGTTCTAAAAACATGTAGACGATCCATGTCGTTGTAAGGAAACAGAGGCTGTTCCGTTTCCTCACAACGACGTGCACCGCCCCTCAGAGATGACGTGAAGCAGGAACCACGAGGAGAGAGGAACCATGAGGAGTGAGAGGTAAGGGGGATTGGGCATGGGGTGGGGGTTTCTTTTCTAGGGTTTAGGGTAGTGCAGTGGTGTTTGGGTGGTGTAGGGGTCGTGCTGGGGTAGTGTTTTAGGGTTTAGGGTAGTGCAGTGGTGTTTGGGTAGTGTAGGGGGTCGTGCTGGGGGTAGTGTTTTAGAGTTTAGGGTAGTGCAGTGGTGTATGGGTAGTGTAGGGGGTCGTGCTCGGGTAGTGTTTTAGGGTTTAGGGTAGTGCAGTGGTGTTTGAGTAGTGTAGGGGGTCATGCTGGTGGTAGTGTTTTAGGGTAGTGCAGTGGTGTTTGTGTAGTGTAGGGGGTCATGCTGGGGGTAGTGTTTTATGGTTTAGGGTAGTGCAATGGTGTTTGGGTAGTGTAGGGGGTCGTGCTGGGGGTAGATTTAGGGTTTAGGGTAGTGCAGTGGTGTTTGGGTAGTGTAGGGAGTCGTGCTGGGGGTAGAGTGTTAGGGTTTAGGGTAGTGCAGTGGTGTTTGTGTAGTGTAGGGGGTTGTGCTGGGGGTAGTGTTTTAGGGTTTAGGGTAGTGCAGTCATGTTTGTGTAGAGTAGGGGGTCGTGTTTTGGGGTATAGGGTAGTGCAGTGGTGTTTGGGTAGTGTAGGGGGTCATGCTGGGGTTAGTGTTTTAGGGTTTAGGGTAGTCCAGTGGTGTTTGTGTAGTGTGGGAGGTCATGCTGGGGGTATATTTAGGGTTTAGTGTAGTGCAGTGGTGTTTGGGTAGTGTAGGGAGTCGTGCTGGGGGTAGTGTTTTAGGGTTTAGGGTAGTGCAGTGGTGTTTGGGTAGTGTAGGGGGTAATGCTGGGGTAGTGTTTTAGGGTTTAGGGCAGTGCAGTGGTGTTTGTGTAGTGAAGGGGGTCATGCTGTGGGTAGTGTTTTAGGGTTTAGGGTAGTGCAGTCATGTTTGTGTAGTGTAGGGGGTCGTGTTTTGGGGTATAGGGTAGTGCAGTGGTGTTTGGGTAGTGTAGGGGGTCATGCTGGGGTTAGTGTTTTAGGGTTTAGGGTAGTGCAGTGGTGTTTGTGTAGTGTGGGAGGTCATGCTGGGGGTATATTTAGGGTTTAGTGTAGTGCAGTGGTGTTTGGGTAGTGTAGGGAGTCGTGCTGGGGGTAGTGTTTTAGGGTTTAGGGTAGTGCAGTGGTGTTTGGGTAGTGTAGAGAGTCGTGCTGGTGGTAGTGTTTTAGGATTTAGGGTAGTGAAGTTATGTTTGGGTAGTGTAGGGTGTCGTGCTGGGGGTAGTGATTTAGGGTTTAGGGTAGTGCAGTGGTGTTTGGGTAGTGGAGGGGGTAGTGTTTTAGGGTTTAGGGTAGTGCGCCCAACCAGCCACAATATCCGTGGACAAAGGGGATCCTGACTCTTTGGAACGCTCCGTCAATTGAATAATTTGGGTCAAGGGCCCTACCACGTCCAAGACCTATCAATTCCTTTCTTGGGATCCCTCATATACTTGGAGAAAAAGGTACATAGTTTTTCATCAATTTCAGGCGTGTGTGCCACCTTCCCCTTCAGTGAGGGCCTGGGGCATTCTCCCCTCATCCTATTCCTGACCTCCCTTTCAAGGGGTTGATGGATTTTCCCCACCACATACTCTGCCACTTTGGCGTCAGGTGTCCACTCTGCTGACCTAGGATGGTAAATTTGGGTAGGCTCGAACATGTCCGAGTGGACCCCGTCCCCAACCGGGGACTGAGAGGAGTGGGACTCTGGACGCCAGGGACGCCCCGAGTCCTTATCCTCATCGGAGGAGAAATCGTCCTCCGATACACCCTCTCCCTCTAAGGGAAACCCACCGTCGGGGTCTACAATAGTGGTGACAGTGTCGCAATTTTCTCTGGGCCCCTCCTCCTCCCGGCAGGGTGCATGTTTTAGCGTTCGCGCACCCTTGAGGAAGGTCTCCGTAAGTTTATCAAATCCTTCCAAGTGCCTCGCGTTATGCTTAATGGCCCTTTTATTCCCCATCTGGGAGCTACTTGGACCCGCCACCACCAGATCTGGGTCACTGAACACCCCAGGGATGCTTTTCGCCAGCTTATCAACCTGATCCCTAAGAGGAGCCAGTGCCCTAGAAATAGCCAGAGAGAGGGCTTGGTCCACTGCTGGAGGGAGAAGTTGGGGGCCATTCCTCCTCCACTTCCTGGTAGGAGGAGTAAAAATGGTCTTCTGGAGAAGACATGATAGCAGAGGGTGTGAGCACAGAACAAATGCCCTTAAAATCCTTAAGACAGCCCCTCGCCGGTGCTCCAACAGCTGGGCTTGCCCCGAAGCTGTTATAAGAATAGACTGAGGCGCAATACCAATTACCACCACCAGGTGGCGCTGGTCACTAACGTGGCCATGTGGGGAAATCACCGCGTAGCGGTGTCAAAATTAGGCGAGGGTTGGTCGGGAATCAAGCGGACACTAAAGGAGTGACCGGATTCCCAAACGCGCGTAAAGACCAGCGGGAGCGCTCGACGGAGCTGCCTCGCTCGGACCAGACGCGCCTGACAGGATCTCACCGCGCGCAGAGCACACAGCGGGAGAAACTGCGAGGGGGAGAACACGCTCGGGCAAGAGCCTGCTGCGCAGGGAATATGAAACAATACCAAGGCAATAATGCTAATAACGTGCACAAGAAACCGCTATACAAACAGCAACAACGTCAGATTAAGCCAAGAATGTAAGGAATGCACTTAACTGACGAGCAGTGAAGAAAGATGAAGCGGAAGGGACGTCACGATATTATATACGATGGACTGTGATATGATTGGACTACAGTTGCCTTGGAGACTACCCCCCTAATGGTTCATGGGTTGTGTAGTCTTTTGTTTAATGATTGTTGTGTTACGTTTTCTTTGAACTGCTATGCAAATAAAGTGAGGAAAGATATGCATAATCCTCGCCTCCGTCCTGCCATAGAATTCATTAAACTTTATTTGATCTGATTTAGAAACATAGATCATAAAAGTGTACATAAAAACAGTAAATCCTCTTCCCTAATACAATACAGTGAGAATTAATTAAAACCAGTAGGTAAAAACGGGTGTTACAAAGCCCGGTTCAGAGCAACTTCAGGTTAACAGAATCGTAAAGTTCAATGTTTCGCAAGATCAATCTCATGTACTTCGTGCAAAATACGCAATAAGGGGTCCAAGTAAGATGTAACGCTCCAATACCTGACCAGTTTGCACTATATAAAACTGCAGAAAAACTAAAAATAAAAAGTGTTTTGCACACTTCTGTCATTGGGCTATATGTGGGCAACATCTGGGTGATATTTGTGCTACATTTGGGCTCTTTCTTCTCTGGTGGCCATCTTGGGAGACTTATTTGTTATGAAGTTTCCTAATTTCGTCATTTACTGCAGTCTTCTCAGTAGGAAATGCTTTCAGTTTTGTACTTTGATTCCATCAAGAAGGCATTCAAATGTGTCACACATTTGCCATAAATTCAGAATGTTAGCACTCTAGTTGTTCATTAGATCACTGTAGTAAAGCTACTGCTCACCAGGGAGTTAACTGGAAGTCTACTGCTGGTATTGAAAGTGATTGTTTCAGTCTGCATGTCAGAATTTTCTAATGAAGAGGATTTGAGATCTCACTTAAAACATGCCCTAAATTTTCTTTCTGCAGCACTAACCATAATTTCTATGGCAAAATTAACCCCCTCATTTTGTTCCTTTTTAAATTAAATGTTTTAAGTGTTACCAGTTTATTCCAATCAAGATGGCTTCAGGTGTGCCATACTTTTGTCATAAGTAAGACTGTTAGCGCTCTAGTTGTTCTATAGAACACTCTGGGAAGCTGCAGTAGAACACAAAGGCATCAACTGACAGGCTGCTCCTGTTGAAATATAACAGGAAGATATTTGAGATCTCACTTAAAACATGTCCTAATTTTTCTTTCTACAGCACTAACCATAATTTCTATGACAAAATGAACCCCCTCATTTTGTTCCTTTTTAAATTAAATGTTTTAAGAGTTACCAGTTTATTCCAATCAAGATGGCTTCAGGTGTGCCATAATTTTGTCATAAGTAAGACTGTTAGCGCTCTAGTTGTTCTTTAGAACACTCTGGGAAGCTGCAGTAGAACACAAAGGCATCAACTGACAGGCTGCTCCTGTTGAAATATAACAGGAAGATATTTGAGAATCACACTTGAAACATGTCCTAATTTTTCTTTCTACAGCACTAACCATAATTTCTATGACAAAATGAACCCCATCATTTTGTTCCTTTTTAAATTAAATGTTTTAAGTGTTACCAGTTTATTCCAATAAAGATGGCTTCAGGTGTGCCATACGTTTGTCATAAGTAAGGCTGTTAGCACTCTAGTTGTTCTTTAGAACACTCTGGGAAGCTGCAGTAGAACACAAAGGCATCAACTGACAGTCTCTGCCCTTGTTGGATGTACATGTTTTACTGAGAATGTCAGACTTCATTCTCACATGACTGAGAAAGATAATGTGAATTTACAGAAAATATGCTCTCATTTTAGCTTCTGGAGCACATTCCAAAACTGTATGGGGCAAGCATGTGAAAATAGTTTTCTCTCAAACATGATTCATGATATCCCAGCAGAAGGTTTTTCACAGGGTAAAATCACCTTAGAACACACCACAATTCCTGAAATTAGTATGGTACCATCAACAAATGAATTCTAATGTACCCTTTATAGTTCTCCTTTTGGTAACCCTCAAAATCTTCGATTCACTACAATGCATTTCAATGGGGTACTATCATTTATATTGGTCCCAAGATGGCTGCCAGCAATTCCAGGATGAAGTGCTGACAGCCAATCAGATCTCACGATGACATGTGTGGTTAGGCTCCGCCCAGATATATATGTGTTTTCTTTTTCAAATTTCTCAGGAACTACTGAACGGATTTACACCATTTAACCAAAAGGCACGACTCTGAACCAAGGGCTACCTTTTTGCCAAATTTGGTGTAATTCCGTTCAGCAGTTCGGGCTGTAGCTGCGATGAAAGGTTCCTATGGAAAATTGCATGGGGAAAACATGTTTTGGGACCCCCTTTTTTCTCGGCCTCGCTTGCCGAATCACCCCGAAACTTTCAGGATAGGAGCGGACCGGAGCGGGCCATAAGTTTTGAAAATTTCGCGAAGATTCGTCAACTGGCGCCAAAGTTATTTCAAATAGAATGTTGTGGATTTCCTATGGAAAATAGGTCCTAACTATAACTATCTACTGGCGACTGCCAGTAGATAATATATTTATATATATATATATATATATATATATATATATATATACACACACACACATTTGAAGTTGTTTATTTGACATCTGGGAAAGCCTTTTTGTTAGAGAGTGTTGCACAATGAAAATCCCATGCCTTATTCTGAGAACAGTCTTTTGATGTGTCTCATTTTATAACAGTGAAATCCCTTTTCTGGTGTTTTATTGCTTTGCCGTGTTTGTGCCTCCATCTGGGAGGGCGGCATTTTCTATTATTTGGGAGGGCGAAGCAATACAGGCGGGAAAGCACACCTTGTAGAGTTACGCCAAAGTCGTAACTTACTCAACACATGCATGTATCACACCACCATTCAATGACCAGAAAAGAGGTAAGAACATACAAAGTAGAATAAATCTGTTTATCTGGACAGAGAAAATGCCTAGACTGGCGAAGCACCTTGCTCAGGCCCTCCCCCATGAAGGGGGAACTTGGCTTTCCAAATGTGACTGAATATCATCAGGGGGAGCATCTAAGATACATGGTCGAAAGGATCAGAAACAAATCTGACAAAAGCCGGTGTTTCATAGACCAACTCATAGAAGGCACCCATATATGGAATGTACTATGACTTCCCAAGAAACATAGGACATGCGGCCTCTATTGTGCACAACACTGGCAGTATGGGATAAAGTTCCAGTGAGGGGTGGACTAATGACATTCCCTCCTTAGTTACTCCTTTTCAGAACAAACCAGACTTCTCACCGGCTTGCAAAGGAGACTAGTACATCAACTGGAGGGAAGAAGGATGTAAATAGATAAGCAACTTCTTTCACCTTTCTAGACAAATCTTTTCAGAGAATTAAGTGAATGCGATATAGCCGAAACAGATAGAATACACAGCTTACAATCAGACACTCTGTACTGCAGAGCTCACTAAAACCCCAAAGCCTATAGCCCCCTAACAGGATTTGCAAAAATAGACATCTTGATGTAATCAAAGACAAGACGAAGGTGTGTTTATTGCACATCATCAAATCCTGTCAGCTGTCTTACAACAAGATTCTATGGTGACAGTTGACAGAAAGGAACGCTCCAACCATAGAATGAGGGAAGGGGAGAAAGGGTAGTGGAAGGGTGAATGGAATGCAGGAGGGAAATGGTACAGTCCAGGCTTGAGAAAATAGGAGCGTGAATTATGACAATGGATAAATGAACTTAAGTAACTTGCTGTAATAAATATAGATTACAACTCATCTTCCACCGTCAAGGTTACAAATCAGGAACAATAAGTGTCACAGTGTATACAAATCTAGTTAAAAATAAACTGGACAAACTAATGGTGGAATGAAGAACAAAAACCTAAGAGAAACCATTCTATAAAACACAATGCAATACAGCCAAAAGGGAAGGAAACAAAAATATTCAACCCATGAAAAAATCTTTGTGCCATATAGAAGGTGCTCTCTCACTCCTTAGGGATTCTTTCTTGGACGGACCTGGCATGCAAGGGCTACCTGGTTGATCATCACTCATGCCTTGAGACACGGGATTATATCTAGCTACTCTATCAACACTCCAAAGTTTGTCAATTGCTCAGTTTAACCACATTGCGGCCCATTTGAATGATTTTATTGGTGTAACTAGTTTCTTTCCTGGATTATTTTTCTGTCTATCTTTACACTGCTCTGCTTTCTGAGCCAGGCAGGTGTGATAGATGTTTTAGGAAGTCTTCCTTTTAGGGACAAAAAAGGGGAAATAGCAGTAACACTATTAGGTGTTGTGCAGTAGGCCCATATACTTTCTTGTAAAGCTTCCTTGGCCGGTGTATTCATGACTTCTGCTCTCTGAATACATTATTTGACTAACCTGTTGATTCTCTCTACTAACCCATTAGAACGTGGGCAATACAAGGCTGTCTTGAGATGATGAATGGCAGATTTCCTCAGGAAATCTTGCAAAGGTTCAGAGATGAACTGTACCCCATTATACGTGATAAGCATTTCGTTTCTCATATAAAACAATAAAACATATTGTAAAAATGTTAGCAGAACTAAAGTGGTGATATTATTCACACGCCTTGTCACCACCCATCGGGTATGGTAATCAACCATTAGAATGATATAGTTTTCAGAGAGTGACTTGTTATGTATTGGTCGAATGATATCCAAAGCTAGTTAGATCCAAGGTCTGTCAAGTATTTCAATAGGAGATAAAGGGGATTTGTTAAGTACGTGTGACTTGTCACTTTCAGCACAGGCCGTGCAGTTTCTTGCTTTACTGTCTATACGTTTATCCATACTGGGCCACCAGTATTCTGAACAAATTTTGGTTAGACTACGGCTGAAATGCCTTTGATGTGCTAATTGTACAATTGTTCCTCTTAAGTCTGAGGGAGGAATTACTTTATCATCTGGGAAGAAAAAATCATTCACTTTGCTGAGCTCGTGTCTAACTTCCCAACATTTCTGTTCTGGACTAGGCCGTTCCCGACTCGAGTCAGACCAACCATTCAAGATGAAAGACTTCAATTGCTGCAATTCATTGTCCTCGTTCATGGACCTCTCTATTCACCCCTGCTAAATTGATTGCCAGAACAAACTCCTCCAATTTGCCATCCTCAGTAGCCATAGCATTTTTGATGGGTAGCCTTGACAGACAGTCAGTAATAGTATTCTTGTTGCCTGGCATGTATTGTATTTTAAAATTATAACCTTCTAACCGTAGAAGCCACCGGGATATCCTAGGCGTGGTGGGTTCTGATCCCTTGGTAGTGAAAGCAAAAAATAGGGGTTTATGGTCAGTACGTATGACAAACGGTATGTACCACAGTAAGAATTTAAAATGTTTTACTGCCCACAAATATCCCAAAGCTTCACGTACAATTCACGTTCAACTAAAGAATAGTGTTGTTCTGGGCCTTTAAGTAAGCGTGAGACAAATGCTACAATGTGTTCTTCACCATCACCCCACTGACTGAGAGTTGACCAAAGGCCAACACAACTTGTGTCGGTCGTGAGAAATGTAGTGGGGTGAAATTATTCAAGGGAAGGGGCATTATTGATAGATGCTTTTATGAGATTAAAGGCTTCTTGGCATGATGCTTCCCAAACAAACTGGGCATTATTTTTTAAGAGAAAGTGCAATGGTTCGCTTCAATGATGCTCGAAAAATCTTTAACAAATTTTGAGTAGAATTTCGCAAGACATAGGAAGGATTTTAGTTCATCCTTGTTCAACGGTACGGGTGCATTGTTGATGGCCTCAACTAGTTTTAATTTGGGTTTAATACCATCTTGCGAGATCGTATGTCCCAGATATTCCACTAACCCAACACCTATGCAACACTTCTCTTTCTTTATTGTAAATACAGCCTGTTTCAATTTCTCTAAAACTTTTCTTAAAGCTTGGTTGTGACTAGCTTCATCCTTGCCAAATATTAGTATATCGTCCTGAAAACACAGTACATCACTTAAATCCTTAAGTATGTGCTGCATGATACGCTGGAATGCCGCTGCAGCGGATGCTAAACCAAATGGCATCCTAGTGAATCTGTAGGTACCCAGGGGTGCAATAAATGAGGTTAAATGACGTGAATAGTGATGCAATTAAACCTGATGATAGGCTGAGGATAAGTCAAGTACACTAAATATAAAAGCATCCCTCATCAAAGGTAAAATTTCATGGATACTGGAACGTGGGTGCCTATCGACCCAAATGTTGGCATTGAGATCATGTAAGTTGTCACATAATCTGATGTCTTTTCCTCTTGATTTGGTTGCTATCACCACTGGTGCAATCCATTCAGAATGTTAAATGGGTTCTATGATACCTTGATCACGTAATTTATCCAAATCTTTGCTCCAGGGAATTTGCATGAGGTGTGGAATAGGTCTAAGGCCTGATTACGAGCACGGCGGTCCGAAGACCACCATACTCGCGGTGACAGTCTGACCCCTGCCTCCTCGGAGGTCCTACCACCCGATCATGACCAAGGCGGTCGGACCGCCACAAGACCGCTGCCTCTGCCAGTCTCTGGGTCCTGCGGCAGTGGGAAAAGGGGCGGGGATGGGAGAGTGTGTTGATGCTGGCACTGCAGTACCAATCACGACCTGCCTTTCCACTGACCTTTTCAAAGGTTGGTGGAAAGGCAAGGAAGGGGTCCCAAACAGGGCCCCAGGGCAATTTTGGCCATTGGGAAAAGTGCAAGGGGACACATGTTGTGGCCCGCTCTGCTTGCACTGTCTTGCGTGCACTGAGTGCCATTCACGACACAGTACACAGGGCACCGATGTACAAGTGGCGGTGCCACGGCGGCTGCATGCGCTGCAGGCTCTCTATGAGCCAAAGCATGCTGCCGCCATGGCACCACCACCGCAACACCACCAGCCTGACAGTAAAATCGTAATGTGGCAGTCGGGATGCCTCCGGCTTAGCAGCGTTTTCCTGACCGCCGCAACGGTGGGTCTGGTGGTTGTTCCGCCTAAGTCGTAATCGGGCCCTAACTCTGTGGACTACTAGTTTAGCATTGCTCTTTAACTTAATATAGTGCTTGTAATTTTTTAAAAGACCCAGGTTATCTGTAAAGACTTCACGAAATTCACTACATATCTCTTTACTACTAAGGGGTCGATTACGTTGTAGTTCGGAAAGCATTCCAACCAAATCGGTCTCAGAATGGTTTCCGACCGAATCGGATCTGGGGAGTCCGAGCGACTGATTACGATGCTCCCGGATGCTTCTGGATACGATTCGGACGGACTCCCATTGACTTCAAAGGGAGCCTGTGTTCCGACTGAATACACAGGCTCCCATTGAAGAAAGGGGTGGCTGGGGAAAATCGTGCACCCTGTGGCGGGCACCCCTTGGTGCCTGCCACACTGTGCATGGTTTGAAAAAGGGGTCCCTTGGGTACCCCCACGGACCCCATTCGGAAGGCCCTGTGTGAAGGGGGGCCTGCTACGGGCCCCCAAGTCAGATTCCGACAGCCGATCTGATTCGGAACAACCGATTCGGAAAGGCTGTCTGAACCTGACATCGTAATCGCTTGGTCGGAAAGCTTCCAATTAGTTTGGAAACGCGGCCCGTAGACACACACGATTCGACTCCGAACGACTCGGACTTTCCAAATGCCATCCGGTTTGGATTAGGAACCGAGTCGGAAAGTCCGAACGCTTTCTGAACATCGTAATCAGTCGCTCAAAAAGATTTCCGAACGACATCATAATCGACCCCCTAAGTGATGGATCTATTAGTAGAACCTGGTCTTTGCTGTTCGTGTCAAGTTTGATGCCCAATTCTTTCTGGTGTCTCCACCCCAGTAAATTGGTGCCTTTCTTGTAATGTAGATTTTCCCTACTGTGGATCTGCCTTTAAAGTTGATGTTCATCCTTACCATGTCTTCCAGAAGTATAGGATCCTCATTATAACCCGCAGGGTTTATATCAGGAGTTTCTATTACATATGTGTTTTCAGAAAATATTTTGTCAAATTCAGTGCTATCAATAAAGGAAAAAGGTGACTGAAATATTATCTAATAAAATTTCACATTTAGGTGCGTTAGAGTCATTGTGGCAATCAAACACTTGAAAAATTAATTTCTTGCCCTCAGTATTAATCAGGTCAATTCTATGCACATTGTTTTTAGATGCATCCTTGCCAACCCTAGCATAATGCCCATTTTTTCCACATTTGCGGCATGCGACATTCCTTGCTTGGCATCTCATGTTAGCCAGATGATTATTACTGCCACAGCGGAAGCATTACAGTTTCTCATCAGTAAGCGGTAAGTCTATGTCTCTCCTTGTGTTTTTGTTTACCTCATCTTTGGTAATGACACTGATTTCCGGTGGAGTTTCAGGTGTAATTTTCACCTCTCTCAGACAATCAGCAGTATGCTCTATGCTTATAGCAATTGATAAGGCTCTTTTCAGATCTGGGTTTTCTGCTGGAAACGAAACGCAAAGCCTTTGCGCTGCAACAGACATTAGCAGAGAGCATTACACAGTTATATGTGGTGAAAGAGCAGT
The DNA here is from genome assembly GCA_963921515.1 of Calotriton arnoldi. Lineage (NCBI taxonomy): Eukaryota > Metazoa > Chordata > Amphibia > Caudata > Salamandridae > Calotriton > Calotriton arnoldi. Next base: position 791,553 of record CAWUFW010001227.1, read on the forward strand.
GCAAGCCTAAATTCCACACTGATGCAAAACAGGTGAAGAGTTCACTAGGAAATAGAGTGTATGATCAGCAAGGTCTTAGTTAAAGGAAAACCTGTGTTTGCAAGCCTGAAGGAATTTATGGCCACAGCACACAAGCATGTATTCTATTGTCCTAATAAATTAAGAACGTGACGTGAAGAATATGACAGTAGATAGAATCAGCCAGGAGTACACAGAATCTGATAAGAAGTCTTGGGAGTGGAACAGTAAAACACAGACACATGCATTTAAAAGAAGTAAATAAATGATTTGTTAGGCATTGTAACAACCGTAATAAAGAATGTACAGGAAATAAATCAAATGTTTAGGGACACATGTGATGTGATGTTTTCTGTAGCAACTATGTAATTGTTGAGTAACCTATTATTTGATCTTTTGTAAAAGACATTGTTCATTCAAGTATTTAAGTGGCTGCCTGCATGCAGCAAATTGAGACCGGCTGTTTACCTACCTGTCTGGGAAAGCTGCTTACCCTGCAGCAACAGTAAACCTGCTTTTGCCTTGCGAAGAGGAGTCTTGTCTTTTTCTTTATCTCAGTTTCCCTGCAACAGATGGCTAGCTAGATAGGAGTCCCATTTATCTTCAACCAACTGCTGCTGGCGGAATACCACCTTCCCCCTCTGCATAGATTATTGCACATCTTTGATGAGGGAAGCAGACACCGTGTTGCCTATACATGGAGGTGGGTAGGACCCGGAGTTGCCGTCTTTAAAGTGAGGATAATGCTGAGTCCGTTATAAGTTTTGTATGTAGTATGACTTGTCTCTTTGGCAATGGTAAACGCAGATGTAATGTAAATAAGGTTATCGCATGTAAGATTGTGTACAAGTGTTGCACAATATTAAGTTTAGACGCTGCGTAGTCGGTAGAGTGTTTATCCCAATATAAAGTTGGAAGTGGTCAATGTGGGGGATTCGAAGTTGGGAGTCCAATATGTGTTCAAATATTTTGACATAGAGGGGCGGCTGAAAGGCTGATATCACTGAACCTTATTTTATTTATTTATTTATTTTTAAGAGTTTTATATAGCGCTGGCTAGACCCGTAGGTATCAGAGCGCTTTACATAAGGATCAACAATGATACAACAATGATAACAATTACACATTACATCAAATATATGCGACACCTTTAAGAGCGAGAGGGAGAGACAAAATAGAGCGGAAAGGGGGAGAGGGGGAGTGAGAAGGGAGAGGAAGAGGGGGTAGTGGTATGAGAGATGATGGGAAAGTCTGCTCAATGGCCGACTGGGTAGGTGACGGCCGAGGAGGGAATCCACAGCCAATCACCCCTATAGCTCTCAAGGTAGCTCCATCGGGCATCGGTCAGATAGATAGATAGATAGATAGATAGATAGATAGATAGATAGATAGATAGGAGACAAGGAAAAAGCAGAGTTACAGAAAACGATGAGGGGGGAATGGGCGAGACAGGGAGACGGGGAGAAAACTGTGCCCAAAGTCCGGCTGGGCAGGTGACGGTCAAGGGGATGAAACCAAGGCCGATCGCCTCAATAGCTGAACAGAGCAGCTCCACCGGGCGTCGGACATAATGCTCAGACTCCGCTGTTAGGATAGGCATCGGTCAGATAGATAGATAGAAAGATAGATAGATAGGAGATAAGGAGAAAGCAGAGTTACAGAGAAACGATGAGGGAGGAATGGGCGAGACAGGGAGAAACTGTGCCCAAAGTCCGGCTGGGTAGGTGACGGTCAAGGGGATGAACCAAGGCCGATCTCCTCAATAGCTGAACAGAGCAGCTCCACCGGTCGTCGGACATAATGCTCGGACTCCACTGTCAGGCTAGTGATCAGGTGTACTCAGAGGTTGTCGGATTAGCGCGGGGGGTGAGTGAGAAGCCATGGTCCGAATGAAATCCAGATACCATCTTGAGGTCAGGCACAGTCCTGGTAGGGTTGTGTAAGGAAAAGTTCAGCTCAGGGAAAAGAAAGTCGTCACTGGCGGCCATGTAAGGGTCAGGCATCCATCAACCTTAGTTTCGAGTAAATAGTGGCCCCAAGGACTTAGATTGGGGCTTAGAAGGAAGCCCTAGATATACATGGGCATCCAGCACTATGGGGAGGTTGGAGGGGCTTCTCTCTTTCCTGCAGATCTGTGGAGCGAGAAGGAGGTGGGTGGAGGCCAATTTGGTGGTGGTCGATTGCAGGTAGGTCCGCCATATTAAGGTCAGGCATCAGAGGCAGGACGGAGGTTGGTGAGGTGAAAGGGTTTGATAGCATTAGGCAAAGTAAGAAAGCCAGAAAAGGGCTTACTTGGGTCTCTTTGGAGGTAGAATAACTGTAGATGCCCTCCCTCGAGTCATGCCAGTACCATTTCAGGGTCAGGCATGGGCCCTCACCTTCTACAATGCCTAGGTCATCACAGCAGTCAACTCCTACACGTCTGCTCAAAATGCCTCCTTAACCCCGGATGCTGTCCGTACAGTTATTTTTGTCCAAAGCGGGCGCCATGTTGGAATCAGGCTACTTGCTCCAGTGAGGTTTCTTTCTGTGGGACACGCTGGGGTAGAGGTGCCCCGTTTTCTTGGCTGAAATCACCCTCTCCTTGCCACTTCTCGTCAGGGACTATGATGCTGCTCCCCGCGGCGCGCCCAAGCCCCCGTCGCTCACCTAGGCGAAGGTTGAGGCGTTCGCCGTATCCCATCGAACGGCCACCATCTTGGGGTCAGGCTGCATCGATAATTACCTTCGCAACTTCCAGCATCATTCAAACTGCCGCAAAGGTGCTTTTCCCTTATAAGAGGTAGATTTTAGATAGAATTTACTTTACCATGAAGAACCCAATTTAAACGGGATCGCCCGCTCTGAGAGCCCAAGCAGGGACTCGGCGTCAGGGATTTGGGTGTTCAGAGTGCGGTAGGAGTGGGAGCAGCGCTGTAAGGGTCCGGGTCAGGGGTCCGGTTGTTGGATTTTCGTTGCGGCAGCAGAAGGTCGATTGCCACACGGTCAGGAGTAGTTTCCCGGGGGCCCGCTCCCTATGTCGCGGCCCCCGCTCTACTACGATCATGCGCGAGTCCGCTCAATTCCAGGCGCCATCTTGAGGCGCGATCGCCTGGCAAGAGTAAAGCCGATATCACGGTAATGCCGCAGCCAGGTGGAACGGCGGCCACAGCGGCAGACGCTCCCAATCTTCCGATGTCGGGATGCTCTTTGCCCTTTGCTCTTTGCTCGATGCCCTTTCAGCCGGTTTAGTGGGGATTGAAGCACCGCGCTAGGTTGTTGAGCGCTAGGCTTCCACGGAGCTTATGCTCCGATCAGCCATGATGGAGTAGGCTCCTCCCCTCCTCATCATTTCATGTGTATGATAGTTTTCAAAAAAGCCACAGTTCTCCAATGTTTTTCACTGGTACATTCTAATTGGTGACAGGTAACACTGTAATAAACTTCAATCGCTTTATAGTGAGGTTATCTCCATCTTTAAGTTAAAAACATATAACATCGGTTTCTGTGCCATTATATTGTAGCAAGGACCTCACTATAAAACTTTTTGTTTCCATAACTGTTTCCTGGTATACATAATTGCACATGTTCATATGTGGCACTTATTTACCAAAATATTCTCACTGTCTATAAGGGTTCTATATTAAAGCATATTTAGATATATATATGTATATAAAGAGAGAGAGGTGTTCAAGAAGGCACTCATACACTGAAAGTAAATGGGGCATTTTGTCTATTCTATAGGATCAAGGTTCATCTCTTGTACGGATCCTTGCTGGTTCCCTTTCACTTTAGGGCACTTTGGGGCTTCACTGAACGGTCCATGCATTTCCATGCTGTTGCACTTGGGCAACTACTCTAATCAAGTAGAGTATTTTTCGCTTGGGCTCTCGGATCACTGAACCAGTATCAGGCATATGGGCCCTGACTGCTGCAGGACACTGGTGCTCAACACTGCTACTTCTCCTCAAGGAATTCCTGGTCTCTGCTTGGCCCTTAGCCACTGCATTTGCCTGAGTTCAACGCCAACGTAGCTCGATCTTCAGCCAGGCACCGCCTTGCATGTACCACAGTTGCAGCTCCTAACCCACAGCCTTCCGCACCTCTTGCCATTACCAATGCCTCTCTGTCTGACTCAACAGCATGGGCTTCCCTGTCTGGCTTCCCACTGTGTCTAAGATCTCAAATGCCATCTTGTGTCGCACGCCGCCCTCCTCTCAGCCTCAGATCATGGTTCACAAGAAGTGTTGCACAGCAGCTGCATCCCCTCTTCTCATTTTAGGGGGCTTTCGTCGTGCTCCTCGAAGAGGTAAGACAGGGAGGAGGGTGTTATTTATTAGCCGCAATTATGGTGACCAAAGTGGAGCTGCCCTTACATGCGCCTGCTGCCATCTTGGCTCTAACCATGCCCCGTGGTGCTCATTCGAAGAAATGAGTCGGATAGAGGGAAATGAGTGGCTCCTGCAGATTGGGCAGCAGTGGTGAGCGCTGTGACTTGAACCAAGCTGTTTGCTGTGGTGCTTCCGAACTGCTGCCTTACCCGGACAAGCAGATTTAAGGTTCTCTGAATGGTGGGAAATGCTTGACATTTAAGATTGCCAACAAAGGTGGGTCACATGAACAGTACCAGTCTTCTTAGTGGGGAACTTCTGAGCTGGTGCCTTGGGTATGGTTTCCCATTACAAAGCAATGATGGTCACATGACCAATAACACACTGCTGATTGGTGGGATAGGATGATTTAGAGTCCCAGGATGAAAGAAATGTTTCTCACTCTGCCTGTCATCGGAATACGAAAACTATGCAATTGTCCGGTTGCCTTTTACCTAACTTCCACTGGGATCTCTGTCCTGTATAGGACCAATATTTATCAGCTGTAGTTAAACACTACGTCAAAATGAGTGCCACAATGCTTTTCCCAAACAGCAAACAAAATATAAAATATTGAGGAAAGAATTCCAAAAAGTAGGCTATTGGATGGTTGTTAAGTGCACGAAATTAGGAAAGTAGAGAGCTTAATAAACAATTGTTTGGTGAAAAATAAAGGCATCTAATTAGTTAAGAGAATGTAGCACTGTCAAATAAGACGCCATTGCATTATCACTTAGGCAATAAAAAAAGACAAATAGAGAAAGAGATAAGTGGGTGCTGGAAACTATAAAGTATAGCAGCAAGACAAGGGTAAAATATTAAGTGCAAGAAGAAGCAAAGGAATAGGCGTAGCACCGAATAAATGTAAAATAGGGTTGGTGAGCATTCTGGTAAATATACATGCTTTATGGGGAAAGGCGTGTTGTTTATAAATCAGTTCACTAGAAAAGTATACCTTTCTCTTTTAATAGAGATCATAAAATGCTTCTTAGCTGTAAACAGGTAAATTGGAAGTAAAACATCAAAATATATAGCTTCCCGTAAAACAAGTGACTTTGCGTAGAACGCCATTTTCAGAACTCCATGTGGAATTTTCAATTTGAGTTAATTTAAGAACTAATCTCCCAGATTACATGTGTGCTGAAAACGTACTGATAGATGAAACACAATCAATATAGAACCTTACCTCCAAGTACGATCTGTACTCTTGAATTACCGTCCTGTACATAATGTCCAGATGTCATCCCATGGTCTATGAGACGCATGGTTTGAGGGTTATCCTTTCTTGAGCCCACAGGGAAGTGGCCACTTGTTACCGACCCAGTTTACAGTTTAGAATCAAACAATGGAGATTAACATTTAGAAGTAGTTGAAGTGTTTATATTTTTTTAAATATGTTGATGGTGAAAGCGCATGTAAATAGAAATGTGGCCACAGAGTGATGTTGTTGTATAATGTTGTTGTGACATACAATGTGTTATATATGACTGAAAAGACAAATTGACGTATTTCATATTTGTAAGGACTAGTGTAAACATTTTAAGGAAGAATTATTGAGTAGACAGCTAAAAGTTAGATTATAAAAAGCTGCTAGCAATAAGGAGGGACTATGGAGACTCCTTTAGAGCACATGCAAAAGACCTTTCCAGGTGACCAGAAAAGGTCACAAAAGTACAGTACGGAGGGGTTTAAAACCAATCAGAAACACACGTATTCGTGGCCAAAGGAAAGGACATTTAATGACAAAATATTAGACTACATTATTACACATCTTAAGAACTAAATATGCATGAATTACGTTGCAGAAGTGAGAAGCCACCTTTGCCTTATTGCGAGTCTTTTGTGAGAAGTCTAAGAACTCCTCAAATGCTGATACACCTAGCACACACTATCTCCTCCCCCACTTCCATATGACCCTATAAATACTTCTCCTAAAGTACACTGTATTTATCCACTGGCACAGCTAGAGGAAGCCACAGTGGGTATCGAGAAGCCTGAGATTGAGACCCTTTCCCAATCCCCAAAGAGGCCCCCAAGTGTTGCCCCACAGATGTCAAAAGCGAGACACACAAGTACTCTCAGACAGCAAGTAAGGGTAGGTTACTCTCAGTTTTCAGGACAATTAGAAGCACAGTTTTCACTGCATTTAGATCCAGCCTCTCCCCAGAAGGGTAGGGTCCAGGAGACAGTAACAAGCAGTCGCTTGTTTAATCAGCAACATCACACTTATTACTGAAGAGAGATGTAACAGGAAGGGTAGTTAAGGAGCAGATGTCTACCCCACAATGAAGAGATGCAGATGACGCTAGATGTAAAAACTATGTAGACAGGGCTGTTAGTATGGCACAATGGCCAGTATCCCAAGGAAGAAATGAGGATTTTAGAAGGACTGAAGATAATCTACCACCTTGGCAGAAGGAGAAGGGGTGTGTATTGGTTTTACCAGAGAGCATTCAGGAATGGATATCACAAAGTGAAGACAGAACGGCAAGGTGAGAGAAGGAAGGAGAAAAGAATATTATGATAATATATCAGGACAGATTCAGGGAAGTTTTGGGAGGATGGCAAATACAGTAGAGTCAATACATAGGCGTGTAGATTATATGGGTGAAATACTTCGATCTCCAGAGGCTAGGCCCTCTACTTATGACACCAGCACTCTAAAAAGGACCCTTATCAATTTTGATCATACAAAGGGAGAGATGGGATTGCCTAATCGCACCAACACTAGAGAAGGAGAACAGGACATGTTCTCTAGAACTAGGAGACCCCGAGCAGCTGAGCTTGAGTGGTTGTGGTTTCAGGAAACACAAGGCAACCAGATCCCAGGATGGGATCTTGTGAAGCCATAGGTGGACTGCCACTACATGATAGATCAATGCAGCAGATGAGTGTTCAATAACTTCTACGCAGCACTGATCTAAACCCCTAGTGAGATAGTTCCTGAAGGAGAAAACAGTTGATACAGTGTTGTACCCTATGTGGATAATTTAGCAGAGTGGACTGAAGGGTTAGCCCCACAGATGAGCTCATGGCCAGGAGAAGGGTCCTTAGATCCACATGACTTGGCAAATGTTGAGGATTGCATTCTTTATGGTGAGGGAAATCCAGACTAGGATTATCCATACATGCAGAAGTGTTTACGCATGTAGCAAAAATATGCCAGACAGCACAATCCCTAATATTCTGTTACTTCAGTATATCAAATGTTCCTAATACGTACGGGACCTGATGCACCTCATTATGTTCCAGTGCCACAAATGGACAAGGAGGATCTCAGAAAGTTGTTACCGCTGCTTACAGAGGGAGTAGGGAAATGGAGTAGGGCCTTTGAAAAGCAAACTGCAGGCATCACCCTGGCAATAGGGGACATAACGAGTTTACTTAGTCCTCTTACAGGAGATGAGACAATTACTGGAGAGAGACATGTTACCCTCACTGTGTGATTGTTCCCCATTTAACTTAGTCTGGACAGTAGTTTGGGATCAGCTGAGAAAAATGTATCCTGATTGACCAGACTTTGGGTCTCAAATGGCTCAATCAATGCAGCCGAATGAGGATTCCCGCTCAGTTTCTCAGCAGAATGAAAGGAAAATGGACTCAAGAAGTAGGTCAGGGCTGGGAAGTAACAAGGCAAAATGCTGTGTTGTTTTATAATGTAGTGAAGAAGGGTTTACCCTCTGATGTGCAGGATAATCTTGATAATATAGTGGCACTGGAAGCCAAACCCTGGCCAGAGATACAGGCACATATAATCCATTTTTTTAAGAAAAAGCCTGAGAAAGAGAGGAACAAGCAAGAGGAAAGAAAAGAAAGGAGCAATGGAAGAGGCTCTAGTAGCAGCGGCCACTCAGATGACTGCAATGTCTGTGGAATCAGTTCTAGGGTCCACCCACAAACAGTACCCACACAGCAGGATAATTTAAGGGCACAAGGAAGTAGCAGAGGAGGACGAGGAGGAATAGGAAGAGGCAGGATAGGTCCCCAGAGGATGGGTCAAACATGTCATTATTGTCACAGATATGGACATTTCATTAAAGATTGCAGGACTAAGAGATGGGATGAACAAAATGGAAGGATAGAAGTTTGCAATCAGAAGGGAATGTGCAGCCACAGTCAAACCCGCAAATAATATATGTACCTCAGACACCACCACAAATTGTGCAACAATCAGCAATGCCTCAAGTGCAACAAATGTCGCCACAACAAAGTTACCCAGCACCCTCAATGGCAACTCTACCTCAAAGTGGACAGGGAAGTGTGATTTTGAGGGGTGGAAACCCCTTCCAAACAAATTATGTGGGAGGATATATGCAATGAAGGTGCCCAAACAGTAGTTCCATGTTTCCAGTATCGTCAGTGACACACCGGCCAGATGAGGAACCCACTGTGACATAGCTATCAATAACAAGAGTTATGCATTCCTCATAGATACAGGAACAACCCGATCTTGTGTTAGAGAGGAAGACCTTCAAATTTCTAATAGATCAATGGCACACAAGGATTCTCTGGGGTGGTAATGAGGGTTCAGTTCACTAAACCAGTGGAGATGGAAATAGGAGGGAGGTACATTGAGGGTGGTTTATTGTTCTCTCCAGCTGCCCCAGCTAATCTATTGGGGAGAGATCTTATGGCTAAGTTAAACATGACTATTCATTTTGAGCCTGATGGTACTATGATTTGCTCTACCCCTGGAGTTCCTTCTTCCAGGATCATGGCTGTAACAGTAGATTATTCTACTGGAGATCAAATTAGAGGTCAACCTACTGATATAGAAGCATTTACCACAGCAGTATACACAATAATATCAGAGACGCCAGAGTTACTGGGAAGGGAGATCCAGTTACCTTGCTTTTCTGATGACAAGGGCAAGATTCTTGGATTCCTGACAATGAGTTGATACTTCAAATAGAGGCCTTAAGGGGGGCGTGGCTTGGCAGGCCAATATGGCGGACGCGCTCTAGGTAAGCTCTGCTGGCCCGAGCCATAATTGCAGTAATCCATACAGAATCCGGACCCCAACACGGTAACCCAGCCGATTAAACCAAACATCGCGGACTGGGCTCTAAGACAATCCGGCAACAAGACTTGGAAACGCCGCAGAACGGACACATTGGGAGAAGGATAGGGCCAGCCCGCGCGGCCTAAGCTGACGTGCCCGTTGCGGTGGAGACTGGACCGCCGGATCCGCGGTAATACGACAGGCTGTGAGGAGTGCGGCGTCAGGTGAGGAGCTCCGCCAGCGCGGCCTCCGTGTTAGAATCACCTGTGGCCCCGATGACCGACTGACGTGGGAGCCGGGCGGCTCCGGTGATCCGAGCGGGCCTTGCGGGTTTCTGGAGAGACCCAGACCCCCCCCCCCCCCGGGGGTTCCTGTTGAAATTAAAACCTCTTTATTATCTCGGTGGCTGGCTCGGGGCCCGGTGGGGGCTGCATGCTACTGCCCCCCTTGGGGCTGGATTGAGACGCAGCGGCTGCGAGGCTGAGGGTGTGGCCCTGCATTCAGAACTACATCAGACACCCCAGTGCCTACAGCCACTGCTTTGGACCGGGGCCGGTCGGGTGATCGCGCAGAGCCCCTGTGTGTGGCGGTGGGCCTGCGCAAGGAGATGTGATGTCCTGAGGGTACTATGTACACTGCCTGATATTGAGGGGCCCCCTGCTGCTGATCAGTGGCACCTGGTGAAACCCCTGCCATCTCGCGCCTGGTTGGGCGCTGAGAGTTCTATTCGCCCACTAACCACCTGGCACAGGCATTGGTGAACAGACCATTTGCTGATATTTACGCTCCCCCGACCTGGCCCTACAATATACTCCCTGCCCGCTGAGCCCAACCTGCTGCAGCCGCGCCTTCAGACTGCGAGGACGCCTACTCTCCAGGGCAGAAAACAGGTCGGGGGTCCGGCGAGCCAGGTCCCTTTAGGGGGCCTACTTGGCCAGTCTCCTTAGGCAGCAGAAGTGGCTGAGCTAGGCTTGGTGCAGCTTGCGGTCTGGGAGCTGGATTCCGTGAGGCCCAGCCTGGGACCCTGCCCGGTGTGATCCTAGGAGATACCTTGGTGGCATGTGGACCTGAATCCAGTTACATGGTGGCTGGACAGTGAAAGCCGGAAGGAACTTAGCCCAACAACTACCAGAAGGAGTGCCCACTCGCAGTGCCTCATTTGATTGCCCTTCTTCCCCCTCAACGCCCTCACAGCCAACATGGGCAAAGACAAACAGGCGACCACTGGCTCCAAACAGAGTACCATGAATAACTAAACGACTGCTTCCGGAAGCTCCGGAGGCGAAGCGGTTGGCAACCCGGCCCCCGATAACGCAATGCTGCTGGAGGCGATCAACCAGTCACGAGAAGCCTTGGAGGTGAAAATAGGTGCTGTGGGATCTTTCCTGCGCCAAGACCTTCGCAAGGTAGTAGACCGCATCACTGAAGCCGAAACCCGGGTCTCCACGGTAGAAGATACAGTGGCTCCCTTAAAAAAAAAGTAAATAAGCTCACAGTAGTGACACAAGAATTAGCGGCCCGAGTTGAAGACGCAGAAGGCCGTTCACGGTGAAGCAACTTACACCTGGTAGGATTTCCGGAGGGCTGTGAGGGACCATCAATGAACAACTTCCTGACAAAATGGCTGCGATCTTTGTTGCCGGGCGACTCCTTATCCTCCTGCTTCATTGTAGAAAGAGCCCATCGGGCGTTGACAAAAAAGCCCCCTCCCGGTGAGCGGCCGCAACCGGTGATAGCTAAACTCCTGAACTACGCAGACCGGGACGCAATAATACAATTCGCAAGAACACATAAAGAGCGTCTGCTTTTCGATTCACATCCAATAATGGTGTTCCCGGACTATACCAAACTGGTACAGCAACAGCGACAGTCGTTTGTCGCGGCTAAACGCCGGCTCCGAGAGCTTAACATGTCGTACATGCTACTCTACCCAGCCCGGATGCGAGTGATCTATAAATCAAAGTCATACTTCTTCGACTCTCCGGAAGCGATTTTCTCCTGGACCGATGAAACACTGCATCTTAGACCGAATACCCCACCGCAAATAGAATCAGACTCCTCGCAAGGTTCGCAAAGAAACGGTCGAACTAGAAATAATTCCAAGCGGCGACACAGATCTCGATCCAACTGGCGCTCTCAAGTCCAAGGCGAAGTGCCATAAAACTGATATGTACGGCTGACAGGCAGTCCTGATGGCATGCTATGCCAACACTGAGTAACTTACAGATGCAGACATGTGGGGTCATTCGAATCGGCTCCAGGCCCCCAATGGAAGCTGCTAAGCCCCTAGACTGTTATTGTTATATTTAGTAAATTGGGAATGTTAGGATCCAGTTGGTGGAGCTCCTTGTGTCCCCCTGTTGGGGCCCCAATGACTACTCCGCAGCGACAGATACTCCTTGTTTGTGGATGAATGGGGGTCTGCACAGTGTGTATGCAGACACCGCATACACACTGAGAACATACTCCGACACTACGACACCGCGGCAACGGAACACATTGATGTCCAATGGCATCACACACCCCTAACTCCCAGCTAGGGGAGTTAAACATAGTGACTTGGAACGTCAGGGGTCTACTCAACAAAATCAAGAGAGGGGCGGTGTTAAAACTAGCTAAACGTTATGAAGCTGACGTTCTTCTATTACAGGAGACGCACCTCCTAGGCAACAAAACCCCATGCCTTGACCAATTCGAATACACAACAATTTACCACTCGGGTTTCACAAGAGGATCACAAGGCACTGCAGTGCTGGTGCACCGCCGGTGACCATATACCATCTCCAAACATTGGTTGGACCCTGGAGGTCGATACACCCTTGTTACCGGCACACTATTGAGAGAGCAACTAACCATTGGCATTATATATGCCCCGCCCCCACTGGGGCAAACGTTCACAGACAGGATTTCCCGGGTGTGGGGGGAACTCCCCGAGGGCTTAACCATACTGGGGGGGTGATTGGAACAACGTGATGACACACTGAGACCGCTGGCGCGCTTCGGGACAGATTCATCATACCAGTAAGTCCAAACTCAATCTCCTGGCCGGCACCCTGGGGTGGTGGGATGCATGGCGCGTCCATCACCCCTCCGAAAACGGGATCACATATACTTCTGCCGTACACGACAATCTATCTCGACTAGACTATATTCTCCTACCCCATAGCTATATGCATATGGTGTCCTGTGTCTCCATCCTTCCCAGAGGGCTGTCCGAAGACTCTCCGGTTCAACTCAAACTACACTTAAAATCTCAACGGCCCCCCTATCGATGGCGAATGTCTCCCTGGCATCTTAAAGATCCCAAATACCAGGAAGTCCTCCTACGAGCTATCACGGACAATATTTCGATAAATACCGACACAGCTCCGTCTAAAATTATCCTTAGGGAGGACCTCAAACCCACAACCCGGGGCGTAGATATTAGTTTTCGGACAGGCGAAAGACGCAAACGCCTTGCCCACATAATAGACTTAGAGGACAGTCAGCGATCATTAGAGCAGCAACTGATACCTAATGCCACCCCGAGACTGCGGCGCAACCTCCTCCAGACTCAGTAAGAAATACATATACTCCTAACAAACGAGGCACAAGAGACCTGGCTGGCAACACAGCATAGGATCTACCAATGGGGTGACAAGTCAAGCAAAATGCTACACCGTCTTTGCCAGGCTAAGACGGCCCCTATCCCTGTTCCAGCACTACGTGACGCGGAGGGCGAGTTATGCACTTCCCCAGCGGCGGTTACGCAGGTCCTTGCCACATACTACACCTCCCTTTACCAACAAAGAGAATATATATCAGAAGCCCTCATAGACGAATTTTTTTCAGACTTACCCCCCAATAGACTCTCCGACCACCAGCGGGACACTTTAGACGCTCTAATAACTCTTGAAGCGCTCAGGGCGGCACTGGCTAACACTCACCCTGGTCGCACATCTGCCCCAACGGATTCCCCAGTGATTTTTTAAGGCCACACATGACAACATTGGGCCCACACTTTTTAGCGGCCCATCACGAAGCACTTGAACAACATATCTTACCCCCTGACTGGCGCCACGCTGAAATTGTAGCTTTCCTGAAGCCTGGCTGCCCCCCCTGAAGACCCCGCTTCATACCGTCCTATGTCTCTGCTCAACTTTGAGCCTAAACTACTCGGTAAAGTCCTAGCTGATCGCCTCAGGTCGTGTATCCACGACCTCATCCATCCAGATCAATCAGGTTTTATGCCACAACGATCCACCAGACACAACATTAGACGAGTCCACAATGCCCTTGCCAAGGCCCGAGATTTAGGTCAGCCTGCGGCCGTCCTCTTACCAGACATAGACAAGGCGTTCGATTCCCTAAGCTGGATATACCTTTTTAAGCTCCTTCACGCCATCAACTTTGGACCCAGTTTCCTAGCGTATGTTCAACTGTTGTATACAGACTTATTGGCCTCGGTGCGAGTGGCAGGACACCGATCATCCCCCTTCCCTATCCATCGGGGCACGCGTCAGGGATGCCCCCTATCCCCTCTTTTATTCGCCCTAGCCATAGAGCCTCTGGCCATTTGGGTGCGCCAAGACCCATTGATCCGCGGATTTGAATGGACATGCAAATGCTCAGATAGAATAGCATTATATGCTGACGATGTCCTTTTCTTCATGACTGACCCTTGGCTCTCGGGACCCCGCATCCTTCAGATCTTGCGGGTGTTCGGGGAAACCTCTGGATTAGGCGCTAATCCCTCCAAATTGGTCCTGTACCCAGTGTGCGGCGACCAGAGACGCCAGACCTGGGCAGCACAACTATCCCATGCTGTTGACGGGTTCAAATACTTGGGAGTTTTCCTATCGTCATGCCCCACGATCTCATGGACACGTAACATCACTCCACTACTTCCTTAGGCGCAAGAGGAAACTGCAATCTGGTCACACCTACCCCTATCATTATATGGTCGGTCCGCCATCTTTAAGATGGTTACTCTGCCCCGTTTATTATATAAATTAAAAAATTTCCCATACCACATTCCACACTCATGGTTTGCCCAACTGAACTCACTCCTCAACAAATTCCTATAGCAGGGAGGAGCGATTCGGGTTGCTCTAAATACATGTATACAATCGACCTACTGCGGGGGTATTGCCGTGGCAGATATATACGCATATTATAGTGCATCCCATCTCCTTGTCATAAACGAATGGTGGCATAGCCCACAATCGGACCCAGCCTATGCTGTGGAATGGCTAGCAATGGCAGGCACTCCCTTGCAAAAGCTCCTAAACAGTCAGATCGGTCTAGACACCCTCCCCCCAGCCTGCAAAACCGTTATACTACTGTGGCGACGTACAGTGAAACCCATGGGCTGGATGGGACGGTTGACTCAGGCGACTCCCCTGTGGCAGGGCACATATACACGCTCTGTCTCTGCTTTGACAGGCTTTCATAAATGGGACCTCCTTGGAATATCTACACTAGGCGACATCATGCAGGGTTGTACCCTTAAATCCTTTCAGCAGTTGCAAACGGAGTTTCAACTGCATAAATCACAGTTTTATAGATATTTACAACTGAGGCACGCCCTAAACCCCCAAATTAGCCAGCTAGAGGAGCTGCCTGAATTCCACCCCCTAGAGGGCCGACTACTAATGGGAGATTTGGGGGCGCATAAGATCAGACAAATATATCAGACCTTGATTACTCATACACGCAATACGCTGCACAAGACCAGAGAAGTAGATATACCAACCATAACTGACGATGACTGGGCCAAGGCCCTAGCTAGTCCCCGATGCGCTGCGATCTCTTCGCGATATAGCCTCATCCAATTTAAATATTTACACCGCGCGTATTATACCTGATCCCGTCTATGGAGAATGGGGGTCATTCAATCCCCCCAATGCCTCCGCTGTGCGGAGGCCGAAGGCACTTTCCTACATACGGTGTGGAGCTGTGAGGTGATCCAGCCACTTTGGCGGAGAGTTGCGTCCTGTCTTGGGCAAGTCCTGCGTTGGACCATTCCCAATGACCCCAGACTGATGTTACTTCATAGCATGGAGGAGATTGGTGGAAACCGCTACAAACAACACCTGTTGTTCCTGGGCTTCACATTGGTCAAAAGGGACATAGCCCAAAAATGGAAAGCAACTGACCCGCCGAGCCTGGGGGGGATGGAAAAAAGCTATGGACAAATGTATGAGTGCCAAGATTGTGGTCTTCAAAGTCCGGGGCTGCCCACAGAAACACCGAAAGATCTGGTCTAACTGGGTGACATATTGCGGTATTGAACTGCCCCCTTTGCCACACCCTGACCCTCCATAAAGTCTCTAGTAACGCATACGACACATAAATATGCCATCAACAGATAACCAAGAACATAGATCAATATATAGCTCATTGCACGCGGCCAGATGTTACCAGTGAAGTTCGGTGCGACGTATCAGTTGATCAGCCTGATGTTCCACAGGCCAACTTGGATGGGGGAAAAAAAATGTGTGGTACGTATGTGTGGTACTTTCAATATTGCTGGTTAATTGTAATATACCTGTTGGGCGTTGCCCATTATGTACCTATTAAAACAATAAAATCTGCTGTGGAAAAAATAATAAAGGCCTTAAAGTTAGCACCAACCTATGGCGCTCTCATAACCTGTGATCATAACCATCTCTTATAGGCATGTGTTATATTCATTGAGCCAGGTAAAATAGTTAGGGAAATACAGGATGATCAACTGTTTGATGATGATTTCAAGAAGCAGTTATAGTCTTTCAGGGTGACATACCGTTGAGGACAGAATTGGAAGTAAGAACGCCCACACCAGGTAGAGCCTTTGATTCTGTTAGGGGTGCAGATCTTTCAGAAAACCAGACACCTTGTCCCCATGATATAGGCTTTATTCATACTGTTACTCCATTCAGAATTATATTAAAAGAAGGTGCTATCCTACCTAGGGTAAGACAGTATCTTCTTTCCAAAAAAACAGATGAGAGCATCGCCCCTACCATACAAGCGTTGCTAGAACAAGGAGTAAATTACCCTGGAGTGTCTCCTCGTAACACTACGATTTATCTGGTCAAAAATTCTAAGGTTAATACTTGGCGTATGGTTCAAGACCTGTGCGCCCTAAACGATGTAGTAGTACCAGAATTCAATTGATCCTGACCCTTCAATTATGTTGACAAATATTCCTCAGGATGCTACATTTTTCATCTATTATTATAGATCACAAGAATGCCTTTTTTTAGCATCCCTCTTCATCCAGACAGTCATTATTTGGCAACGTTCTATCGTGGGACTCAGCATCTGTATTCTCATTTGCCTCAAGGGTATTATGAGTCCCCTAGCATTTTCAACAGAGTGGTGAAAAATGATCTGTCTAACTTTCAGTGCGACAGTACATTGCTGCAGTATGACAACGACATATTAGTTGGAGTCCTACAGAACAGCAGTATAGAAAAGTTACCATATCTCTTCTGGTTACTCTCACACAGAGAAGATACAAGGTAGAGAAAGACAAAGTTCAGTATTGTCAGGAGGAGGTCCATTACCTAGGACAATTATTGTCAGCTTCTGGTCGATGAGTAACTCCTGAGAGAGCAGAATCTATATGGCAGCTAGCTGAGCCAGAAACTGTTACGGGAATGCAGAGGTTTCTTGGCCTCTGCAACTATGTGAGACAATGGGTCTTTGATTACAGCACTTTAATAGTGCCTTTTCTGGCTTCTAAGAAACAGGCAAAATACAGATCAATAAGATAACGTGGACAACAGAAATGAGGGAGACTTTCCAAAAATTGATGACTGAGATAACCAATGCCCCAGTTTTGGGGACTTCTAATTACACCAAGGAGTTTTATCTCTTTTGTCATTACAATGGTGAAGTGATGACTGCTGTCCTTACACAGAAATACCCCTTAGGACACAAACCCATGGCATCCTTTAGTGGACTGTTGTATTCAGTGAGAGAGGACATTATCCTTGCGAGCAAGTTCTCGCCACTGCAGCCTTTGTAGTACATAAGAGCACCCCTATTGCTATGGGGGCACCTTTGAGGCTCTATGCAGAACAAGCAGTGTTTGCTATTATTCAGAAGGCTAAAACTACTTTAACTACACAGAGAGCTGCCGTGCTGCGGAATGGCCGCTCTGTGAGCGAGCTCCGCCGGCCGAGTCATTATCCTGTACTAATCCGTGCACCAAGGGGAGTCGGAGTCCTGCTATTTTCCATTCATCGGAAGCGGTAGACCTGCGGCACCAAGCGGTGTTGATCTCTGCTGCCTAACCTGCTCCAACGCTGAGTTACAAGCCCCGGAGTGTTGAATGCGACGGAGAGGGCGGACCCGTAGGAGGTGCAGAGGGGCGGCCGGGACTAATTGAGGCCGCGGCTCCAGTGCAGGCCTAAGTGGCGCAGGGTACAGCGCTCGCGGCTCCGGACCGCCTGCCAACAAAGGTACGGGACAAGACCAGTTGCCTGAACATCCCTGAAGTCTGGCGAAGTGGACGGGTGAGCCGCAACACGGAGGAATCAGTGGAACCCTCCATGTCCTGAAGGCGCCATTTTGAGGTCGGAAGTGCCGGCCGGTGTCTGGCCGCCCGATGCAGAAGTGCGCGCTTGCCCTGTGAGGTCGGGCGATCCGGTGAGGAAATAAAACGGGAACCCGCCTCGCTTTAAGGGTACATTGTCTCATTGGGGGATTAGTGGGGCCCGCTGGACCGTGAGAACGCCAGTGTGTGACTGTATATCGGTCCGGGGAGCACGCTTTATTTGCAAATTGGCCTCTGAGGTGCCACCCGCTACACGCTGATAGTTGGATGACGCTCTTACTACGTGGGGGTGCAAGGAGTCACTAGTGGAAGCGCGTTTCTGGCCAGGCCGTTTTCACCTGAGCGCGTGCTGCGTCGCGACTGTTTGGATGCAGATGAGGGAGAGTAAGGAGTGTTGGCTGGCGCCCTGAGATGAGGTGCGGTGGGGATGTGATTTGAAGAACGAGCCCGAGTTGACTCCTGACCGTCCTGTGTCACTGCTGCCTGGAGTCAATCACGTGGAGTGTTGTGCGCGCTGCCCCCAAAAAGAAGAATGGTGCGGAAAGTGCATGGACTGAGGGCTGAAATACACATTTGGTGATCTGAAAAACACTGAGGATCACGCATTGGGAGAGGGGCAGTGTATGCGTGGAGATTATCGTGAAGCCCCTTCTTCACTACGGTGGTGCACCCCCTGAAAATAAACCATGGGTAAACAAGACGCCAAACAGCCCAAAATTACCTTTGATCAGAGAAGGGCGACCCGCCTTACAGAATCGGACCCCGAGACCGCCGCAGGAGGTTCTACTGAGGGACAACTGGGGGGCCAGGGAGAAGACATCCGTACACTCATGCTCGAAATGCGCTCCAGCCTCCGAACCATTGACGCGAAATTGGACACGTTAACGGCCCAAATGGAATCTGTAAAAACTCAGGTTGGGGTTCATGAACATAGGCTGGATGTGCTGGAAAATAAGCAGTCAGATTTTCACGAATTTCAGGTGGAAACAAAAGACCAACTGCTGCAGATGGATAAGTTATTAGGTGTCATGCGTGCCAAAAATGAAGATTTGGAGGCGAGGTCCCCCCGTAACAACCTGCGAATTACAGGAATTCCGGAAACTACAGCAATTACCAAAATGGAGTTGTATGTGTCGGAACTGCTGCGGGACCTGTTTGCTGCACACCTTTCACCGGTCTTTGCGGTGGAAAGAGCTCATCGCGCTTTGGGTCCCAAACCGGCTCCTCCCACTTTTTTACTGATGCTAAATCCGCCCTAAAATTTGCAAAACATGTGGGTGGTAAACAGGCCAAGAAAAGTCCTAGACTGGAGGAATCGACCGAAAACCAGCTAAGTGACAATGATTGAAGACAATATGACATTCTTCTATATAGTATAAAGTAATATTTTTCTATTCTTCTTGGGTCCTGGAGAGGAAATGTACGATTATTCTGTTTTGGCATCAGCTCCTTGCCCTATTGGATCGATTAGTACTGTTGTTTATAGCTGACAAATGATAGCTTAGAGTATTTGTTATATGATGGTCTGACCTGGGTTTGAAAATGGCTGCTGGATACCCCGGGAGGATACTGTTTTACTTTCTGTCGCTAGTGATTTGCTTTCCATAGCTGTTTGATATTAGATTGTGCTTGGAATAGAGGGGCGGGGTGCAGAGGTACTCACTTCTAATATGTAGCCGCATATTTATCATTCGGTTGCATTGCAGACCTGACTCCCTGCAGTTTCTTGGCCACCCTGCCGAGGTAGGGAAGTGTGCGGGTGCTCATACATCCCCATGGGAGCTTTCCCAAAATTATGCAGTTTTGTATTTTATTGTTGGGGGGGTACTCTTCAACCTGATTGGGGTGTTGGTGTGGGAGGGGGGTGGTGGGTCAGGATGTTGTTCAATGTTTTGCTGGTGTATTGGTATGCTATTGGATGAAACACATGAACAGACTTGAGATCAACACATGTTGCCCTAGACACAGTGATTTCACACATATTACTTTATTGTACGCCACGGGACCAGTATAAACTGCTTGTCATGGAACATAAGAGGTTTAAGTGACGGCAGGAAATCCAGGCTCGTACATGCATATCTTACGAGGCATAATATAGATTTGTGTATGCTACAGGAAACTCACCTACATGTTAAGCCCTCCCCGAAACTCAAACATAAAAGATGGGGGTTCGCATACTCGTCGGTCTATTCCAACTATTCCCGTGGGGTGGCAGTGTTGGTTAAATGTGGCATTGACTGGAGGGAGAGGGAAGTGCACACGGACCCTGAAGGCAGGTACATTATTCTTTTGGGCTCCTTGGGAGGGGTTTTATTAACCTTGGTAGTAATATACGGACCTAATATAGACTCTCCCAGCTTTTTCCACGATATATGGGCCAAAATTAAAGCGACCGGCTGCACCACGATTCTATGGGGGGGGACTTCAATGCCGTATTAAATGATGAACTGGATAGACAGGGTACGGCGCGGACACATCATCCCGCTGCTGGTAAAGCTCTGAATGTAATACTCGAAGATGGGGACCTGATCGACGTCTGGCGGTTATGAAATCCGCAGTCTAGGGAGGGTACCTGCTTCTCTGAGCACCATAAGGCCTGGTCTCGGTTGGACTATTGGCTGGCGTCTCGGGATGTGGCGAGCTGGGTGGTGGAGGTGACGCACTTGCCGAGAACACTATCGGATCACTCCCCATGACTCTTGAGGCTTTCGCTCCCTGACGCAACGCGGAGAGCGTTCTCCTGGAGACTGCCCCCGCATGTGCTATTAGATGCGGCGTTTAAGGAGGAAATCCGTAATGATATAACAGACTATTTCACTCTCAATACAGGCTCTGTCGACACTGAAGCCTCTTTGTGGGAAGCATTTAAAGTGGTCATTAGAGGACAGTGCATTTCTAGACAAGCGGGGGTACTTAAGGCCATCAGACTCACACTGACTAACATCGAGGCTCAAATAAAAGATCTCGAAACGCGCTTTTACTCTGATGGCACGCCTGCTATTTTAGCTCAGTTGAAAGCCAAACTACTAGAATATGATGAAGAAGCACAGAGGGAGGTGCAGTTTCTTGGGAAATATGCAGAGGCTCGTAGATATGGAGAGGGAGATAGACCAGGACGGACGCTTGCTGGCATGATTCGCACTCCGAGGTCCACTGCTTACATTCCCGATGGTAGTACTGTCAGAGGTCCAGTGGCTATACTTAATGAGTTTTCCTCCTTTTATGCCCAATTATATACAGCTACACAATCCAGATGCCCGGAGGGCATGCAGACGTTTCTAGATTCCCTGGAGCTGATTTGGTTCAGTAACGGGCACAGGGAATACATGGACTTACCGTTTACGGTGGAGGACGTGGCTAAAGTGATTAAAAGCTTG
The DNA here is from genome assembly GCA_963921515.1 of Calotriton arnoldi. Lineage (NCBI taxonomy): Eukaryota > Metazoa > Chordata > Amphibia > Caudata > Salamandridae > Calotriton > Calotriton arnoldi. The sequence goes on from CAWUFW010001227.1 coordinate 812,826, forward strand.
CCCTTAGATAAGGCCCCTGGGTCGGACGGGTTGACGACCGCTTTTTATAAAGCATATGCGGAGGAGCTTGCGCCCAGACTTCTGGGGGTTTATGAGGAAGCCCAAGAGACAGGTATACTACCCCAAACAATGCGAGAAGCGATTATTGTCACCTTGTTAAAACCAGAGAAACCTCATACCAACTTAGATTCGTATCGCCCCCTGTCGCTCATTAATGTGGATGTCAAAATTCTGGCGAAATTAATGGCTAACAGGTTACAACCTATGCTCCCCCTCATTGCCCATCCAGACCAATCGGGTTTCATACCGGGGAGGTCTACTTCCCATAACCTTAGGACAGGCTTTTCGGTCCTACATTATTTACACCCAGATGTGCAGGCAGCGGCGGTGTTCTTGGACGCGACCAAAGCCTTTGACTCGCTTGAATGGCCCTATCTCTTTAGGATATTAGAGAGGATAGGGTTTAGCCCCCTTTTTACTAAATGGATCAGGTTATTATACACCGAGCCAACAGCTAGGATACGAGCGAATGGTCTCTTATCTGATCCATTTCCGATCACGCGGGGCACGCGTCAGGGGTGCCCTCTGTCCCCCCTGTTGTTTGCCGTTGCGATGGAGCCCCTGGCTGCACGCATTAGACAGCATCACACGGACAAAGTGATAGGGTTCAGCTCTAGGAGCCTCCTGATATCACTTTACGCGGATGATGTCACCTTGTATATTCTGAACCCCGCACAGAACTTAGATGCTGTACTAAGAGAGTTCATCAAATTTGGTGGGTTGGCCGGCATATCCATAAACTGGACTAAATCAGTAATATTCCCCCTAACAGACAACACCAAGGCTGTGTCTTTTGAGTTCCCGTTGAAGTGGGAGGATGAGAAAGTAAAGTATTTGGGAATCTGGATAAGTCGGGATCTACAGGAAGTGTGGAACTTGAATTATGGTAGAGCCATTACTTGGATGGAAGAGAGGGTTGCTCTATGGGCTAAGCTACATTTGTCATTGGCAGGGAAGATCGCATTGGCGAAAATGGTTGTCCTACCTAAATTTTTGTATCTCTTTGTAAATTTACCGATCATACTTACGCAACCGTTTTTTAGAACACTGCGCTTCTTGTTAATATCATTGGTGTGGGCGGGCGGACAGGCTCGAGTATCGTGGGAACTACTGTCTCTCCCGCTGAAACAGGGAAGCCTGGGTGCCCCGGATATGAAACTATATGCACTTTGCGCACAGGCACAGTTCCTGTATTATTGGGTCCACCCAACGCCCTTTCAGCCACACGTGGCTGTGGAGAAGGATGCGGTGGCACCGGTTCCTCTACAAGTAGCATTGTACCAGGCATATCGACGCCCCACAGACGGTATTGACACTTCCGAAACTTTAAGATGGGCTTGGGATGGTCTACGGAGGCGGGCGGGAGCCCAGATATTATATGCCCCTTCAATTCCCTTAGCACAAAACCCAATGTTACCCAACATCAAAGATGAGATAAGCAAGAAGGTTGCGCAGAAGATGAAACTTCACACGTTTGTGGACCTCTACCCAGGGGACACTTTTAGAGACCCCCCGGTGGCGGAGGGGGGACAGCGGGTACCATTCGGGGAGTTGTTTATCACAAACTACGAGCTGCATGCCGCGAATTGCACAGCGATTTCCCAGCCCCACCACCCCCCTTATTAGCCTTGGAAAACCTACTTCATTCACCATCACCACGTAGACTTATAACCAGACTTTACACACATATGCAAACCGCTGCCCCTGTGACGAGACCTAGTGCATTGCTGAGGTGGAACGCAGAGCTATCGCCTCCACTGACTGAAGATCAATGGACATACTGTTGCACTCAGCTAACTGAGCTGTCTCCGAACTACAGGCTTCGTTTGATTCATTTCAAATTCCTCCATAGGTATTACAGAACACCCATCAGTTTACATCGTATGGGGCTCAGAGATGATGACTGCTGTTGGCGTTGTGGGGTAGCCCCCGCTTCCTTCCTACATATGGCATGGGAGTGTTCTGCAGTTGCTGAATACTGGTCCCAGATTTTTACGTCTATAAATCAGATCCTGGGTATGTCCTTGTCCCCGTCCCCGCTATTGGGACTGTTAGGATATGTTAAGGAAACACATATCAAAAAGCGTAAATTGCATGCATTACTGCTGCTCTACGCCAAACGCCAAATTGCAGTTCACTGGGGGAGGAAGAGGAAGCCTACGACCATGGAATGGATTAGAGAGGTTACGTACAGTCTCGTTCAGTTGACCACCTTCTGGGAATTGATGCCACCCACCTCTAGACCCCGAGAGATATGGGAACCATTTATTACCTGGGTTCGGGAGAGGACGAGTGGCGATGAGGATGCTGTGCTAAATGCTGTCCAAACTGGGGATGTATAATTAATACGGTATGAAGATTTGATATGTGTATAGGGTGGATACTGTATGGTGAACACTGGAATCTGCTATTATGTTACCTCTGAATGTTTACTATTTCATGAATACTGTTCCTGGGGATATGGGGGCGCATTGCTGTAGTAAGCACATGATGACTAAAGATTACTATGTGTGTTTTGAACTGTCGTATATCTAGAACATGTACACCAGACCTGTTAGTCGTTGTATAAAATGTATACTGCATTTATTTGGAAATACCAATAAATAAAATAAAAAAATAAAAATAAAAAAAACTACACAGAGAGTATCAGGATACGAGGTGATACTGTCACTACCATCTTTAAAGGTTGTGAAGTGTCATACGGTGAACCCTGCAACATTCTTTGCTCCTCCTATATTAGACTCTGAGGATGATGCGCATAACTGTGCAACATATATCCCTAATGAATCTAGTCATGCATCAGAGGATCCTATTCCCGGTAGCATTGTCTATTTTTTCGATGGTTCCTCTACTATTGACCAGGACACAGGAGTGAGACACACAGGTGCTGCAGTAGTCAAAGCACAACAGCATGATTCTTCAGACACACACCATATAGTATAGCAGTTAACACTACCAGCACATTATTATGCACAAGCAGCAGAATTGCTAGCGCTGATAGCAGTTCTTAAGCAAGGAATAGGAAACGTCACCACAATTTATTCAGATTTGACTTATGCAGCTACCACTGTACATTCTAGAATTATGAGATGGGGCAGGAGAGGCTTCCTTAAGTCAGACGGGAGTCCTGTTATGCATAGGAATCTCTTAAAGGCTTTAATAGAGGCACTTGCATTACCACAGGCAGTGGCAGTTGTGAAATGTGTGCCACATACAAATAGATAGGATTTTGTGTCAAGGGGTAATGCATTGGCAGATTGGGCAGCTAAAGAAGCAGCTAGGCGGACATCCCTGTATGTAACATCAGGTTCGCAACATTTCACTGTCAAAAGTCATGCTTGAATATTTAGATTATTTGTGAATATAACCAGCTGGTCGCAGATTAGAGAATCAGTGAGGATACCAAAGTCACATGTATTCAAGATACCTCTTAATGCCATAAGTGTTCACTTTTTCACCGTTCCCTTGAACTCTACCAAAAAACTTGTCTCTCTCTAATACAACATTTCTTTTTTGGTCAAAATGTACCTGCAGTTTGTTCAAAGTAAGTTGGTATACATCCAATTGTGCATCAGGATGTTCTTCTTTTACAGTATCCAGTAAGTTCTCGTATATTTTCCTTCCTTTGTTTCCTAGGTTGTGTAGCAGAATGCGTTGCTTACGCACATGGGTACATTGTCTATATTCCTCATCCCAGTCATTACTTTGTGACATTGAGTCTCACCCTAGAGACAGATAGCTACTTTGCTTCTTCCCCAGAAAAGAAACTACATTTTAGCTTAGCCTTCACAGCTACAAAAGTACACCTTGTCCCTTCATAGGCCGTGTTTTTTTGTCTCCATCCAGAGGTGTGTTGCTCTTTTCCTGGGCTGCTTGTTAGCAGCTGTACATTTGTTTGGTAAGTGTTTTCTTGCTTCCCATCGCTGGTTTGCTTTAGAAGGCGATTGTGTTATGCCTATGCGTTCGGCTCAGCGACTCTTCTGCTGTACCAGACATGTCAATTTTTGAGCAGAGGTAAGAGGGAGATTTAGAAAACAAAACTGAGAGACTTCAATTTGTCTATTGACTTACATTAAAGTGCAGGAAGTTTTAAGTTAGAGAAAGTTAAAATAAGCCTTTCTTTTTTTGCTCCAAAAATCAGGGGCCTCTATGCTAAACTAGGATTTTTGTCATGTAGGGCTTGCAGGGGGTCTCCTGGCCTTAGAGCAGCTCTGCTTCAGTGGGCGCAAGCCTTATCCCTTTTCTTGGGTTCATAGTGCGAGGCTCTCTTTGACTGCACCTGGAGGGTTTTTGCATGCTCTCTCTGGGCTCTAGGACCTTTCTGGTGCTTTTCTTGTTGAAGTTGCAGTTGGTTTCTATTTGACGTGGGCCTCAGCTTTAGAGGTCTGCCTTAACAGCTCCTTTATATGGCTTCCACTACCCATCACTGCTTGGCTGTGCTTGGTGTTTGGGATGGGTTTACACATATTTGCCTTTGTCCCTGCAGCAGCGACTTGGGTGTCCCTGCTAGGATTCCCCTGTAGGTGAGCGTGCCTTATTTGAATTTTTAAGGTTGGGACTAAGGCCTTTCTTCCCTTTTCAAGGGCTTGTGGTCTTGTTCCCCTCCATGGAGGGAGGGAGGGAAGGGCACCGCTTTGCTGCCTCTCTTCACAACCTTTGTGCTGGTAATTGCACAGTGGTTATGGCTGCTGCTTGCCATATGTGACAGTGCACATGGCCTCCTCTTTGTGACCCTTGACTCTCTTTCTGGGCTGTTCTATAACCCACTTTGATGTGCTGGTTTGTCTCTGTGTGCTCTTCGGAATTACATGTTTGTGTGTATTTAGAACTGCCTAACTGTGCTCTTCTGAAATGTTGCATTCCTCAGGTTACTGGTCCTCTCCTATCTTTTCTTCCTCTGCTGTTGACATCTCTCTCTCCTGCCACTTACACTGTCAACTTCAGCTGCTCATGTCCTTACCTGTGCCCTATATTTGTTTTCTATCTGCTGGTGTCTTTTACAGGTGCTGAATATGGGTGTGATTGCTACTGGTTTGGGTCCTTCAGTTGGTTTTCTGGTGGCATCTGCTTGCCTGTCTGAGAGCACATGATGGCAAGCCGCTGGGTGGGTCTTGCAGGGCATTATGGGTTTTTAATGCTTTGTAGCATGTCCTTGGGGTTGGGCTTCAATGCCTATTTTTCCTTGGAGCCCATAAGATATCCCATTTGATTCTGGAGCCGCTTATGACTCCTACATGACGTAGCTCTGGGACCTTGGCTGTGCCTTGCTTCCCTTTACTTCCTTTGAGGCGTTCTTTCTGCTCTTGTCCCTGATTGGTGTCTGCTGGCTGAAAACCTGGCTTGGTATACTGGTGAGGGCCTATAGCTTGGAGGGTTGGGCCTGTAGGGACCTGACTGTTGCTTGCGTCTTCTATGAGAAGTTGTAAAAGACCAATTCATCCTTGCAGTGGAGATAATGGAAGTGAACTTAGGACCTTGTAGCAGACTTGCACCGCACTGGTGTCATACAGCTGTGGTGTTGTACTGTGGACCTCTTTACCAGCATAACCTTGCTACATGTGTTATATGCAGGTGAACTGTCCTACAGTGGTAAGATTGAGCATCTTTAGCTTGGGATCTACCTATGGTGGTGGCAACCATGAGTAGCATGAAATAGATTTTCAATAATAAAGTCCATTGTGGTGCTAGGCAGTGCAAGCAATCAACCCCCTCTATCACGGAAAACTGTCCTTAGCGGCACCTTGCAGTGGGCCTGTCGTGGTATTTTTTTCTGGAAGTACTCTGCAGAAGAGCCAGTGGCCTATAAAGATGCAGCATGGGTTTACTAGCCTTGGACCTGTGGCTGCAGGTTGGACATTTCCAAATGCAGAGTACTTCAAGATCCATGAAACAGAACATGGCGAGTTCAGCATGGACAAGATAAATAATAGCAAGTCATTGGTGGCATCACTGGAATGTGAGTGATGAGTGAACACAGGAAGGGAGGTAAGGTGTATGAATAGCAAGTGAAACATTAGGTCTGAATAGTATTGCCGTTTCACTCAGGTTTCCACTCCAATTTTTCAAAGTTCCAAACTATGTGCCTTTAGTGTGCACTGAAACTCTTATTGCTATTGGCCAGATCTACAATTTTGGGGCTATAATTCTGCTTAAGAAGCCCAACATAGTCATAAAACCTGCTGACAAGGGGGTGCCATTGTATTACAAACAAGGGTGGCTTGCTAACAGGAATGTTTGTGTCTGCTGTCTGATAGATGGAACTATAGTGTACTTCCGGGTCCCTACAGCAGTACTAATGAAAGAGATTGGTTCCCTTGTAAATGGAGCGGTCAATAATGGTTGGGTTTCCCAAAATGAAGGATCATTTCTGTATAAAGAGAAAGCGGTAATTCCATATTTCTACACTTTACCGAAAGTGCATAAATCAACCAGACCCCACCAGGAGGTCCAATAGTATCAGGGATTGGCTCGATTTGTGACTTTTTCCTAAAGCCATTAGTCCAGAAAATGGAATTGTATCTCAAGGATACCCGGAATATTCTAAATCGTATTAAGGTCATGGAATTTGATCCAGAAACAGACTTACTGGTAGGTTTGGACATAGAATCCTTCTATACTTATTTACCAAAAATGGAGACTCTGAGGGTGATTGAGGACATCTTGTACCAAGAAGATTGGGACTTCCAACTCCAATAGCATTCATATTTGATCTGGCACAAATAGCGCTCTCCAAATATGTCTTTGAATTCAATGTTACCATTTATCTACAGGCTCACAGTACGTCTATGGGCAGTGCATTTGTGCCTAGCCTGGCATGTCTGTATTTCTCAGAATTCAAAAATATATGGACCTGATAAGCCATGGACAAGACATATCAGACTTTAGCGACAATTCATTGATGACATCCTCGGGGTTCCATTTGTGAATTCATGGACTGGCTAAACAGTCAGAATCCTCTTCTACACTTCACCTCTACTATTACCAACACATCCCTGCCTTTCCTGGATTTGGAAATTAAGGCAGATGGGACTGATTACACAAGTATATCATAAGCCAACAGATAGGAACAACCTGTTGTCTTTCAACAGCTTTCATCCTAAGTCCCTCCGAGAGAATCTCCCCTTTGGACAGTTCTTGTACCTATGAAGAAATTGCTATAATGTGAGTGATTTCAAGATGGAATCACAAAATCTATGCAAGAAATTGGAAGAAAAGAACTACCCACATCAAGTAGTCAACTGACCACAAAGTAGAGCCTGTAACTACAACAGAGATGCCCATCTGGAGAGCAGAGAAAACACTGACATTGACAGACCAATTTGTGTCACAACTTTCAGCATGGCGCCCAATCCTGTGAAACAGATTTTCACTAGGAACTGACGGTGTCTAAACTCCAATGGTATGAATTTAACAACACCCATGATCTCCTTTAAAAAGAGTGCTAGCATTAGAGACATGTTGGTCCATACTAGGCCACAAAGTTCTGGTACCAGTCGTGAACCCAGGATGTGGGATCTCCCACCAATGGTAGGCCACACAGCATGTGTATCGTGTGGTGCATGCACATTGAGAAAGAATTCTGTGTGATCAGAGAACCAGCACTCGGCATAGAGATGCCAGTTTAATCGCTTACTAAAGGGGCACTGTAAAACATCGTGAAGGGGTTTTGTCCGTTTCATTTGTTTTAAAAAAAATGTTTGCATTGTTTATTATTCCCCGGGGCCCTTGCCCAATATGGCAGGACCTTTACCGGCTCATCTTAGAAGCCGTCTACACTGTGGCTGCACTTTGATCATGTGACTGGAGCTGTGAGTCACCTGATCGGGGCCACAGGACACCTGATTGGTATCGGGTGTATTTAAAGCAGATGAACTGAGGCAAATGTGCCTACACAGGGCAACAAGAGGTGCTATCTAGCGGTGTCCTTCCCTTGAAGATGTGTGTAATACGGCTACACTCTATAAAACACATTACGACCTCATCTTGGTGGAGCCAATTTAGCTTGTCGAAACACATGACGTGACCGGAACGATGGGCCTTTTGTTCACTATATGACTTTGAACTTGATAAGAGCAAGACAAACTACCCTAGCCCGGGGGTGCTTTTTGATCTGGCTTACGAAGCCTCAAAGGTGGGCTACTTAGACCCATCTCAGTATAAGGGGGTTACGCATGATTGCTTTATGCCCGTTTATATCACTTCTGGGTTTATTTGCAGTACTGCTTGGTTATAGGGTATAAACAAGAAGGGCATGATATATGCAAGGACAACAATAGCATTAAGGAGTTTGTGGATTTTCTAACGTGTTTTTTACTCTATGTAACAGAGTGTGACTACAGAGAGATGCTCCCCCATGCACCCCAGTTTCAGAAAACGCTTAGTGAAACTTTGTAAGTGATATTTTTGGTGTCCTAACTTCCCTTTCTCCTGCACTTTTCACTTGAGTGTTTGTAAGTGGTGGTGGATAGCCCGTTAACATTATAAGAAATAGGTTAAAAGAGAGTCCGCATTTGGAATATGAATGTTTCTCTTAAAGGTATGGTCACCTTCATCGAGTGTAGAACCACTCACGTACTGGTTCTACTTGGTGCCGATCAATACCATGTTTTTATGGAAAAAACACATTGTTTGTATTCATATCTGTTGTATGTCATTACAGGAATATCCGTTGTGTGTGTACATAGAAAGTGACAAGCAAGGTCATTATATTATGGATAAATATATCCCTATTCCCTAAACCACAATCAGTAGGTAATGGCTGGATAAGAAAGTGGGATCTTTAGTCCTGAGGAAGGCCGAAGGACCTCTTGAGGGTGATTGATAGCAGGCGAAACATGTCGACAAGAGAGCAGGAAGGAGGGATGTAAGGACACTAATTACCCCCTTTTCATCCCCATTGGTACATTTTTAGGTCTCGCCTACGCAGTGCGCATGCGCTGCATAGGCAAAAAGACCTTTTGCAATCGATTCGGCTTTTCAGCCAAAAACGTGCACGCATTCCATTGCCTTCAATGGCAACGCGTGCATGTTTGGCGATTCACTTGCGGGAGCGAGCAGCTGGCGCCATATGGTAGCAATTATCGCTCCTGGCACTGCTCGCTCCCGCAAGTGAAACGCTTTCACTTTTGCCGACACTTGTCAAGCGCGTGAAATTTTCACAGTTGAAATATTACCGCTTTCGAGCAGTAGGTGGCAGCAAAGCGCCATGCTATGGTTTATAACTAATTGTTTAACCCCTCCAAAGCTCAGTGTGGTGCGTTTGTTCTCTTTCAAAAGCAATCAATCCCACGAAAGTCTCGCTGAAGTATGGATTTGCTTTCTCTGATGGAACACAGGTGATGGTATTTAAAACAAACTGACAGTCCATGAGACGGTGGATGGGGAGATAAATCGTTAACAGCGTACACGCGCAGCAGAGAAAACGCCACCATTTACGTTTTTAGCTAGAAGTTAAACAGGCTTCAACAGCGGACAGAAGGGACGCAGGGTTGAAATAAAACAAACTGCTCGTGGCTTTGGGGAATGTTGTTCCATGCAAAGATATTGCAAGTGGGTTTAACAGTGAACAACCTGATATGCAAAAGTGTAACACATGCTCTCTTTTGTGGTAAGTGCATGAGGCGTGCGCCGGCAGTTACACAGTCCTGTCATCCCACTGCATATAGTCAGTGAGTGCGCACTGTCCACAAAAAAAGTACTACCGTCTACAGCATGATGATCAGCATGGCGTGTGAGATGCCTATGCGCCGGTGGGCGCTCACGCCGGGACCGACGGGCCGAACTCGTTCAGTGGAGGAGGAAGCATAAATATGCTGTGAGTCTTTGTTTTTAAAATGACATAAACGGATTAGGTTTGCTACTGAGTACACGCTGTTCTTTTTGTTTGTGCAAGTGAGTGTAGTACAGCAGTCACGGCTGAGCCTGCCAGTACCTGCAGCCTCCTGGCCAGCCTTGGCAGAGTCTGTATACTGCCTCCAATGGAGCGGCACCACCACCGCAGTCCGAACTGACTCCAATCTGCGGCCCCCGCCCAAGTCTTTTCAAGTTACCAGCCTGTGTGTGTCTGGCAGCGCGAGGTGTGTAACTGAGTGTTTCCTTTTATCGGGGCCTCTCTGACCTTGGTTCCCTGTTGGATCGGGTCTCTCTGATGACGTCAGAGAGAGGCCCACTGATTAGGTGCTGGCTGCATTTTACCTGGATATAAGTACTCTTCCGTTCCTGGACTATGCTCTTGTCAGTCATTGCTATCAGGCGAGATGGTGCAACCGGCTCAATTAAAATGAACCGAGACATCAACTCCCAGATGCACTGACATGTTAGATGAAAACACAGAACTGGAACAGTTGCGTTCCGGTGATGTGGAGTTTCTGGTCACCCTCGTCATCATTGCATTCCTTTGCTGCTAATAGTTCAGTAAAGACACGAAATGCAAATCACGATTTTACTTTGCTGCTTGCTACGAAAATGGAATTTTAGTCCCTTTCAATAAGTCAGGAGCACCCTTTCATATGTGAGGAGCAGGCCCCTTGTAACTGCCTCCTAAGTGGCAGGCTGGAATCGATCTCCAGGCCAGCTGCAGAGCCGTAAACTCCCCGAAGTTACTTTCGCATTCATTTTCCTGCCAGGGGCAGTTTTCCCGCAAACCAGTGCTGTAAGTCGCAGTAGCAATATTTCTGTCACTGGTATGTATTCGTTCTGCATCAGCTTGCCATATCCCCCTCTGTTCCCTGTAACATGTAACGAACATTCCCACCCTCTCCCTCCCCTAGACTCACGTGGTAAGTGCATTTTGTTTACACTGTTTGGCACGGATTCATCGTGTTAGCACAGATTCATCTTGTCAGCACTACTACTCTTTATTGAATACATAAAAAACGTCTACTAACTGTATAAAACCTGTACCTAATTTTTATATTTAAGTCCTTTTGTGACATCCCTAGTCACCTATAATAAGAAAATGCCATAACCACTCTAAAGCAATCAAAGAACTAGACTTCCAGTTTCCTTATTTCCTAACATTATTCCCCTAAGAAATTCGCAGTCATATCCTGATAAAGAGACATTTAGGGCAGTATGTGTATTTACTGCATTGCAGGAATTCATCAGAGGAAAACAAGAATTTGCACGTTACCACAGATTCTGAACAGTCCCTTCTTTAAGTGACTTCTATCAAGCAAATATATATTTAGAATGTAGTTGTAAAACTAATAAGAAGTTAACAAGGGGTGGGATGACTAGTAATGCTGATATAATCAATTATACGGAATGAAACACCCCCTTCCTATAATTATAAAGATGCTGCAAGTCACCTTGGAGTTCTGTGACTATATGAAGACCTCATTTATTTATCTAATTTCATATCTCTTGATTGACTCCCATCATTATAATGTACTGTGGCTGGTATTTTATTCTGCATTACTTTATTAAAGACTGCAAAAACTGTATACAATCCTATTTCTATGTTTTAGTATACATCAAAAAATCCGTAGGTGACGGATCAAAAGAACCTAGCCAAGAAACAAGGGCGGGTTCACCAATTGGGGTGAAGGCCACCTCTACTGGTTGAAAAGATTTTTTTTTTTTTTTCTTGTGTCCCCTCACTCACCCAGGGTTGCCCCTAGGTGACATGCTTCATCATTGGGGCCATCCCAAACATCTACTGATTGGGGCGTGCTGCGACTTGCGGATTTACGTAGGAGCACTTACCTTGTGAGGCTATGTATTGTGCAGTGCATGGCTAAACACTTATAAGGTCCCAAAGGCGAGACCTATTGGCTATGCCAATGCTTGTTTAATTCTATCCTGGGAGTCCAAGAATGAGTGTTTTGGCCATCTGTGAGGTAGTTTTAATCTCTTTTTTGTTTATTGTTCAGCTGAGTAGATACCTTTATAAATGTATGTATTGTCTCCCCATACTTCTTTGCTCCATCCCAGGCTTTGGTCTGCGCAGGGATGTTGTATCAGCCCTATGATGAAGCATGCCACTACTAGCGGTTGAGGGCATTTTTAAAAAACCCTGCGTTTTTCCAGTGCAATATTTCTATTTTCACAGAAAATTCACATTTACTCCTCCTTTTTGGTGTGTGCAAGATTTCATATTTAGGGAGGATCAAAAAGTAGATATACCCCTCTCCTCTTCTTTGTGTGTTGGTGCTATAATGTATACTGCATTTATAATTCCTTGCTGCTTTTGGCTATGCCTCAATTGCACATCTAAATTGCACATCTAAACCATGATTAGAATAGCATAGGTCATAGGGGACTCAAGCCACTTTCAAGGAATTGGTCTCTCCTGAAATCTACACTTAAACACTTGACAGTAGTAAGCAAATCCTCAGGTCACATTGCCCAAAAGGCCCTACAGGCCATTTATATGTCAGATGTTTTAGGTCATGCTTTCAGCAAATACCTAAATCCTTTACACTATTTTCTAATTCTTAAGTGCAATCCTAAACCCATTCCACTACTGGCCACGTCTCTGGAGTGAAGCTAAACCGGTCATTACACAGACCATGTCTTTAGAGGGAACCTAACCTACTGAGTGCACCTACGTGCTCTCTAATACACTGCGTAATTTTTGATGATATTGGCAAATTATCAAATGTGTACCTAAACCATAGATGAATTCTACTGAGCATTTCCCACTAATTCTCTTGTGAGGATTTGGGTGAACTGTTTGCTATGGCTGTGGGGCCTTATCGTGGAGTACACTCGCAAATACCGTCTTGGGTCCAGTCAATCTTGTTTACTTAACCTTAACTTACCCCTGGGTAGCTGTGGCTGTGAGCAGTAAGGCTTGGCAAAGGACCTTAGTGTACAGCATTTAATAGCACCAAGCAACAAAATAAGAATGTCACGCAACACGAAAGAGACAGGACAATAACTTAAAAAAATAGAGCTTATTTTTATGAATTTTAGAGACCTTGATGATCAAAATCCACTAGGGGGTTTCGAAGGAACAGACTTCTGAAGATACAAATACTTTTAAATGCAACTGCAAACAAGCATTGGTCAACATAAAGTTTGTAAACTTTTGAAAACTTTGAAAGGGTTAGTTCGACAACTCTGGCTCAGCTTGGGTGACCAAATCCAGCAGGATGAAGGTCTGGGGTGCCAGTGAGGATACTCTGGACACTTACCTGGCCACTAAAGCATTTTTAAGGCAAGTTCCGAACTTTAAAGGACAGCCGCCATAGATGTCAAAGGAGTGGTCCTGATGCTGAGGATGCGGGAAAAGGATGCTCCGGTTATGGTGCTGTCGACGGGGGTGTCTTTGTGGTGCTCCCTCAGTTCACGGGTGATGAGGAGTGCCTTGGGACACAGAGATCGGGGTCCCACGAAGTCCTCTACATTACAGGAGCAGGAGAGCCAATGCTGGGCTACTGGTCTCCGTGCACCGCGGCTGGAGCAAAATCCTTGGGAGGGGACTGGTGTCCCTTGTGTATGACGAATCTGGATTTTGCTAGCATTCCTGGATCTAGCAGACACGGGTGCAACTTTTGGCTATCTCGGATTTGTCCTTTTGTGCGCCCGGTGACTGGTAGCTGCAAAACATCTGCGGTGGTTACGAACGTATTGGTTTGGACATCTTCAGCTCTTGTGTCCCTAGTTCTGATTCCAGGGGATCAGCCAACTGATCCTTTGAGTCACTGCTGTAGGTGGGTACTGGGAATCAACTTGTCCCCAAAGAAGGAGCCGCAGGTACAGTCCAAATGTCGCTAGCCTACAGGGCAGCAGATGCAGTTTCAATGGCAGGGCAGTCCTTCTTCGGGCCTCTCTCTGATTCCAGCATGATCTGAGGGGCAGGGTGCCAGGGGTGCCACATTCTTGCCCCTTTCAAAATGGGACTACCACGATCATTCCTTGGTCGTTAAGAGCACGGTAGCCCACCCTAGGGCTGTAGCTACCAGTGGGCTACATGCCCATGGGAAAAACGGTTTGGGATGGGTTTTCCCTCTTTGGTTTTGTCTACTACTTGTCTGTAGGAACAAAAGGCATCCTACACGGGGGTGGTGTTGCTGTTTTGGGCTAACACTCCATGTGGCCATCCTGAGAGAGGAGGCCACACCACTCTCTGTGGCAACTGCCTTTGTTCCTGGGCCTGGGAACCATTCACACGTCTCCCCAGGCAGGTAGAAAGCTGTCTGTGTGCCAGGGCCTTGGCGAGGCCACTGGACTAGCTGGAGTGCAGAGTAGCCACTTTCTAAAAGTTCCTTAACTTTAATTGTGACATTAAATTTGACCTGGGTAACAGGTCGAGTTTAATGCCATGATTAATTTGATACCTTTCATGACCCCTTTAGGTAGGCCCATTCAGAGGTTAGCCAGGCTGTGGTGCCAGCCGACAACCCTTTGTTAGCCAATGGGGCTAGTAACCTTTCTTCAGCAAAACGACAATTTGGAAGTGTTGTTGTTAAGACATATCAAAAATGTATGTCCAACTTACTAATATTTAGCTCCCTACCGTAGGGCTCCATAGGCCTTTCTTAGGGGATAGTTACATACATCATTAAGGGAAGTGGGGGCTTTGCCGCTAGTTGTAATGGCAAGGTCGAACTATCAGTGTAAATACTGCCCTTTCAGTCTGCAGTGGCAGGCTGGGGTCCATTTTATCCTTGTCACATGCAGGGTGGCACAAACAGTGCTGTAGCCCAATGTGAACACTCTGGCTTACATTCCATTGGTACCCGGGGTACCACATACTAGGGCCCTATAAGTAAGTCAGTACTTTATTAATTAATTATTAATAAACTCATTTGTAAGGTGCAACGAATCATCCCGGAGGGATCTCTCGGCGCCCGAGAAGGGACACCCTATAGACAGTATAATCTTAAAATAGCCAGGTCTTAAGCATTTTCTTGAATCGAGAAAGATTGGAACAAGCACGGATCTCCTCGGGGAGACTGTTCCAGTGGCTGGGGGCTAGATGAGAAAACGCGCGACCGCCCATTTTGGCCTTCCTTATTCTCCTCATGCAGAGCAGATTGCGATTGCTAGATCTCAACTGTCGCACAGGTTGATAACGTTCGAGTTTCTTCTTAAAATAGGCAGGGCCAGTCCCCTGGAGAGACTTAAAAACCATACATAACAGCTTGAAGATAGCTCGTTTCCTGATAGGAAGCCAGTGTAATTGGCGGAGGAGAGGTAAAGAGGGGGTACGCGCTGGTTTATTGAGGGCAAGGCGGGCTGCAGTATTTTGGACCACCTGTAATTTAGACAACAGGTCTTCCCTTATTCCAACCAACAAAGAATTGCCATAATCCAGTCGACTAACCAAGAGCGACTGAATAAGAGTTTTTCTGGCATTGAGAGGGATCCAAAAGAAGATCTTTCTAAGCATCCGCATTGTTCCGAAACAGGTGCCTGACAACGTCTTCACTTGTTCTTCCATAGATAGTTTATTATCAATTCTGATGCCTAGATTCTTGGCCCATCCTTTTGGGGAGGGTGCCTCTCCTAGTTCTGGTGGCCACCAGTCTGGGGTCCACAATTCCTCCGCTTTACCAAACAGCAGTATCTCTGTTTTTGAGGAATTAAGCTGAAGGAAATTCTTCTGCATCCATCTTGCTATATTCGACATACAGTTTATGAACTTTAGTTTGGTCACTGCAGGGTTCTCCTCTATAGGGACTATCACCTGCGTATCGTCTGCATACGATATGGTCTCAAACCCACAACTTCTAATAATTGAGGCCAAGGGGGCCACATATATATTAAACAAAGGGGGGCTCAAGATGGAACCCTGTGGAACCCCCTTATCCACCAATGTGGTTTTTGACACAAAGGAATCCAGCTGGACACATTGTGTTCTGCCGGACAAATAGTTTTGCCAATTGGGTGCATCTTATTCAACATATCTTTTGTTTACGGTTAGAACACTGGCACTGAGGTCTGGTTAGCAGGCCTCAGTGCACTCTCTGAGTCGAAAGACCTGTGTTTTCTATATTATTACACAGCAGCAGCTCACTAATATTACTGCTAATAATCTCTTTGACACCTTCCCATTTTGCATCTATGAGGTTCTGTTTTGATCTAAAAGAAACCTTTTTTAATGGATGTTGCATGAAACATAAACACAACATTTCTTTGCAAAATGTCTGTAATAGACTCTCACACATAACCCACATTAAAAATAGATTAAGGGAAAACTGTATTTAAAAAATCTGTTTAAGAATTATTAAAGGTTCTCAGGGCAAGACTCTCTGCAGAACAGAGATGGCTCTATCAGGGGGCCCCCTGAAAGGCTGGGGCCCTGGGCCACAGCCACATTGCCAATGCCTTACAACGTCTCTGCATGCGCACTTCAGGACTACAAGGAGTGTGGAGATGGGGGTAAACAAAACGACGTACTCTGTGCCAGTGAAATTTGAGCCCTTCCTCTTGCCCGTTACATTCGAGGTGGACTATGGAAAGTAAATTAGTGGGCTAATGATTTGAGGTCGAATACAGTAGTGATGGGACTCTGCTAACTGTTAAACAATGGACATTATTAAAAGTATTCGACCTGTACCAACAGAGCCTCTCATTGCTCAAAAGGGTATAATTTATGTATAATTAACACTTGTCATTTACTTCATTGCTTAGTTGTACTCTTAAGAAAGTGTCACTCTTAAGTGTCACACATTTGCCAGTTGAATGTCACTCATAAGTACATTGAAACCATGGGCATGTCACACATAAGCAATCTGAAAACTTGGCAGCTATGAGTATGAAGCAAGACCCTTAATGTCCATTAATTAAACAATAAGAGACGATTCACTTTATGGTGAATGGCAATTTTATTTATTCCAAGCACAAAACAGGTTCATTAATCCCTTCTTACACGTGAACCGTTTAAATTCCCCGCAATTGCAATATGAGCTCAGTAATAAGATGTTCCTATTGTACAGCAAAATTAACTCTACAACAGTTCAGTTGCCCATCACAGCATTGCAGGAAACAGAACACCCGTACCATCCGAATGTGCAGTGCACACAAGACCACTTAATATTACTTAACTATGGTGCACATTCTGCTCATCACACCAGTGGAGTGACACAAAGCACCTGAGCCGCCCAAAAAGTAGTCCCCACCCACACCAAAATGAACAGAACCGCTTCTGTAGCTAATGCCCAAATCAATCAACCAAGGACACAGAGCACTTAAATTGTAATGTTAATACATTGCACAGTGAAGACAGCAAAGTCTAAGGCAGTATGCATACAACGACTTCCCTTCCACCTGATTTACTACTGGCAAAGATAGTGTCAAATAAAAGATGCCAAGGGTCCTGATACAAGCAAGGCTGTCTCTTGTCCTGTCTGCCTATTTGTTCCTTGCTGCTGTTGCTCTGCTAAGTAAAATGTGACAACGTGGTGGGTGGTGTAGCGTTGGGGGGGTGGGGGAGGGCTGACTATTCTTTTCAAGATCAGGCCTCGGCTGACAAACGCCCACTGCCTCCAGACCATCATTCATATTCTAATTGACTTGAAATGGATTGGTTAGGCTCCAAGGGAACACTCCTTGGACACGTAAAAGGGCGAGTGGTACGGAGGAAACCTTTTCACAAGCACTCAACATAACTTACTTAACGTGCAACAACCGTGTCGATTGTTACAAACAAGTTGCACTCAACATGCAACTTTACTACAATCCGCTGTCCAACATAACTTATCTAAAATGAAAAGCTGTGCCAATAAGTAGCGGGTAATTAGCAGTTGACTTGCATCGGTCATGACAAGAAAGCACATACTTTTATGCCCACACATGAAATGCACACCTGAGGATGGAGAAGGGCATCTACACACTGCGATTGAGGCACATGTGCAGACTGCTCTTTCCTGCAAGTAAGACATGCGCTAACCAACTGAATGTAATTTCAGCGCTCGATGCCCATGTGCTTCTTGTACCTGCTGCCACCTCTGCAGTTATGCTGTCCTGTTGCTCAATCACTAATTCTTTTCACCCCTGCCATGTTGCTGGATGGACATGAAGCAACCTCCGGCGGAGGCGCAACTGCATCAGACGGCTGGCAGAAGCCGATCGTCACAGTCACGTGACAAGAAAGCATCCAGTATGTTTCTTTGCTTCCATGGGACACATGGATACATTTTTAGGTGCTCCGTTAGAGAGGTCTTCAGGTAGAATGCGACGTCATATCTCTATGTATAATGGCGCTCTCGTAAATGCGGAGGCCAAATCGAAATACAACGCTCGTTTTATCAGAACTTTATAGGCTAAGACTATAGTGCCATTATTGGCAACATCCCCACCCACAGTCCGAGCATGCATGAATAAATAAATACACAACACAACTTTTGTTACGGGAAAATATTGCTGCAGGTTTATTCCATACAAAAGTATGCAATATGATGGGTTATCTTACGGGCGATCCAAGGGCAGGCAGCTGTAACCAACCTATGCTGCCCTGCCCGCCTGATGAGCCAGCACTGTGGGAAACCCAATCAGTGCTACACCTTTTGGGTGATCCTCTTCCCGGATCACGTGACACATTGGTCCCTTATTACTCATGCCCCTTTCAGGGTGGAGCATAGCAAGGCAAGCCCCCGGTTGGTCAGGCCCCCAACCGCCCGAAGGACTAACGGGGCGCCAACGCGGTTTTCCAGGAACCTGCCCTGAGGCTCCTGGTATTTGGCTCTGGCACCCCTATTGTGCTCGTGCAGAGGTACCCTTCTGTACCCTTCTGCTCCCAGATCGCCCTGTAACTCAGCTTGCAACGAAAAAAGAAAACATTACAACGTTCTACGTACTTTGCCTGCCAGCCCCACGCCGGGTAAGCGGTAGGGTGGGAGACGGCGTGTCCGGCGCAAAGAGGACGCCAGAAAGGCGGGGGGAGGTATAAGTACCCTCCCCCGACCTCTGTGCGCCGGAAGTGACCAGCCTAGCGCGCCACGGCGAAAGGACTCCTTCCATGAGTCCAACCACTAGTCTAGGAGAGGTGGTGTTTGTGCCCAAATGGTGTTGGTAGATCCTGGTGTGAGGACCTCCGTTCATGCTGTAAATAGTTGGTGATTTATTTAATTTAAATGCGTATCCTTATTGCCTATCGATTCCTGGATACTGCATAATTAACATACCGATTCACTTGGTTCAACACCGCTATATAAATGCGGATGAGGATCTCTCCTTCGTAGAATATGGACTCTTGTGGAGCCATACTGGCATCCCACCACGACAAGTAAGCGGGTGGCCATACCGGGATCTACCAATGCCGTGACTATGTTGCTCCATAACCCTTGTCCTGAAGAAGATCCGCAGGCTGAGGTCTCAAATTCCCTCGTTGCCCTCAAGTCGGGTCGAAACGTCGACGCCTACCCCCAGCAGGCCTGGACCACATCCCCCCTTCCCCGATCCTTCCAAAGATGATATATCCCTCTATTGCTTATGAATATTGTTGAACTAATTAACTGTATAACTAACCATTACTGGCCAGGCCACCAAGATTGATTTTTGTTATCAATCACATTATATTTTTTCTAATTTGCCTTCTGATTCCGCTGGGAATTCTCCCCTTTCTTATCTTTACTCTCCTCACATCAGAGCACCCACTTTTTGCACGTTCCCTTGGAGCAACCCCCCTTTTCTTCTCCTTTCAGCTACAATTAAGTAAGATATCTACTGTCTGTTGATTTCAACTTTGTGATTAATAAATACATGTTCTTTTTTTTATTTATTGGTTGTTGCACATCCTAGTACTTTAACTATGTTTTTTGATCTAGGTTACTGTGAGCTGACTTTATGCATGCTCAAAGTCTTATTTGAATGATAATTGTTTACAGAAGAGATTTGTGAAAAAAGAAAGGTCCAGGACCATTGTTTTCTGTACCACTAGACACCCAGGTCCAAGGACTTTCTGTTGGGTTACCCCATTTTTTATAATGCCAGAGAGGAGATACAGCATTCCTCGCAGAGCAGTGCATGCACGCTGCTAGACTCGCCCTAAAAATGATAAGGAGAGAGAATGCTCACCTACGGCCCTGAATCATTCCATAAATATGACTTGTATTTCTTGACAAAGCCATTTGATGGCATTAGTGTTCATAACTGGACATGCAGGATTAAGAATATGTTTTGTTTTGACAAGTTCTGCACATAGCCGTTCGGTCATCAATCCTTTGTTTTCCATATGATGGTCAATAAGTATTGTTCCTACCTGCTTGCATGTAATAAAATAACAGCTGGAACAAGGAGGAACCTTTCGTCTGTCCCGCACATGTCTCTCTGGTAGCCTTTTTACCTGTTCTCACTTAAGACAAATCACTCCACATTTCAATTTGCCTGTAAAATGAAACACAGGAGCATCAGATAATTATACTACTCTGCATTGGTTCTCTCCTATTTAAAATGGCACTGCGGTACACTATCCCTTTTACACATTTTCCCTTGTGATTGGATTGCGGCAAGTGCTTTCCTTTTCTTTGCCACTTTTCATTTTCAACTGGAACTCAGTTATCTTTCTTGTGCCTCCAACTACTCTAAATGATGCTGGTTTTGGGATTCTAAATGGCCAACACTGTCTGTCTATCATGGGAAAATATGTCCTTTTTTTACTCTATGAGAGAAATGACCTTAGTGATGGAAGAAGGATTGGGGCCAGCACGACTCTGTCTGGGATGAGTGAGGTGGGACATCAATCCTTTGGTTCTCATCTCCAGCAGCTTAACTCAGCAATCCTGAGAGCTAAACCAGAACCCTGGCTGTACCCCTGCGGCCACAATCACCTCTATGCCTATCATGCTCTCCAGATAAGTGGCAAAACAGGAGTTCAGCTATGTGGCCTGTCCCCATCACCACACTAAGTGGGGTGTTTCCCTTTTGTGACTCTTTCCCTAAGAGTAACTTGCTCATCTGTGAGATATGGAGGCTTTGCTTGTGATTGCAGCCAGGTGGGGGTGGGGGGAGCTCAATTGCTGCTCACTGGGCACTGCTTCACTGTTGCAGCATGAGACTAGATGTTAGAAGGACTTTACTCCTGCTAGTCGTAGATTGGTGGATAGACTAAAATGCCCATAAAATATGTACATTGGCTAACTAGCACTCTACACTGGATATACTTCAGTGGAGCTGCCTTCTGTGCTGTCCTTTGTAACTGGTGCTGTCTGGATGGATTTTGAATAAAGATCTACAGAAACACAGCACATGAGATACTTTTATACAGTTGACTTTGGATGCTTTTGACAGCTGGAAGTGTGCCGCATAGTGGACTCTGGTAGGGTGATAAAAAAAAACTCATGAAATGAGCAAAGGGGTCACGCTCCAATCGAAAATCACATTTCAAAGGAAGAAAGACGTCCTGTAGAAAGAAGATGTGAGAGGGCAAGACAGAGGTAATACTATCTAGCACAATACTCATTCTGATCCACCAGCTATATAATTTCTGTTCCCCAAACTGAAAGCTGAACTGGTAAAGGAAGCAAGTTAGCGACCTTAGTCTGCAAAATAGAGCACATATATGCCAGACTTGACAAGCCTGGGGTAAAGCTGGTGCATGCTGAACAGCAAATTACAGACCTAGAAGATGGGGGAGCAGGGTTGGACCTCTACACAAGTTTGAATGTCAGACGTTTTAATTACAGGCTAAAGTTGAAGACTTTGAGGAACACTCTTGTAGAAATAATGTCCAAATACTGGGCGTATACAAAATTAAGCAAATGGGACTCATTGAGGACTTCGTATAAAGTCTCCTAAAAAACCCTGTTTGGTGAACAAATCTTTACAGCCCAATTTGCATTTGAGCAGGAGCGTAGTACGCTATCCGCGAAGACCCTCCAAAGCCAATCATAGCCAAACTTCTACATTTCAGAGATAGAGATTAAATGATTGGTAGGGCAATGGAAAAGGGTGTTTTACCTTATGAGGTCTCAGAGGTGAGAATCTTGACAGGCTTTACTTCATCTGTTCAAGCAGTCAGTAATCCGTCCTCAATGTCAAAAAAGTGCTTCGAATAAAAAAGGTGCATGCTGTTCCTTTCCAGGTTCCACATATACTACAATGGATGAACATACGTCTTCATGTCTGACAAAGATGCAATGGACTTTGAATAGCATTGCATCAGAGAGGAGGTGGAGAGAAATATCAACAGAGGAGGTGGAGAGAAATAGCAGGTTGTCACATGGGGACACTAGTTCACCCCTTGACAAGCAGTCAACTTGGTGGCTGCCCACAGTAAGCCAGGCCAAAGAGCAGGGGTTTCAGGCGTCACTGCAAGCCAGTTTGTAAAATACAGGTTAGTCATTCAGGTTGAACATAGAAAATGTCCTAGTGTGCCATCCCTTGATATTATAGTTGTTTCATGTTAAGATAAGAATGTAGATGGCACTGTTATAATTTCACTGGTTGTACAGTTGGTACATTTAGTGGAGTGACTGGGGGTCAAAGAAGTGATGGTCTAGGGTTAAATGAGAGCACAGCTGGATTGACATCAAGGCTCTCAGTTTAAATTGTAAGTTTGCTATCTTAGTTATTGTTTGTAAATGACATTGGGGATGGAGATGGTAGAGGCAGTTATAGTGTTATCGGTCAGGGTGGAGGGATGAGGACTGGAGGTGGGTATTTCACTGACTGTAAAGTGATGCTGGCTGATAAAGTAAATAGGCCATGTCCTGCAAGATACAATAATATTTACTGTAGAAATAGTGGACTTAATGGTGGCAAATAATGCAGATGTTAACATGGCATAAAACGAATTTCGTTGAGTGCGCTGCATCGCATTTGGCGATGCAGCGCTCACAACGAAATTCGTTTTATTTATTTAAATGTTCACTTACCTGTATTCGGCCTTAATCCGTAGTTTACTACCCCCCACCCTGCCCCTCCCCCGCCCCACGTCACCGCCCGACCGGCACTCCTACCACGGGCCGCGCCTGTTGTGGCCTACCTACTTGACAAGAACTGCTGCTGCATTGCTGTGGTAAATAAGAAGTACATTAAAGATCGTAATGTTGGTTACTATCGAACCATAAGTTGGTGAGCGGAATACATTGCAGAAACAACGGGAAAGGGTGTTGGATCAAGGGTGCTTCTTGCATTGTCAATAGGAATGTTTATCCTGTGCTACCTGGATTAATATATTTCGAAATGCTAAATAAATATCATAAAATGTGCTTTACATATCTGGAAAATTGTTTAATATTACAATTTCACATATTGGGTGCCCCCTAAATGGCCCCTACTATGTAAATCACAAGTACAAAGCCAGATAATGATCGTTCCCTTCTCTAGTATGCCTTCTATCAGTGGTGTAACGAAACTTGAGGGGGCCCCCCTGCAAGGTACGTGGAGGGGCCCCTCCGAACTCAATCGGGAGCTCTCCGGCCAGAGTACTGTGTTGAGGGGTCCCACTGGAGCTTGGGGGCCCCCTGCACTGCCGGGGTTGCGGGGGCCTGTGTTACGCCACTGGCTTCTACTCACTTGCCATCGTCTCTCAATATGTAAAACTGACTGTTCATCCAACACCTCAAATGGTAGCACAATATGATCCTTAAATGTAGAATCTTATACCAATGTGGCCAGGCTTGTCAGATGCTTACTGGTGCCCAGGCAAAACATTTGCAGGACCATCTCAGCTTTACAATTCTACCAGGTAATTAGGGCAAAATATTTGCTGGGGATAAATAACATAGTACTTGGCTCCACCTACTGCAGTGGCCACATTACCAGCACTGTAAAAGCATATGGTAGGTCTGCTTTATTAATATATCAATCAGTGGTCTAGCTTCTGGCGGGGGGGGCATTCTTGGCAGTTGTGCCTAGGGGACCTGAGTCAGGTCTGCTATCCCCATTGCATGTTTTTTGCATTGTGAGCCAACAATGAAAGACAAAACAATGAACTTTGTTGTAAAAGGGCGAAAGAGAGAGAAAGACATACCAGCTTCTGTACTTGTCCAAATTGTGTGATCCTACGCACATATTTTGTTTCACAGAGCTGCCTTTTTCTTTATTATCGCACATGAGTGCGCTTTTAAATACCTGAGTTCAGGATGTTCACTGTACAAGCACCTCTTATGTTTGTTTAACAGATCATTTATGTGATTATTGACTTGCCTTTTAGTTCACTAATGGCATTTTCTTAGTGGTGAGTCATGAATATTTCTAAAAACTATCACTTTTAATAAATGTTTGTCTATACAGTGATATAATCTGATGTACTAAGGTGAAACACATTTGCATGTTAAAGAAATGTACTTTTTTTGTATTGTGAAGAGATTTTATCATATTTTTACATTATATTTGTTGCACAATATACATGGCAAACATTTTAATGGTTTGGCTCGTGCACGGACTCTTAGAGCCAAGCCAGACCCATGGATCAACTCTGGCTCAGCTCCCATATTGATTTCCCTGCACACGCTCCTCAAAGTGCGGCTTGGGCTTAGCACACCGGGCCGTCAGTCACTTGATAAAATGTTTTGTAAAAAGCAAGGACTAGAAACATGGAGCCCTGCCCTTATGCTCCAATTTCACAACTATTCCATCACAGCTTCTTGTAGCATGGACGAAGAAGTGTGTGCAGTGAAAATTCCTTTAAAATAAGTAATCCAAGGGCAGCGACTCAAGGCCGCTGTGTTGTATGTGACTGTAGCCATGAGATCCCAAGAAGAACTACCAGGCCCAGTTGGGACGGGAAGGGGCAGCTTCAGCAGGGGTGTATGGGATGTGACACCCCTCAAATGCACTCATCATTTGGTCTGGGGGCCTCTGTGAGGTCTGCTATGTCCGTGCCAGTTTTTCTCACCGTTCTAAGAGGTTTTAACTTATTCATTTTTTGGATCGGGATCTTAAATATATGTAGTGACTGGTTTACCAAAAAAGTAGTAAATCTGCACCCATAGCAGGTGCAAATGTGCTATTTTTGGAATCCAAAAAACATTGGTAGTAGTAGGCTTGGAGAGCTATGGCAGTCTCCAGTTTCCAGGCATACTACTGGCAATCAAACACCCAAAGGTATTGGGATGAATGCTTGCAAATAGTCTAACCAGTGGCATTTGCTCGGGGTAGCATAACAACCTACTGTTTTTTCCCACTGTGCCACTCTAGACAGAGGCCAACCTAATGCAAATCAGTAATGCCCTGTTCCTCATGGAAACAGTCCATCCCAAAACTTGGTCATTTAACCCCTCCACCCTGCTGTCCACTGCTTTTGCAAGTGGGAAATTTGAGATTCACACCCCCCGAATCTCACTGAACAAGCTACGACCCTGATATTAATACATTTTGTAATAGCATGCAAGGCCCCACAAAGCGAGGGCCTGGGGTAAAAACCGCTACTGCCCCGCCTTGTGATGGCACTACATGAAAGACACACAAAGCATTAAAAAAAATGATGGACCATCTAACATTTGACTAGCAACAAATCAATATCTTAATCTACTGTCTAAAAGAAAGAATGAAGTTCTCCTTTGTCTGTGCTCCCACGTTTTAATCCAAATGTCAGTATACATGCAAATTACATTGATTTGAGTAGTTCTTATAGGCAAGTGCACCGTAATTATAACTTTCTGCGACCACAGCATTTTCCGCATAATTATCAATTCAACCACATAAGCCACCATTTGTTGCATAATATGCAGATTTGAACAAAACATTGTTTATAGCTCAAGCAGATCAAAGGTTTAAAACAAACAGTACCCCATGTGATGCTTCACAGTAGCACATCTTTTTCAAAGCTAAACTGTTCACCTTTCATTCGCTGATTCTAGAGTTAAGCTGGTAAGAATGAGATTAATCTTTTCGTCAGACATAATTAATGTGTTTCAATTACAAAATAGCTAACTAATACTGCCACTGAACGTTCCACATTATTCCGCATAATTTGCCTTTCCTTGACACAATTTAGTCAACCCAGCTGCATGATTTGGCTCTCCATTTGTGTATAATTACAGCAGTCCTGCTATGAGGGCCTAAAATTATAGAAACATATAAAATTGTTCCTTCCTTTCTTTATGGCAACTGATGCATGTGTATAGTGCATACAGTCAAATGGTATGTGGGGTTTCATTAAAATAACAAAACGTGGCATTATCTCTGGCAGGTAAGAACTCCTGCAGAAAACCTCATGTTTGCCAGTAAGACTCAGAACAATGTGGCCCGATTCACAAAGCTAGGGAAATTTTCTCCCAACGTTTAGAGCAAATGTTCATTTTTATTGGATTTTCAAAAGATCTCAGGAGATCTTACAGAACAGAAATAGCTAAAAGTCGTAGATTTCCTAGATTATTCCAATGCATAAAATGTACACATGCAGAGAGGCATTATTGTGCATTTAGACATTTAGATTTGTTTCATTGTGGCAAAATCACACTTACCTTCATGGCATAATGGGTGCTTTCCTTCAGTTTCTACCCTGGAAATACACCTACTTAGGTTTTGTCAGGAGTAAATTTGCATGCATTTCCAGGATAGGAAACTACTTGCAAGAGGTAAGTATATACAAAAACCTACGACTTTATGGGTGTCCATCCACTTCTGCAGGTGAGACCATGCAATAACACCCACAGACCAAGCATGGAATTTCCATATTCTCAGATATCATTTGTGAAGGGAAAATAACACAACGCTGATTTAAAGGTCATATTTTTCACCTTTATGAAACACTTACCTGCATAGAAGTAGCCCAAATGTGCATACGTATCTGCATTGACTTCACCTTCCTGTTTCCAAGTTTTGAAGGAATCCAGTCGAACAGCTTCATCCTCAAAAATGTTAGGAATTGAGCACTCTGTACATACAAAAACAGTGCATAAACTATGTAAATGTGAATGATGAAGGCTGCCATACTAATACACTTCTTCAAATGCCTTATTTTTCAAACCACGTGGATAGGGGGAGTGCCTATATGGGGACCCATGAAGATCCACTTCCTAATAACTCTCTAGCCTGTCGTCTAATTATAATTAGAACTTTGGAATGTTGAGCGCTCCATTGAAAACAATGGAGTGCTCCGGGCTTCTAATGGCCGGTAGAAGCCCGGAGCATCAACATTCCAATGTTTAACAAAGGCAGAGGGGAGACCGAGGGGATTACAACCCCCTCGGGCTCCTTGAGGCCTTTGTTTTACAAATTAGAACATTCTGCCCTCTGGGGTCGAATTTTCTAATAGCCCTTCGCAGCAGGCTCTACCGGCCTTTAAATGCCGGCTCCCTTGTTAAACGCCCTCGCATTCGGCTTGGGCCTTTAACCCTGGAGCAGGCCTTTAATGGCCGGTAGAGCCCGCTACATCGGGCTCTAATGCTATACTAAAACACACCATCCGAAACCTCAGTTACGTTCTTCGATCTGCAAATACACGGGTTCAAAGTTTTCCATAGGAGTCTGAGAGGGTGCTGCTGAATGCCATGGCTGCCTACTGCCTACTGTTGATTCCACTTCATACCTTTCCTCTGCTACCATACACTTCCTGTCTCTTTAGCTCATTCTTGCCGGTCTTTTTCTTCCTGCTTTCTTGCTTTGTCACTATTTCCCATCTTCCTCTTCCAACTTCTTTCTACATGTTCTCACTTTCTCTCTATTTCTCTGGGTAAAAGTCTGATGATGGAAAAAAGCCCCAGTCCCTGAATGCGAGCTCTGGTCCCCATCACCTTCAACCACTGCCACAAATTAAGCACTGATAGAAACAAAGAAAGAACAGCCTTCTGTTGGAAGATGCCCTATATTTATTAAATACTGGCAGCAAAAGGGATGGGGAATGCTGAGTAAATGGTTGCTGGGATAGAGGTAATGGTGGCATAAAATGGGAGACAGTTGAATGATGGCTTTTGTTTTTTCCGTGTGTTTTTTTCAGTGAATTGCTGCTGGGAACAGTAAAGACACTGTGGACCCTCTTGGGGTTATAGATTGTATTCTATGGGCTTCAGGGATCTGAAACAGGTTGTGTCAACTAGAAAAATGTCAAGTTTAAAGACTCTGCCAAGAACTAGCACTGACTGAAACCTGAAGTAGATACCAACTAGGTATGGGAGATATTTTTGATTAATAAATTATGGGTGCTTAGCATCATGAACATTTAGCATTTAAAGCTATTTCACTGCACTCTATAGAACTACATTTTTTGAGAATGCCCAAACTAGGCTCAAACTAGGGCTGACTTCATTTTATATTTCTGTGTGTCCATGTTTTCATTTTAACCCTCATCGCACGTAACAAAATGTGCACTAATGAAATGCTGTGTTGGCACACTTTTCTCACAGAACTCCGAAGGAAGCTTCCTTCCAAATGTAACTGTTCAAGGCCTTTCCTGTCTGGATCTCAGCAGGCCTATTCATTGTATGAGTCTGTCATTGTTTTGTGTGTAATTAGATTTATATTGTCACATCCATTGGCATTGGGCAAATAGGGATTCATTATTATTTATTTACAATATTGTTGCATATTGCTTTATTGTGATTGGCTGAGCTATGAAACATTTAGTAAATGTTATGCTTAGTGATTTCCACTGTCCATGTTATTATAAAATGGGCCTATTCTGGAGGCGAGCCAGTCTGGTTTGCCCTTACATTTGGGGAGCAGGCCCTTGTCAGTTTGTCTCTTGCTTAGGACTTAGAATATTTTCTCTGAGACTTGAAGTTATGTCATACTTTCTGCTGCATTTGATTAATTCCCCGTATATGATTTATTATGCATATTCACTAATCATTCTTTTGCCCTCTGTATTGAACTTTAAAAATGCAATAAACCTCCATGGTTTCTAACTTTTACACATCTCGAGAAGGCTTATTTATTGATTATGCTGCCTATTTTACTGCCAATCCTGGCTTTGTCAGGGGCACATTACCTCAGCCATTCTTGAGGCTAACACCGCCCCGATATTTCAATCCTGTAAAGGGACCTTATCTTATCACTTAAACATATTATCAAAGATTGCATCATCAAAAGCAAAGGAAAGCTGTACGACTGCAGCTTACATTTAATTTTGTGGTTGGAAAACTGTGGCTAAGACGCAGATTCACAGAATTGGCAGAAATGGACACACAACCCATAGCAGTCATTGTGGCTAACTCAAAGATTATGAGTAATTGTGCGCCAAGCTCTTACCAGAGGTGGGCGAGCCAACAAATTAACAGGGAGAGATGAGCCAGAGCCGAGCCAAGGGCCTGGCTTGGATCTTAGAGCCCATGCATGAGCCAAGACCAGAAAATAAGTGTTCTGTAAATCATATTACAAAACACATAAAATATGATAAAGTCCCTTCAAAATTCAATAAAGTGTATTTCTTTAACAAGCTGTGACATAAATAGGGCACATTATAGCGCTGCATATTGCAGCACTTATTAAAAGTGATAATTTAGTACAACTGGTAGTCTGAACTCACACATTCGAAAGTGCTTTCATATATGATAATGAAAAAAAGAGTTTTAGTGAAATAAAATATTTCCCTAAGATCACACAATTTACGCAGGGAAGCAGCAATTTATCAAGATTTCCTGGTTTCACTCTGTACAAATCAGCCAGTAAATGGATATCTATTTGTCTTTCCTTATGTTAAGGCTTTATTTTTACCTCTTAGTGCATTCTTCTGCAGTTTTTAAATTGAACACAAACTCGACCTGAAGGTATTGAAACTGCTTTACATAAGCACCAGTTACATTACACAAGGTCACATGCATTGTTTATAGACATGAGGAGATATTAAGTGGTTTCCCCAGAATCACATGATGTTGAGCCAATGCCGATACTCAAACCTGGTTCGTAAGTTCCATATTCGCCAGCTCTGGCTGTAAGACCACATCGTGGATACAGGGAAGGAGGGAAGTAGAATGCACACTAAAGTTTGGCTCGTTATGGGCTCAAGGTTCCAACAGGACCTCGAGCTGCGCCACAGCTAGGCTTCAGGCTCGAGCCTGGCTCGAGCTTTCAGTGGCTCATCCACGTCTAGCTCTTAGGCCAGGAGGGGTTTTGGAGGGGGTAAGGAGATTGCTGGTGGCACCTAAAGGAGAGCAGTGGACACAAATAACGGATAAATGAACAAGTGACCCGGTCAATGAAGGTGATGTTAAAAGACCATAGACTATTAGATGGAGGCATAATCCTCCCTGTGGGGCACCAGTCACTTCCCCTGAAGAGATTATGGCATATTTTGGGAGGTGGTGGCACAGAACACCTTTCCTAAGTGTGTGGATCTCTGGAGGTTTTAACAGTAAACAGAAAGGTGGGCTCCCTCTGGCTCCTCAGATTAGCCTCCTTGTGACTATGAGGGCGCCTCATCACTGGCAGACAGCGCACTTTTCTTTGTCCGTTATTAAGACTCCGAGTCTCAGAGTTCATCTCCCTATGGAAGGGATTTCACAGTGGCTTCCAATAGAACAGGTCCCAGGCCCCTGTGTATCACAGAGAACAAGCAGCTAAAGGTAAAAATTTGCTGGTTGACCTGTGAGTTTGGGGATGCTTCGGGAAGAGTTCAATTATATGAAAGGAAAAAATAACTACTAACAAGATCTCAATTAAATAGCAAAATGCTCCATAAAAGGAAGAGGTCCAAATCGGACTGCAAAGCTGTATATCTATGGTGCTATCGTATTAGAGTGACCATAAGCCTACATGTCCCTAAAGTCACCATGTTTGCCTAACTGATGTAGGACATTCATTTGCTGAACTCCAAGATGATTTCTTTGCTGTGCCTGCATTTTGACCTCAGTTCAGGCATTCACATACTGCAACCCAGCCTGTTTTATGTAAATTACAACACCTAGTGTAAATTTGGTTAGTACTCTTTAAGTGCAAGGTTATTCTTTCAGGTACAACGTAATTTTAAAAGTGTAACTATGGAGTTTACACTGTGCTGATGGAATTATCTACCTTCAACTGTTAATGTGTAAACATAACATGTGCACATGTAAAGTGCACGTCCGCGCTATGGGGCATCTTGGTGCTGAATAACAAATGTTTATTGTTATCCACCTGAATGGGTACTCATTTAAGAACCTAGGAAGGATGAAAGATTGAGTCGATCTGCCATGCATTGAACGTGTGACCTTGACATCAAAAGTAGGTCCCTGGAGGCTCACCACAATAAATGAGCTTTTCTATAAACTAAAGTGGCTGTTGTGAGTTGAGCCAGGATTGGCTCATAGAAAAATGGTGGTTCTCCATGCGGTTTAGCCTTGTTTTTGACTGCACTGGGGCCATTCCTTGAGTTCATGCCTTGCATCAAAGAAGCTGTGCAGCAGCCAGAGCTAATGTCACCCAACTCATAGGACCAAGTGTTTTAGTAAGGCTCACCAGGCATAAGGCCAAGTTCCCCAATATAAACGCATTTTACATTTATCTCTTGACCTCTGATTAGACTGTCAAGAAGGCCCTGAAGCCCATGACCCAAAGGAGTAATGTAATAGTGAATACAAAGTTCACTATGTCATTAAGGTATAATTCTGTAAACACGCTAGTAGTCTCAGGCCATCTTTCTCTGATACCCCACATCCTGAAC
Source organism: Calotriton arnoldi (assembly GCA_963921515.1). Classification (NCBI taxonomy): domain Eukaryota; kingdom Metazoa; phylum Chordata; class Amphibia; order Caudata; family Salamandridae; genus Calotriton; species Calotriton arnoldi. Next base: position 844,303 of record CAWUFW010001227.1, read on the forward strand.
CCATGAATGTTTATCTAACCACCCCCAATCTGTCTGTCCTCAGTTTCCTCTTACCTCCTCTCACCTTCTAGTTCTAACCCCCTAAATAAATGTGCCACCCAGGAAAGATGTAAAAAGAACAATTGATGGACAGAATGCAGAACAATGTCATACATTCACCCCAGTACAGAGATCTGGGCCTAAATCCATCGTTTTTTTGCTCACCATGCCATTCCAGTTTGGACCCAGCCATATGCAAATCAGTCTTGACCCTGCGCCCAATGGGAACAGTCCAATTGTTCTTTTTACATTTGTCACCCCGAGTGGGACGGGCATGCCCAGAAGTGTGTCCTGTGCTCTCCATGCCACTGGAAGTCAAGCTATCCTGGCTGTTGAGGTTTGAAACCGGTCCTAGGATTCTTGTTTCCAGTCCAGGGAGGACCAGGCCTGGCAGTTCGGGCTGGACTGTTCCCATTGAGCACAGGGTCAAGACTGATTTGCATATGGCTGGGTTCAAACTGGAATGGCATGGGGAGCAAAAAAACGATGGATTTAGGCCCAGATCTCTGTACTGGGGTGAATGTATGACATTGTTCTGCATTCTGTCCATCAATTGTTCTTTTTGCATTTACCCAGGAAAGATAGGCATGTCTTCCCCCTAGTTCCAATTCTCCCCACTCTTAACCTACATTGCCGTTCTCCAACCAAGCTCTCCTGTCCAAGCTGTAACATGCTACCTAACACTCCTGCCCCCAGCAACGTTATGATTACCACATGACCAGTAGCCGAAGACCACACACACTGGCCCTGCCCATCACTCCAGGACCACTCGCCCTCTCATATACCAGCCCCCACCATTCACAAACCCTACCGGAGACGACAACCACTGACATCGAGCTCTGCTGACTGCCTGCCTCCTTCGCCTGTTGGCCGCTGAACCCTGCACCCCACCCCAACATTTTACCACTGACCCTGGCACTCACCCCTCCACAAACGACTTACTCCAGATGAAGGCTACTTTTGTTTCGTGCAAATATATATTGTACCTCACAATACCCTCATTTGAGTATCATTTCTCCTCCCACCTTTTATCAACCTTTAAGTTGCCTACACTTATATCAGTTGGTAAGCATGCTCTGCACTGCTAGTCCTCGGTACAGAGTTTCGAGGGAGATTATTCCGTAGTAAATCATATAAAATTATATAAAACAAAAAATGCAGATAAGTTTGCAATCCTACATTTTGATTACAGTGTTATGTATCTTGAATGATATTTTACTTTTATAATAATTAAAGAAAACGAAATTTAACTTAAGAGCTTTTTTTTGTTCTAATATGTTATTTTTTTTTAAAAAGGAGTATAAATAATGTGTCTTCCTCTTAATTTATCTCACCCTTTGAAGCAGGTGTCCCGATCTCTTGCTTATCTTTTCTCTCTTCACTCTTCTTCTTTTCTTCCTCCTTACTACTTTCTTCTCTCTTTCGTTTTTTTTTTTTTTTTTCTTTCTCTCCTTCACTTTGTTGACCTATTTATTCAAGCAATACATCTGATGTCTTCGAATTGTTTCTTTGCCTTTTAACATATTGGATTGATACATACGTGTTATTTATGGCATTGTTTATATTTATAATGATGAGCGCTTATTTATTTATTGTTCAAATGTTAACTTAAGAGCTTTGATAACACATTTGTGGCAGAGTAACACCACTGATAGGAAGTAGAACATTGGACTACTAGGTAAAGGCTATGAATGTACCTGCTTTTCTTGGCGATAAGCGTTCTGTCCGCCTTGAAATTAAGTCTTTCCCCTGTACAAGATAAAGATAAAATGTACAATTATCAAAGAAAAACCAGGTAAAATGTGTGGTGATGCTCATTAGTGGTACAAATGCATATGTTGCTATGGAAAAGCTCTAGATTTATAAGGCTGTGGACAGAATTCATCTAAAGATGTCTATATCTGTCTGGCAAGAATGCCACATTCTACACAGATTTACCTTAATACAAGTAGATTACACAGGGTAGTCACTCATTCTTGGTATGTACTACCAACAAACACAGTTTTGTAGGTACATATAGAATTAGCACTGAAAAGCCATGAATAACTGCAACTCAGTTTTTCACTACGGGGGTTTGTAAGTGACAAAGAAGAGTACAAAGCTTGAGTTGTTTACAAGGTGGAATTCTTTCCCTTATTGAGAGGTATCTACAATTTAATCTATAGCCCCTGCATGAGCACTCTCTGTAAGTTGAGTCAAACTGTGTAGACGAAGTAAAGTACTGGGACAGCTTCTCACAAAATGTACTTCGTCACTCCAATCTTCCCTGGGTGCCAGAACTCAAATATTACACCATGCAAAACCAGGTGCCCTGCACCAAACCCCCAATCCCTCTGGCCATTTCTTAATACATGTGAAAACAGAAAGTAATATCTGGTGTCCTGCAAGCCTCCCTCATCTCCCTCAGTAACACTCTCCCTCCCCAACTATTTAAAAAACATCTAATACCCACCATCCTGGCACCTTCCCCTACCTCCCTCTGGTTTTTCCCTCCTACAGCGCTTAAGGCCATGGTCTTCACTCTGAGTGAGATAGCAGAGAACAGGCCCGAAGTGCTGAGAAGTCCCCTGTTAGCCGAGGCTCTGCTCTGCACTGACATGTGGGAGGTAGAGAAGATTGTTCTTGGCCAGGGTATACCAAGATGGGGGATATTGTGACCTATCGTCAATCATTCCACCATCTCCGACAGGTCTCCAGAGACCAGGGTGAGAAGAGGGTTAGCGCCCACCATTGCACTGTGCAAAACATATTTTTCACAGGTTTTACATCAGAACAGTGAATACCTGGATGTTGAACTGGGTATTATTGAAATGGAAGCCAGACATATTGCAAAACATTATGAAAAATGATGTTGCATCTAATAAAGCAAAGCATGTAAAGAATCTCCCACCCAGATAAAGTCAGAAAATCATGTGAAAACGCACACTGAAAGTGAAAATCAGATAGAGCATGAGTGATGTAATATGTGAGGTCAAAGAAGTGTCACATGGTCCATAGGGACATTGTAGGTTTTCACTAACTTTGCATGAGCGCGTTGCAGCTTGCCTGTTGCTTTTGCACACGTAACTACATGGCTTTATTTTTTGCAATTTTGAATGACTGCTTTCACATGAGAACTCATCGCTGTGTTCACACTCTGCATGTTCCTGGGATTTTGACTGAACATTATGTGCAAGGTCGAACAACAATGTCCCTTGTTATTTTGTTCTGGCCAGACCTTAGACAAAACATACCGATGCAGCTGTTGTTTGGACAACGTACTTTGGTTTTTAGTGGGGTACACGAATTAGGTGAGACACACTTGGAGAGGGACCTTTCCAGGGTGAAGAGCGAGACAGCATCTGTGATGTAGATCTACCATCTATAGGCTAAGGTATGGGGTCTGCTGACAAAGCCCAGAGATCTAATATATAATAATACTGCTTCTTAGCAAGGGGAGGGAGGATAGGCTCCACTGTCTTTTTATGATGACATCTCCCTTCATGATTTATGGACTAACTGCTATGCTGACTATCTTTGTACTATGCATTTTCCTGCTTGTTGTGGCACGTATACTGCATGTTAGGGCACATTAGTTAAAATAAATATTTTAAACTATTTCGTGACTCCGTCAGATCTTATTGTGGACGAGTACAAGAGTGCGAGCGAAAGGGTGTGTCTTGTTACAGCGATTCCTGAGAGATCTGGGAGTGTTGTGTTCTGGGGTGTCTAATCTTTTGTTTCTCTGTGAATGAGTAGGAGAGCAAGTGAGACACTATAGCTAGTCGGTCCTGGGCTCGTGGGTTACTCAGGTGGTAGGAAGACTCAGTCCCTATACACCGAGGTCCCATAATCCTGCGCATAGTTCTGTGTTTGTGCAGAATCCCTGCAACATGGCACCACCAATGTTTAGTCTGGTTCTTATTCGCGAGACTCCTGAGTAGTGCTTGAGCTTGCCCACAATATCCTCTCACCATTTCCGGAGACGTCCGTGGTGAGGGGGCTTAGCCTCCAATATTTGTATGCTTATAGGTTTTTCAAGCTTGAAGTATATATAGCAAAAGCGGTCGATATTGCGGCACATAATCATGCTGCAGGTACTGCTCATCAACGAGGAGTCCCTATTGCGGGGGCTGATTTCATTTTTGTTGTTGAGGCGGACGGGTTTTTTACTCTTGGGTTACATTTCCATCAGTGGATGGGAATAATTATTTCTTTCATGAATATACACCAGCTGCGGTTCCGCGAAATTATCGCCCTTATAGATTACTTGAAGTTCCGTTGACAGGCTGGGAGCACACTATTTGGTTTAATGGCGCCCTTCCTCACCCTGTTTCTGTGGTCCGTTTAAGACCATTATCGGTCGATGGGGCCACGTGGCGCGTGCTGGGTGGTTTCACACCTCATCCAAATTGTCTTGGTGTTACATTCGCAGAGCTACGTCATTTACATACGTCTTTGATTCGTATACACAGAAGTGTCATACAATTTATGTCACGTAATATTCAAGTGGCTTTGTCTGGAGCCACTCCTCAACCACCTGGACATGGTGGTGGTCTCGTTATAAGTCCCATCATGATTAATTCAGTGATGGGCAAACGTCCTCAGAATAGAGAGGATTTGCCTTATTGGCTTGGGGAAAAATGTGAGCAACTCAAGGCCGTTTTCCCACATACTACTCCTGTAGAAAAACACAGGATCCTTACAATGAGTTTACCTAGTGGTATTGTTCCTGCTTTAGCTGATTGCACCACCTGGGGGATGGTGTTTGCTGCAGTGTATACACTGTGTTTGTGCACCCCCTCGATGACCGTTCTACTGAACGTTCTTAAGAAGGTTCAAGATGAACACAGGGCTGGTCCAGCCCTGGAGTTGGGGATGAGATTAGTGGGCATGTTCCCTATTGTCTCTGACATGATTCTGGCCAATGTCAAAGGTGAGGCAGTTAGCTTGCAAGTGCGTCAATGCCTCTCAGCGGTGGCGGACGTTGACAAGCAACGACAGTTGCCGATTATTATTGCGGATGTATACACATCATTAGGACGCAAAAGTTTGGGAGTAAGACCTTTTACTCAGGTACAAAATAAGCCTCCTCCTGAAAAGGAGGGTGGTCCAGTCTTTCCTAAGAAGGCTTGGAATAAAAATCAGCAGCAGCAACAACAGAAGCCTGCTTCCCGTGCTGGTTCGCCACCACCAGACGCTTCTGAACGTAGATATGATTTGCGTGACCACTCTAAAATTAAAATACCAGAGAGGTTCCAGGTTCCTGATCCTTGCTCTCCTCGTTCCTTTCAGGAATCGTCGGACTAACAGTTTGGTGGGGTAGCACGTCAGGATCGCAGAGAAGGCGAGTCTGCCCAAGCAAGACGCGACCCGCAGCGCCAGTTTGACGTAAAAGCCAAGCCGGAGGGGCCACCTCAATTTCATGCCCCGTTTCAGAAGAAAAAAGTTGCCGCTTTGACTGCAAAGTATGCCTCAGACGGTGAGAACCCTGCTCCTCGATTAGAGATGGGCGGTGACACTCCTCGACAGCACAGCAGAGGTTACCATAGTGGGGGAGGCACTCCACTAATGTCTGGAGGCGGAAGCAACTGACACGTTCATTACAGTGGAAACAGCTGACACACAAGTTGCACCCCCTGATAGGCTTTAAAGATAGGCCTCCAAATTGAAGGTGATATTAAACGCACAATTAAGGTGGTCTTTTGGGACAACCTTACTTCTTCTTATGATATTTTGTTAGCGGAGGTTGACTGGCCTCCCCCATTTGTTCTGGCTTCTTCTAAAGGGGAAGATGTTATTCTCCCAAGTTTTTCCCGTTATGGCTCGGAGGAGGCTAAACGTGAGTACGTGTCGGAGTGGGCATTAGCCCTTGCTCCGGCTGTTTATCGTAATCAGGTGGGTTGGGATAAAGAATCGCTGGAACATGAAATTCCTTTGCGCTCTATGCCACAGCCCCAACCACAATACCCGATTTAGCGTGAGGCAGAAGCATCCGTTAGTGAGATTCTTGCCCAATTGGAATATCAGGGTGTTATTGAACCCTGTGTTTCGTTGATGAATAATCCTCTTTTTCCGATATTGAAACCGGACGGTTCATATCGTATAGTTTTGGATTACAGTCATTTAAACAGTCATGTTCGTACCTTTGCTATACAGAACACCCACAGCTCTGCATTGGTTGATAACCTTGTTCGTAAAAAATATAAAACGACTCTTGATATATCTAATGGTTTTTACAGTCACAATTTGGCTCCTGAGAGCCGTGACTTGACAGCATTCAGCGCCCTCGGTAATCACAAAAGGTATACACGCATGCCTATTGGATATAAGAATAGTCCCGGCGCTTTTGCGGCACGCGTAGTAGTGTCTGTTTTACATGAAATTGACCCTGATGCTTTCTCATAAGTCGATGACATCTATTTGACGGATGATGATTTGATACCACATCTTGTACGTGTGGACCGCATCATAATGTCTTTTGCTGACTTGGGTTACAAATTCAACTTTGACAAGTCACATATTGCCTTTTTGGCAGTCCCTTTTCTCGGATATAAGCTTAACAATGACAGTCGGGGCTTAGCACCCTACTTTCTGGAGAAATATGCACAATTGCAACCTGCTGCTACACTGGAAAAATTACAATCTTTGCTGGTTTTTAAAATTTTGGGAGGACATACATTCCCGATTATGCCCAGCATATCAAACCTCTTTACTCATTGATACAACGTACTTACTCGGCTTCCTGCTGGCTTCGAGAACACACCGCAATTCTTCGGTCTCTGCAGTCTGATCTGCTTGCGACCAACTTCTTGTTAACACGAGACAATTCTACAAGTTTGGTAATAAGGATTGTACCAGGTGCGTTGGGTTTCACTTACTTGACGTTCAATGGAGGGGACACGGTCCCCATTGCTTACAAATCGCATTTGTACACTTCGGTTGAAATGCGTTTCTCTTCTACGAAAAAAATGTAACGGCTTTCCAGATGGCGATTCTGAAGGAACGCGCTCTGGCTCAGGGTGAACACATTTTTATGGTTTCGCCAGTACCTGCTTTAGAAGCAGTTATGAAGGCTAGTGTTCCAAATTCTAAAGCCTTGCATCCTCATTGGATACAATGGGCTAGTTCTTTGACATCGGCTGATGTCAACTTTATCTTTGATCCCTCTCTACAGACGCAGGAGTGTTTACAATATGAACACGTACATCCTCCTCCTTTGTCTTTGCTTCCCATGGATCAATACAAATACATTATTTACACTGACGGTTCTGCACAACCGGCAGTAGGTTCTAAGCATGCTTATTTGGCAGCCTGCGCAATTGTGGCAGGGAAGATTGTTGATGGGGATTTCAAGCCCTCCTTGGTGCACACACAGTCTCTTGGTGATTGCACGGCTCAATTGGCAGAGCTGCCTGCTTTGGTTTTGGCTCTTGAGTTTGCTGATCCAGAGGTTCCTACGCTTATAGTATGCAATTCTTTCTACTGTGTACAATCCTTCAATGACAACTTGTTCTTTTGGACACAAAATGATTTCCGTGATTCTAAAGGTAGCGCAATTAAGCATAACACGCTTTGGGTTCGGGTGGCTGCTCTTAAGGAACGTTTGCCGCTCACACATGTTATCCATACTTTGGGCCATCAGCACACGCTGTTGGTAATTCGCTGGCTGATGAGGCAGCCAAATCTGCAGTAGCCACATGTTCAGTCGCAGCAGTTACTAGGTCCATGACTAAAATTGATGATGATTTTCTGGCAGCTATCGCTGCAACGAAGGAGGGAAGAGAGCTTCCCCAAGGTTTTCCTTCACGTTATTCATATCACATGTCTTCTGATCAATTCCCATTTGCCACTATTCCATCAGATGGGGATCGGATGATTCCCAGCGAGGACTGCAGACTTTCTTTGATCATTGCCACTCATGAAGGCATAGCTTCTGCACATGCCGGAGTGACAGCGACTGTGTCTCTTTTACAGCAACATTTCTGGTGGCGTGGTTTATATCAGCAGAACCATAAATATGTTCTTTCTTGTGACATTTGTCAACAGATTAAGCCTTCTACTGTTGCCCGTCCACCACATACTCAACTTTACATTTCAAATCAACCACTTGGTTGTATCTATCTTGATCACTGCGGTCCTTTGACTTCTGACACTGCTTTCAAACATATCTTGGTTGCAGTGGATTCGTGCACTAGGTTCCTTTGGGTTTGGCCGCAACATAGTGCTGACGCTTGAACTGTCATTAAAGATTTGCATGTCTTTGTCGGGATGTTTGCCTGTGGCAACTTCCATTCTGACCAAGGTCCTGCGTGTGCCTCTAATGCTTACCGGGATGCGATGGAAGTCACTGGGGGTGCAGGTGCAATATTCGTCTCCATACCGGCCTGAGGGCAATTCAGTTGTGGAACGAATGAACCGTGACTTAAAGAAATCTTTGACAGCTAGAGTCTTAGGTACTGGCAGGGGTTGGCTGACTCATCTCTATGGAGTTCAACGTGCACTAAATAATCTTCCAAGAAGATCTCTGGGTGGGCGGACCCCATACGAAATGCTCTTTGGTATTAAAATGTTTGTGCCAGTCCTTGATGGTCTTGACGTTGTGGCGGCTGCCACAACTTTTGACATAGATAACAATTGTGCTGTGTTACAGGATCTACAAAAAGCTTGTGATTCACAAGCAAAAGCACATTTGCCTACTTCCACGGATCCAGCAGTCTGATTCCTGTTTCTGGCTGGCTTCCTAAAGTCGGAGATCTGGAGAACAAAAAAGAATTTGGTCCATCTTACTGTGCACCAGTACCTTGGCTTAAAAGGCACACGTACTGTGATCCTGCCTCCTTTGCCTGGTCATAAGGAGAATCGTTACATTTCTATTGAACATGTCAAGCTACACCATATGGCCGATACTGAATAGTATGCCTCCAAGTATTCCACGCCGAGATCTTTCACTGAATCCGCTGGCTTCAGCTACTTCGACTACTCCCCATGAAATGGAAGGGGAGATGGAAACTTCAATTGATTTTTTGCCTATTTTACCTTCTACTTCCACCAATGCAGATATCGAGTATGCTTCTCCCCCAGTTGAAGTCATAATGGACATTCCTGAGAGTACCATACAGGAGCCATCTGATGCTGCAAAACCCCGTTGTTTCAGCTGGGGGCGAGTGGTTATTATATGGACCGTAACAGCTTTTCTTCCGATACATCTTCTTCGTCCTCGTCAGTGGCAACTCCCCCTACACGTACAAGTATTTTCATCTCCTGGTTCAGAAAGACTTACCTGGTCCCACCCTGGACATACATCTGGATGGTGCTTACTCTGATATTCCTCTTCATGTGGATTGGGTTTGTGACTGTGATTTTTCTGCTCATCAATGGTCATTATTTGCCTGAACGCTCTGCTGTGGACTTGGTTGACGGAGTTCTAGCTCCCCACATATCATCACAAATAATGAAAAGAGATCAAGCCCTTGTGAACATTTCGGCATTCCCTGTTGCTGATGGCATCGTTTGGGATAAAGTAGCATATGATATCCATGGCCCGACCGAACTTTTAAACATTCCATATGTGTTCCGCGTTTCATTAGGAGATGTGGTTTCACCGGACATACACTCTGACGACTGGGATGTTCAGGCCGTTCATTCATTGTTTTCTGATTTAAAATATTATGCAGCTTTTGACACTGAAGATTTGTATTTGAATTCGAAAATGTATGCAGATTTATTCTGTTATCAACATTATGGCCATCATTTTTTACACAAAACCAACACTTTGAGACCATTTTTTATTTTTACACAGTGGGAACATTGTCTGACACCTTTGCAGGGAGTTCAAAGACTCAACAAAGTAAATTTATACATTTCTCCAGTTCTAATCTTTCAGACCCACAATCCTACTTTTATAAATTGAAAATGCCACCACAGACTAAATTTATGCTGACACACATAAATTGATTTATTCCAAGTCCTTCAGGAATGATTTATCCATAAAAGGTTATGAACATTGGAAGGACACTATTGATTTGAAATCCATTTCGGGTACCAAAGATTGGTAGGTGCAGGGCACTGAAGCTTTGCATCGTGCATGTCTGATACCGACTCAAATTTGATTTTTAAATGAGACAGTGCAGCAAACTACTTGTTTTGGTTTGGCCACGGCCAAAAATCTAAATATTCCCTCAATTCCCTCATTGGCTCAGTATGATACATGACGATCACACATCAACGACACAATTGAGGACTTAGTTGCCTTGTTCCAGAATGGAACCATTAACTCTTCTAACATTGACCCCTTGGGATGGTTATTGTGGCCAACGAGTTCCAATGCATGTCAACTACGTTTTCTGAATAACTCAAAAAGGTTTACACAAAGTAGACCTGATCCACGTTTCCCACATTCCCATTCAGTCACCACATATTCGGTGGGTAAATTGTGTCAACAAGGGCTGGAACACGCCACACTGTCGTCTGTGAAACAACACCTTTCCCTTTTATTAGGTGAAATCAATTTGGCTGATCTTATTTTAGGTCCAAAATCCCCTAGAACAAAACGGTTTATTTATGAAGCATACAATGAATTTTGGAAACTGTCACAGATGGAAGCTGCGGTGCAACTCCGCCAAATTGACCAGGCAAATTTAGAAAAAGTCCTTGCAGTAGTAGATAATAGCATTAATACACTGTCTTCTCGTATATATACTTTAGATAACATTGTATCCTCTGTCATTGATATTGTTCAACATGACGTGTCAGTTTTGTAGCACGGTCCAAATCAATTACGTTCTGTAATGCAGTTTGCCTGGACGTTGCAAACACTCGAAAATGGAAAAGTACCATGGGATTATTTGAATGCTTCTGCACTGTTTTTGCCGTTTAAATTGACTGACAAACAGAAATTAATGTCAATGAAAGACGCAACATACACATTGTTACACATTGAACAATTTGAACAGTTACCATTTTCGGTAGCAGAGACTGATTCAGCCGTGTGGCTAATACATGGGGTTATTTCACAGCCCATCTCACTTTTTCAGTTCACAGCCTGCATGAAACACTATCCAGTTGGTAGGTCTGAGTCCCTCGGCAGTACATTTATTCATGAATCATGGTCGCTGCCTTTCACATACAGATGTCAGCGTGCAGATAAAGAAGTTTTCCTTACAGGGGAGGATTGCGATTCCACAGTGGGACATTCCCTAGTCTGTAAACAAGTTAAATTGCACGGCGCCTGTAACGTTTCAGCCCCTAATCTGGCGTGTTTTTTGAAAGGTACCCCTGTCCCAGCTATTATTCCCGCATTAACTTTGCTTTCTAACGGTAGTTATCTTATTTTAACTAACCACGACTGCTGCGGCTTACGGGCTGGCATCCCGTATATAGTGACGGTTTCACAACGTGTTACGTGTTGCAGCAATGTCCTGTTTCCACCCCCGCATGGGATTGTAGATAGTCGCTTTGGCCTTCCATTCCAACTTTGAAAACAGTTTTCAATAAACTAAGCAGACTCAAAGCGCTATTGTTTCAACAAGAAGTGGCTCTCACATCAGCTCGAGAGACCTTCGATTTGCAGGTGGCGAGAACCGCAAGTGAGAAACACTTGCTGCTAAACACGAAACTCCCACTCCATTTTGGAGAATTAATACACCAAATATTTAATGCTTCTGATACAGAAGGCCTTGCCCACTTTTTTAAACTTGTGGGATACGGCCTTGTTTCTTCCTTTCAGACTATTTTTGGAGTAATACCAGCCTTTATCCATTCTATTTGTTTACAGCGCCTTCGGGGGGTTTCCCTTGGTGCTCCTGTTGGTTTGCGGCATGCCGGTTCTCTTACTATTGCTTCGCAATGGATGCTCGATTTGTGGATCTGTCAAACCCGGTCCAGTTGCAGCTGTACCGTGATCAAATGTGGCAGCTTTTTGGTTCTATGCCAGTGACGTCATTTGCCATCGACTACTGGCTGACCTTTCGTTATGCCTACTTCACCTATGTGCAACCTGTGTTCCACTGCCTCCGGTGCCCTTTTCAATGGACCCTGGATGTCTGCCTCTCAAATACCACACACGCTGCCCTGGATTACGATCTGCTATTGGGTCCGTTAAAGGCCCATGATCAGACATGTGCCATGGGTAGGCGCTTGTTGTGCGATCCTCTGATTGGACCAACGGCAGACTTGAGTACCTGTGCCCGTGCGCTGCGCCTCATTGACCGGAATTTCATCGAGGTTCACGAAGGTTGCCCTGGCATGCTCCTGACAGCCTCTGGATATGAGGAGCATGTGTGTTCGTTCGATCTGCTAAACTGGAATGCATCTCTTTTTACTATGGATGGAACAGACAACATTCTGGAGTGCATGGCTTTCCGGTTTTGCTGCCGCATTTTCGACTCCGATGACTACCTATGAATGGATGATTTTTTGAGTGTCCAATTGGCGAAATTATTCCATCTTGCAAATACACGAATGTTTTGATTCAGCTTCATGGCTATCCTAATTGGAATACTGCTTTGCCTCTGCTTATTTTCTATTTTTGGCCTGGCATGGGACTAACAACCTGGCCAAAGGGGAGGGTGTCACGTGGCCCATAGGGACATTGTTGTTTTTCACTAACTTAGCATGAGCGCGTTGCAGCTTGCCTGCTGCTTTTGCGCACATTACGACACGGCTTTATTTTTTGCAATATTTCAATGACTGCTTTCACATGAGAACTCATCGCTGTGTTGACACTCTGCATGTTCCTGGGATTTTGACTGAACATTATGTACAAGGTCGAACAACAATGCCCCTTGTTATTTTGTTCTGGCCAGGCCTTAGCCCTTAGACAAAACATACCTATGCAGCTGTTGTTTGGACAACGTACTTTGATTTTTAGTGGGGTACACAAATTAGGTGAGACACACTTGGAGAGGGAACTTTCCAGGGAGAAGAGCGAGACAGCACCTGTGATGTAGATCTACCATCTATAGGCTAAGGTATGGGGTCTGCTGACAAAGTCCAGAGATCTTCTAATATATAATAATATTGCTTCTTAGCAAGGGGAGGGAGGATAGGCTCCACTGTCTTTTTATGATGACATCTCCCTTCATGATTTATGGACTAACTGCTATGCTGACTATATTTGTACTCTGCATTTTCCTGCTTGTTGTGGCACGTATACTGCATGTTAGGGCACGTTAGTTAAAATAAATATTTTAAACTATTTCGTGACTCCGTCAGATATTATTGTGGACGAGTACAAGAGTGCGAGCGAAAGGGTGTGTCTTGTTACAGGATTCCTGAGAGATCTGGGAGTGTTGTGTTCTGGGGTGTCTAATCATTTGCTTCTCTGTGAGTGAGTAGGAGAGCAAGTGAGACACTATAGCCAGTCGGTCCTGGGCTCGTGGGCACTAAGGTGGTAGGAAGGCTCCGTCCCTAAACACCGAGGTCCCATAATCCTGTGCATAGTTCTGTGTTTGTGCAGAACCCCTGCAACATAAGTGCATGCTGGGGGGCAAGTTATAGTTAGCTCACTGAATTATAGCTGGTGAATTTCAGTGTTTTTTAAATTTTTAAACAGTATTTTTTTTACCTCATTTCAACACTTAACTATAACATCACCTTAACGTTTGTTTTTTTTAGTGAATTTCTGTTTTTTTTTTATTGTAAGGGGAAATGATATTACCATAACTAACTAAAATGTTTCTTTAACCTTTGTTAAGTGAATTTCAGAACTTTTTTTTTTACCATATTCAGCCAACGACCCCACTGCTATGCATATATATTGTAATTCTGTCCAGCAGTTCGGCCGTTAGTCGTGTTCAAAATCCCTATAGGAAATTGGATTGGAAACACACTTTTTTTGACCCACCCTCTTTATCTCGGCTCCCTCTTGACGGATCACCCCAAAACTTTCCATGCACAACTAGACACATGGGGGCACTTTTTTGGGTAAAATTTCGTGAAGATTCGTCAAACAGTGCCAAAGTTATAAGCAAACCAAAAAACACTTTTCCTATGGAAACTAGGTCCTAGCTATACCTACCTATTGGCAACCGGCAGTAGGTTATATTACCTACTGCCGGTTGCCAATATATATGTATTACCTACTGCCGGTTGCCATAGGTAGGTATAGTAAGGACCTAGTTTCCATAGGAAAAGCGTTTTTTGGTTTGCTCATAACTTTGGCACTGTTTGACGAATCTTCACAAAATTTCCCCCCCCAAAAAGTGGAAACTTTTGGGGTGATCCATCAAGCGGAGCCCAAGATAAAGGGGGTGGGTCAAAAAAAGTGTTTTTCCCATGCAATTTCCCATAGGGACTTTGAGCACGACTACAGGCCGAACTACTGGACAGGATTACACAAAATTTAGCAGAGAGGAAGCTGTTGGTCCTTTTTAGGTTGAGCCTAGGCAGTGCGAATGCGCTGTCTCTCAACATGCTGTATCTACTTCTGTGGACTTTCACCACTCCTATTACACGCCCACCACTTTCATTCATTCCTTGGTCTGCCTTTCATAATTCCTTTGTTTTTTTATCAATACTTTTCTTTTGTCCTGCCTTTTGGCTTTTTGTTTCTGTCCTGGAGGCGTACAACTTTTTCTTTTGCCTCAGCTCACGGTGCCATCCCCACACCACCTCCTGCCCTTCGCTGCTCGCAATTCAGTTAATCTCCCTGTGCGGCGCTGGCCCCCCACCACCTCCCGCCCATCGTTCTATTTGTTATTGATATTTTCGCGCTGTGATTTAAGATTTTTTTTATTTACTTTAACTATTTTGCTCTTGTTTTCAGTTGCTACTAGAAAATGTTGCCCACGTTTCTTCTTTTTTAACCTCCCACCTACCACTTCTCCATGTTGCTGCCCGCTGCCGCTTCTCTGCTCCTTGCACTGTGATTTAGGATTGTTTTAATTTACTTTAAATGTTTTGCGTGTGACACTTCCTTTCTGCTCCCACACAGCACTTCTCTATCTTGCTGCCCCGCCCCACACCCCTCCCCATCGTCCACGCTTGTTTAAAGAGTGGCCGCCTTTCATCGGCTGCCATTTTCCACTGTTCTCTGTGTCTATCACCAAGGCAAGGAGACAGAAGTAAGTCCTGCTTTTTCACTCAGTGCTGCGCCTGTACATTAAGATGGTAGAGGATTGTATGTTGTCTTGCTAGGTTAGAGCCACCCTGCGGTCCCATTAAGACTGCAGGGGTGATGCTAAGGGGTCTACTGTAATTCACTTTAACACGAGGAGGAAGTTACACAGATGTGGACAGCTGTGGGTCCTAGAGGGTGAGTGCATTTCCAGCAAGTCTGACTTTAGCCTGGAATGGGGGTCTCCACGCAACACAACAGCATATGCATGCCTTGCAGACCGTAAGTCTTTGTTTTCCTTCTCCAATTTTGCAGCAGCACACATCCAAGCAGGTCCATTTTCGAGAAAGCTTCTGTGCCCTCAGATCTGTCCAGCAGCACTTCTATAAAGGAAGCAGTTTGGGGAGGTGCGCTCCCGGGTCACGGAGGGTCCCCAGGGCCACCATAGGACCAATGAGGTGCACTACCTGCCCCCGCATAGTCACAGTGTCACTTGGTGCAGGCCGGCAAATTGTTTTGGAGACACTCTATCATACAACCAGAAGTGTTGGCTCTCCCGCTCCCATTCCTCGCTGCACCTCAACAAAGGCTCCGTGTGATGGCTGCTCAGCCACAGAGGGTGTTTCTCTCCTCCTCGAGCATACAATTAGTAACGTCAAGGAGCAATACTATTAACAGAACATGTCTAAACATTGGGTTTATTATTTTGTACTTCTCTTAAGATCCTGCTTCGTGCACCAGTATCTTGCTAGCGCTGCTTACTTCACTGCACCATATTCCTCATTGTACTTGAATAATACTTGAAGGAGGTACAGGGCCAGGAGAGCAGCTGCAAACAGGGGCCACCGGAGCTCAGGTACAGAGATTTTTATTCCAATGCAGTGGATCTTAATGCACCATTGTTTGCTTATCTATGTATTTCCACATGTGGCTTTATGTATGAATGGAAGCTACTTGTACAGTGCCCTGATACCTTAAAAAGAGTGCTCTGGTGCTAGACATATATAGCTGTGTATTTCATTTAGTGTTAAATAACTATCAGAGCTTTCCTTACTGTTTATCTAAGTGGTAAGATGTTGGCTGGCGCTCTGTTGATCCAACTCAGCACCATGCCCATTTCACGCAGTTCGCTGTAGCAGTCTCTCAACATGCTGAGCTACCCTTGCAGTGACTTGTGCAGCTGAGCTCCTTTGTTCTCAGTGACCAAAAAAGGTGCTTCCTCTAAACTCTGGCTTATGAACTGAAGTATAGGTGCTACAAACACCTGCACGATGTTACCACTTAACTGAAAGCGCGTCTTCAGGGGCATGAAGCACCATTTCATAAAATATGTTTCATTTTCTAAATAATAGCCCTGGTCCACGCACTTTGACTCAAACATCCTGTTTTAAAACATAGGCAGACCCTGCCCACGTCCCACCCTCAGAGGATGTTCTACACCTTGTATGGGTCATCTTAAGACAGATGTAACATGTCAGAAATCTCACTTCCCAGTTTCACCTATAGATTTAATGGCGCTCACCTGTTTCTAAGCACCCAAAAACTACCTGATAAGATGAGCAGGACTAGGAATATATGTGAGTTTCTGGAGTATCAAGGGCACTTCTTTAATTTGGGGGGGCCTCTGAGAGGGAATATGTGGCAAATTCCTCTTACATTACGCCACCAGAAGCTGGCATTAGAACAGTTTGTCTGTCTCACTCTCAACCACATACACACTATTTATTACTTTTTCTCTCGCTCTTAATTAAAAACAAGCAGGAAAAAGTTGCCCACAGTGACACTGCCTAAATTTAAGGTTAGTAATTTTTTAATAAGAAAATCATGCAATCCCTCTATCTCTCTCATACTCTCTCTGATCTCACTCTCTCTCTCTTGTTGTATTCCTCTTAGGGTGTCCATAAACAGGCTTTCCAGTATCATGTCCTTATATAGGCACAATTCGCCCTGCCCTTATATAGGCATAAAATCCCAGCCCTTATTTAGGCATTAAACCGTGCACTCCAAATACAGGCATGGTCTCCGACATCCGTCCACCCTAACGTCACAACGAGTTCGTGAAGAACAGACCCTTAGGCTGCGGGAGTTTCCCTAGTCCAGGACTATTGATTTCTTCAAGGACTCATATATTATGCATGAACCATTATTCCTTAGGGGTTCATTCATGACGTCTTTCGCTGTCCGACTCACGTCAATGCTAACATTCTGAGGTAATTCTCAGGTATAAATATACCTTCCCTAGCCCCTGTAAATCAGAGGAGACCTCGACTTCAGAGGAGCCCGTTTCCCGGCCTGACGCACTGAGAAGACGCTGTCATCCCTGCACGCAGAGAGTCCAGCTTCCAGTGATCTAACTTCCCTTGCGGGGTGTTGGAGTTCGAGTCTGGCAAAAGATTCCTACCTCTCTCATTCTTCAGGTATGGAGCAGACTAGAACCTAGAGGGACTCTTGGCATACTAGGCATACTGGGGTTAGCGTACTCTTAGTATACCATAGTAAGGAATACTTCACCTACTTCATACCTCTTCCTATACCTAGGTTAGGTTAGGTATATTGGGGTAGAACTAGATTAGAAACGCATTGTATGAGTACTCGCATTTTTAGTCTGTGTTATTTATGTAACAGCATATGTACTAAAAGATAATGCTCTCGCAGTATTATTTATTTCTACTGCTCACACTGTACATTATTTATCTCGCATACTGTCTTGTGATCGTAACAGCACATTTTACTTACACCAGAAACAAGACTGTTCAATAAATCCTTTATTGAAACGCCCGTCTATTTCTTTCTGTGTAACTTGGAGAAAACTAAGCATGCACGACTGAGCTGAGTGAAATAGTTATCTATTGTTTCCACGACTCTGGGACACGTTCTGATTCTAAAGGGAAACACAGTGGTCATGTTTTGCGGCTGCCAGAAACTACTCCCTTCTTGTTGTCAAGGAGTTTCTAGTGGCCTCTGAGCTAGCTGGCACAAGTAATTAAGTTTAATATACTCGATAGGGACATACTGACCTTAGTCCTATGTCAAACCTATAGGATATATTATTCCAATGCGCAGAGCCTATTAGGGAAATAGGAGCTACACTACATGGCGCCCAACGGTTTGGTAAGGCAGTATTTCAACATTAGATACTGAGTAACTCAGCCGTGCTTTTTCTCTCAAGAGACCCCTACCCATATACTCCAAAAGACGTCTGGAGTGGGCAGGGTTAAGTATCCACCACAGCTACATAGGGCAGTACCCTATATATTAGCTGTTTGGTTTGCTCAACGTTGAAGGATACAGAGTTCCAAAATATTGTGCACCTTATCTTTGTTTCCTTGAAACTTGTTCTACATTTTTCACAAAACAAAATGTCCTTAAACGGGGACAATGCCGCCGGAAACGGTGGAGATGCGGCTGATCCAGCCCAAGCAGCAGCTTTTAACATTACAGGTTTAAATGAAACCGAGGAGGGTGTCATAAACATCGCTCCAAACTTAAGAAGAGCCATTACTCTAAAACTTATAAAACATGGCCTACCACCAAGAGGCGGTAGAGCAGTTTTCGTGATAGAGGCACACAAATCTTTTCAGACAGAGGTATTCTATTCATGGGTAATATTTCCTGAATCCAATTCAGTAACACACATGTTTCACTTCTACAAAGAAGATGAACCACCAGAGGAATACATTCCTTTCGAGGATATAGAATTTCCATTAACATACCAGGAGCATCAGCTCTGGTTTAAAGGCGCCCTAAAACATCACAAAAACATTACCAGGCTCGGTCCACTAGGTAGACCAGGAGCAACATGGCCGATTCTAGCCGGCTACACACCTCATCCTGAACTGGATATAATGTCAGATGAGGACTTACTTGTTCAAATACAAGAATTAATAAAAATCTACAGGCAATTGGTCCAATATGTCATGCAGACTTTCACAGTCCAACCACCATTGACACTTCCAAATCAAACCCCTCACCAGGGGAACACTCTAAAAATTACACCACAGACTCTATACGCAGTCATGGGTAAAATGCCCACAAAACGTGAGCAAATTCCATTTTGGATAGCTCAAAAAATAACTCAAATCGAAGCAGTATTTCCAAATACTAGCCCGTATGAGAAACACAGAATACTGACAATCAGTTTACCAATGGGGATCACACCACAACTGGAAGACTGCACCACTTGGGGCTCAGTCTTTGCTGCCATCTACACTAAAACACCACGGCATTCCGTCAATTGCGGTAATACCTGATGTCCTGAAACAAATTCAAAATGAATACGGGGCAGAGCCTGCTCTAAATTTAGGTATGAAATTACTGAAAAATTTCTACCAGGTCTCAACAATAATATTATCTAATATTAAAGGGGAGGCAGCAGCAGTGGCGATCCGCCAAAAATTAAGGGAATTTGATGTTACAGAACATCAAACAGAGCTACCCAGAATTATAGAACAATCTTATGCAGAATTAGGCAGAGATAGTTTGGGTGGAAGACCAGTGAAACCGAAGCTATCTGAAAGTCCTGAGAAGGACTCAATTAAACAAACTCCTACACCTTCTAAAAAGAAGTGGGAGTCTACTAAACAAAAATCAAACGAGAAACATTCTCAATCCCGAGGTAGGTCTCCTCAAGGAGCCCTCTGAAAGGAGGTATAACCTCAGGAATAGGGATAATTTGAGAAAACCTGATAGGTATCAAGATACTGATACACGTTCCTCTCGTCCCTTTCAGATCTCATCACAGACTTCGGAAAGAAGAGGACGAACAGAACATAGAGAAGAACGCTGTGAAATCGAAAGACGACAAACACGCTCCAAAAACCAAAGTAAAACCTCAATTCTCCAAAAGAAAGTAGCAGGTCTAAAGATCAGACATGCCGAGAATACTGAGAACACAACTCAAGAACGGAGAATGGGCTCAGACAATGCTGGACAGTGCAGCAGAAGTCACAATATTTCGCCAGAACCTGAAGGAACTTCTGGAGATAGTGGACTTGAATGAGTACATCACAGTAGAGACTGTAGACACCAGGGTTAGTACTCCACAAAAGTTATATGACATAACACTCCGGATGGAGGAGACAAACCAAGACAGGTGAAAGCACTTTTTTGAGAAAGACTATCAAGGAGCTATGACATACTTCTAACAGAAAAGGACTGGCCACCACAATTTGTCAGGGAGTGCCCACATGGCGAGGACATTATTATGCCTGCCTTCTCCAACCATATACCAATGCATCTAAGATATACATATGCTAGGAAATGGGCAGTGGCCCAGGCCCCAGCGTTATATAAAAATCATGTAGGATGGGATGAGGACTCACCTCACCATAAAATACATCTGAAACATGAACCAACTGCACAACGGCAGTATCCAATAAAGCAAGAAGCTAAAAAACAGGTCAGGGAGATCTTAGATCAACTTGAATATCAAGGGGTGATTGAAACATGCACCTCCTCAATGAACAATCCTTTGTTTCCTGTCTCCAAACCAGACAATACATATCGTCTAGTTTTGGACTACAGACACCTAAACACTTGTTCTAAAACTTTTGCAGTGCAAAATGCACATAGCACAGCATTAATGAATAACATTGTGCGTAAAAATATAAAACAACATTAGACATCTCAAATGGTTTCTTTTGTCAAAACATAGCACCTGAAAGCAGGTACTTAACTGCATTCTCCATAATGGGGACCCAGCGTCACTTTTGTCGAGCTCCCACAAGGGTTCAAGAACAGCCCAGGTTTATTCTCAGCGAGGGTAATGGAGTTACTACAAATTTATGACAATGAGGCATTGTCCTATGTCGATGACATCTATCTGACAGACGATGACTTGGAAAAACACTTGAACAGGGTGAGCACCATTATACTGGGTTTCGCCTCTGAGGGCTACAAGTTCAACTTTAAAAAGTCCCGAGTTGCCCATCTCAATGTCCTATTTTTGGGATATGAGCTTTCAAGTGAAGGCAAGAGCTTGGCAGCTAACTTTCTAGAGAAATGTGCGCTGCTCCAAACCTCCAAAACGCAAAAAACGTACAATCCATCCTGGGTTTCCTAAATTTTGGAAGAACATACATTCTAAATTACGCAGAAAGGGTTAAACCTCTCTACGCATTAATCAAACCTGATTTTTCGATCAGAAACTGGACACAGGAACACACAGAAATCTTGCGTTCACTCCAGGTTAACATGTTAGCAACAAATCACTTACAAACACGCGTAAGTCAACGCAATTTGGTGATCCGAATAATTTCGGGTCAATGTGGATTCACCTACTTAACCTTCAATGAGGGTGAGAAAATACCAATCGCATACAAATCCCATTTGTACACACAAGCGGAAATGCGCTTCAGTTCAACTGAAAAAATTCTAACAGCAGTTCAAACCGCTGTAGCAAAAGAAAGAGCCTTAGCCCAAGGGAAACGCATTATTGTCGTAACCTCGGTACCAGCTTTAGAAGCGGTCACAAAAGCAAGCATTCCAAATGCTAAAGCATTACATCCAAGATGGATACAATGGGTTAATTCTCTTGCTGCAACAGATGTTGAATATGTTTTAGATCCAGATTTAAAAACACAAGCATTCCTACAATATGAACAAGAATGTCCTCTGCCTACTGAAATTCTGCCTCTCGATCAGTACGAATTCATAATTTACACTGACGGATCCGCACAGCCAGCAACAGGGAGTAAGCAAGCTTACAGTGCAGCGTGTGCAATCGTTAAAGGTCGCATGCGAAATGGCATCTTCAGACCTATGGTCACAAAAACTCAGTCTCTACGGGATTGTACAGCTCAGTGAGCTGAACTACAAGCATTCAAACTGGCACTTGAAAGTACAGATCGAGAATTCCCCACACTAATAGTGTGTGATTCCTTTTACTGTGTTCAGTCGTATAATGACTATATACAAAACTGGCTTGAAAATGGTTTCAAAGATACTAAAGGTGGCACAATAAAGCACAAAATGCTTTGGGAACAAGTAGTTCAGTTGAAAAACGAACTACCAAAGGCTCACGTGATCCACACACTGAGTCATCAACGTGATGGCGTTCACGTTGCAGGGAATTCATTGGCTGATGAAGCCGCAAAGGGGGCTGTTCAGACGGCTTCCGTAGCTGCGATCACTCGTTCAAAAACAAAAATAGACAGGGAGATAATGTTGGCTGTCAATGCATCAAGCAAAGGCAGCAGTGCAGCGTTACCAAAAAGTTTCCACTCAAGTACTCTTATGTAATTGATGCGAACAACGTTCCTTTTGCTCAAATCCCTGGAGTGGGGGATAGGGTAATTCCAAACATGGAACGTAGAGCAGCCTTGATTTATGAAACACATTTGGGGAGGGTCTGTCACATCAAGGGATCTCTAAAACAATTTTGACGTTAAAAGAGATGTACTGGTGGCCTGGAATGAATACAGAAATTCACATATTCATCAACAACTGCCTCGACTGTAAATTACATCGAGAGAGCCACCAGACACCATGCTGTGAATGCGGCAACCCAGTACAGACACCACTGTTAGACAGCATTAGACTATCTACGCGCCTGCGTCCTACTGGACAAAGGCATTCCCGCAAATACTGAATCTAGGTTCCTATGGTTATGGCCTCAGCGCTCGGCTGACGCTCGAACTGTTATAAAAGATTTGCGAGTCTTTATCGGCATATACGCAATAGGCACGCTACATTCTGACCAGGGTCCTGCGTTTAGCTCTAGGGCTTACAAAGAAGCCATGGCCAGTCTGGGCGTTGCATTGCGGTACTCTTCTCCATTCCATCCTGAGGGAAATTCGGTTGTGGAAAGGAAACACCGGGACATAAAGCAGTCTATAACAGCTAGGGTATTAGGTTCGGGTGATGGGTGGGTCAAACACCTTAGTGGGGTTCAACGCTCATTGAACAACCTGCCAAGAAGTTCTCTAGGGGGGGTCACTCCATATGAGGTCCTGTTTGGGACAAGAATGTGGGTACCAGGCCTTGAACACGTAGGCACAGTGGTGGAAAATAAACCGTTTGATATCAAAGATCGTTTGGCTGTTTTACAGGAACTCAATAAATTAAGAACGAAACAAAGCAACGTATTCCTACAGCCAACCACCACTGGGGATCAACCGGCTGTCCCAGCAAGGCCTGTCTGGATTCCAAAAGTTGGGGATCTAGTCAGAGAAAAGATTGCGGACAAGAAGGAATTTGGACCTTCTTACAGACAACCAGTACCTGTCCTAGCAGTTCAAGGAACAAGAACAGTACTTCTGCCGCCCCTTGCTGGAAGAAAGGAGAAAAGATTTGTGTCCATCGACCTCATCAAACCACAATATGTGGCCAATACTAAACAGTAGGCCTCGTGGACTCCGACCTAGTAGCAGACACACTCCTCTCGCTACTATCCAAGAGGTTCAGACTGAAAGACTGATAACAATCGAGAACTCAGCTGTAACTGATGGAGGACTAAGCAACCAAGCTATGGAACTCATCCCTCTTGACAACCAAGTAACAGTTCGTCCAAATAACAATTGACAGAACTGCTTCTGGCTATTTCATTAACTTTGATACGTTCTCAGAAGATCCGAGTGAACCTGAAACGACGCCAGCATCATTGAAATTCAAGCAGCAAGTACAAGACTTTCTTCACTTTCTGAAAAAGACTTATTTGGTTTCTCCATGGATTGAACTCTGGATTACATCTGGACTTTTTGTTTTCCTGCTCTGGCTAGCTTTGGTAACAACTGTGAGCGTGCTTATAAGTGGCAGATACATCCATGTGAACACTGAAGGAAAAGACGTGAACGTACTTTTGAAACCTCATAAATCTTCCCATCGTGAAGCAAGAGACTTGTCATCAGTGAACATCACAGCTGTTCCTATACAGGATGGTATAGTGTGGGACAAAACAGATTTTGAAATTTTCGGCCCGACGGAACAATTGAACATTCCACATTTGTTTAAAATTTCACTAAGTGATCTAATTACGTCCAGTACCTATTCGGATGATTGGGACTTTGAGACTGTGAATGACATAATGTTTGACCTAGAAAAATCTGCTGCATTTTCTAAACATGAATATTTAGAGGGTTCATCAGACTATGAACAAATGTATTGTTTTAACCACTATGGTCATCATTATTTGCATAAATCTGCATATCAAAGAAATGTGTTTATGTTTAACCAATGGGAACATTGTCCTACACCACCACACGGTAGTTCAAGAACTTTTGCCAACAAATTTCCATATTTTTCAGGTTACAATACATTTGATCCAGAATCGTTTTTCTACAAAAATATAAACAGGACAGGACTGAAAATTATGTTAACTAATACAAAGAGATTTACTCTGCATTATTTAATGCCCAACAGTCTAGACAGGGTTTCGACTTTTGGAAAGACACTATAGACACAAAAACAGTCTGGGGTACTAAAGATTGGCAAGTGCAGGGGATAGAAGCTTTATTTAGAGCCTGCATCATCCCTGAACAAATAATGTTTTTGAATGAAACCATCCAACAAACATCTTGTCTTGGATTAGCCAAGATCAAAGAGATGAACACACCTTCTGTACCAACAGCAGCAAGTGATAACGATACACAGGCAGTGGTGACAGTTGACAATATACTACAACTCAACAGATCTAATCCTGATTGGAAAAAATGGTTGATCTGGCCCACAGACACGAATAACTGTCATAAAAGATTCCTGAATAAAACTCAGGGCTTTACTATTAATAGGCCAGACCCAAGATACGTCCAAAGACAACATCCGGGGGTAGTAACAACATACAGTGTAGGAAAATTATGCCTCGATTGGCTGCATAAGTCTACACTACAGGATGTGAAACAACACTTAACCTTACTTAAAAAGGACGCAGACCTTAGGGAATTCTTGCTTGGACCAAGAAAACCGCGTCAAAAACGTTTCATATTTGCCGGCATTTATGCTGCCTATAATGAAGCATGGAAAGTATCACAGATGGAGGCCGTAGAGCGAGATACGTAGAACTTGATCGTATTAATTTAGAGAAAACACTCTCTGTGGTCGACAATGGGTTAACAACTTTGTCCTCCAGAATATATTCATTGGATGGCATTGTATCCTCTGCTATCGACATACTAGAACAAGATTTGGCGATGTTACAGCAAGGCCAGTCTCAATTACATTCTATTGTGTTATTAAGCTGGACGCTGCAATCTTTGCATGCAGGCTATGTGCCTTGGCGTTTCATCAACACAACGGCTCTGTTTGCAGAATACAATCTAACTGATAAACAGATCGAACTGGCACAAAGAGGAGCAAGGTATACAGTGCTGAGCATTGAAAAACTGGAAAAGTTACCATTCACAGTGGCAGAAAAACCAGCTACAGAATGGCTTATTCATGGCAAAATAACATTACCTGAGTACTTTTCAGTTTCAGTATTGCCTCAGACAAATGCAAGCAGGCAAATATGAAAGGTTGGGTAAGGAATACATTAAGACATCTTGGGATTTACCGTATACATATAGATGTTGGAGTGGGGATCGTGAAGTGTTTTTGAGCGGTACAAACTGTAAACTTGCACTAAGCGGTTCGCTTATATGTCAGGACATTTCTTTACACGGGGCTTGTAATGATTCTGTGGCAAATTTGTCTTGCCATCAGCAGGGTACACCAGCTGCTGTGATTAATCCAACGTTTGGACAACTTTCTAATGGGAGTTACCTCATGTTGAATGATCAGAGTTGCTGCGGCATGCTGCCAGGCATCCCATATCTAGTAACGGTCAACTCAGGGTCACTTGCTGTATGCAAGTATTGTTTGCCCCAATAGACACAGACAGGGAGTCGCCTCTATGGCCTTCGCTGAACATCTCTTTTATAAGATTTGATACTTTGAGCAGAATGAAAGCCTTGCTTTTACAGCAAACAGTGCCTTTGACCTCGGCCAAAGAAATCTATGATCTACAAGTTGCAAGGACTTCGGCTGAGATACAGACTTTAATACGTACAAACTGCCCTATACATTTCGTAGAAATGATATCACGTATCTTCAACATGTCTGATACAACTGGCATTATACATGTATTTAAGAGAATCTGCTCCGGTCTGTTAGCACCTTTCCAGGCAATACTCGGAATCATCCCGAACTTTGCACATTCGGTGTTTGGTGGCATACCATTAATTCTAGCACTTGTTGCCGGAATTCTATTTCTCTTCCTGCTATTGCGCTATGGCCAGCCTATTTGCAGACATCACTCCGAGCGAAATGGAGAAAGCTCTCCTTGAAAGAAAGTGCCGTGAGCGAATAGTACAGCTATTGGGCATGACTCGTCTACGGGACCTTAATACAACTTGGTTCCTGTCATTCAGACCAATCTGGCAAGATTGCATCTTACCTGTTCTACGATGCCTGCTATGCGGTGAAGAATGCGTGTTGGACACCTGTCTAACATTTCCATCGGCTACGCCAACGGATGTCGATACTCTGCTGGACCCGATAACGGCCCATGCTCTGTGTTGTCCCCAGAGGCTACCAATCCTGATGTCAGCATTCATTGAGATCTCACAGACGCTTCCGGCTGCTGCTGAGGTATGAGAAAGATCTACAGGCACACAGGTAACAACGGACGCGAACTTTGCTGCGGCACCCAATGCTGGAAGCGACACTTCACATCTCTGTGCAGTTAATCTACTACACGAGGTGTTCCAACTGACAACAACTACAGTGGACGATGTTTTGTCTATAGAAATAGATGATCTCATGTTTACACCAGACCCGTAAACTGACTCTGATTCAGCATACAGTGTTCCAGAGATGCAGTAACAATTTGGCCTTCATTTTCTAAAAACTTGGAACTCTACCAAAATTGAACTTTTGTCCCATTTTTTCGAACAAAAATGGCACTTTAATCTGCTTAAAGTAGAACTAGCCTTATAATACTGGACTTCAAGGTACTTCCACGGACACTTAGTCATCTTGTGTGTCTAAAACAGTTCATTTATTTTCATGACATGAAATGACTTTGATTTTTGAACAACTTATCGATCATTTTCTGTCACATGTAAATATTATTGCTTATTTCATTCCAATTGCATTTATTTTCGAACTTTATGCCTGAAATGAAAAGCAATGCTTCAAATGTACAGTACCTTTTGCATTCTAATAGGTTTTTTAAATGCCTTTTTAAATGGTTTTATGAAATATTTTAGAAATATGCGGTACTCCTTTTAATGTTTAGCATTTTAAATGTTTAGCATTTTAGTATTATCGTACACACGAAAGTGGAGTGGGTGTTGTATTCCTCTTAGGGTGTCCATAAACGGGCTTTCCAGTATCATGTCCTTATATAGGCACAATTCGCCCTGCCCTTATATAGGCATAAAATCCCAGCCCTTATTTAGGCATTAAACTGTGCACTCCAAATACAGGCATGGTCTCCGACATCCGTCCACCCTAACATCACAACGAGTTCGTGAAGAACAGACCCTTAGGCTGCGGGAGTTTCCCTAGTCCAGGACTATTGATTTCTTCAAGGACTCATATATTATGCATGAACCATTATTCCTTAGGGGTTCATTCATGACGTCTTCCGCTGTCCGACTCACGTCAATGCTAACATTCTGAGGTAATTCTCAGGTATAAATATACCTTCCCTAGCCCCTGTAAATCAGAGGAGACCTTGACTTCAGAGGAGCCCGTTTCCCGGCCTGACGCACTGAGAAGACGCTGTCATCCCTGCACGCAGAGAGTCCAGCTTCCAGTGATCTAACTTCCCTTGCGGGGTGTTGGAGTTCGAGTCTGGCAAAAAGATTCCTACCTCTCTCATTCTTCAGGTATGGAGCAGACTAGAACCTAGAGGGACTCTTGGCATACTAGGCATACTGGGGTTAGCGTACTCTTAGTATACCATAGTAAGGAATACTTCACCTACTTCATACCTCTTCCTATACCTAGGTTAGGTTAGGTACATTGGGGTTGAACTAGATTAGAAATGCATCGTATGAGTACTCGCATTTTTAGTCTGTGCTATTTATGTAACAGCATATGTACTAAAAGATAATGCTCTCGCAGTATTATTTATTTCTACTGCTCACACTGTACATTATTTATCTCGCATACTGTCTTGTGATCGTAACAGCACATTTTACTTACACCAGAAACAAGACTGTTCAATAAATCCTTTATTGAAACGACCGTCTATTTCTTTCTGTGTAACTTGGAGAAAACTAAGCATGCACGACTGAGCTGAGTGAAATAGTTATCTATTGTTTCCACGACTCTGGGACACGTTCTGATTCTAAAGGGAAACAAAGTGGTCATATTTTGCGGCTGCCAGAAACTACTCCCTTCTTGTTGTCAAGGAGTTTCTAGTGGCCTCTGAGCTAGCTGGCACAAGTAATTAAGTTTAATATACTCGATAGGGACATACTGACCTTAGTCCTATGTCAAACCTATAGGATATATTATTCCAATGCGCAGAGCCTATTAGGGAAATAGGAGCTACACTACACTCTCACACACTCTTCACATCTCTCTCAAATAATTAAATTCAAATCTTCAAGCACAATTTCATTCACGTACCTTTTCAAACTTTCCATCTCTCAAACGCACACTCTACTCCTCTTCTTTTGGTGTCACGTACACAAGCACTCCCACTTTATACATCTATTGCATACTCTACCACTTCTTCTCTCTTTCACACACACTCTTTCTGCTCCTCTATCTAAAAATTCATTCACCAATTCGTACACAAACTACCTATCACTATCTATCTTCCCATCTATTCTCTGCAGCTCACACCCCTATCTATCCAACATCCCACATAATTCCACTACACAAATCTAATCCACACCACACAATTAGACCACACACAATTCCACAACTAACAATTCCAATTGAACACACATCATGCCACTATACACCACATACATCCACTCGACTCCAAACCTAAAACATAGGTAAAAGACATTGTCATTTATAACACTAATAGCTCTAGCTCTCGCAAATGCGAGACCTATTAGCATAGCCAATTCTTGGGATTTTGTGTAACTCTGTTCAGTAGTTGTGGAGTTATTAAAGAAAAAAGAAATATAGATATCTAGGGACACAAATCATCCACGGATCCCTGAGGTGGATCCGCGAAGTCACACGCCGCCAGCAACGCCATGATTGGCTGACCATAACCTAACCAGGAGGTTGCAGTCACCATTTTAAGGATTGGGGAACGGTCCCGGGGCCTCAAACTTTTTCTGCAAAGTGATTGAAAGGGGTTAGGGTAGATGACCCCTGGCCCCATGTTAGAGGAGTGCCAGAGGGACCTATGTTGTGAACAAAATTGAGTTATAGAGGGGGTGTTTTCCACTTCCGGAATCTGCGAATCCCCCACAAAGCTCAGTGCGGCCCCCCATGTAAATCCACGATGGATCCGCGAATCTTGATGCACTTTGGAAAAAAAAATACTTTGAGACACCCACCCATTTACTGACCCATGCAGGCAGTCACACACACACTCAGAGACCTATGCAGGCATTCACCACACCCACTCACAGAGCCATGCAGGCACTCTCAGACCCATTCACAGACCCAGATAGGCACTCACACAGCCGCTCATACAGTCACAGACTCACACACTCACATACCCACTTAGAGATCCACACAGGTACTCACACAGTCACTCACAGTCACTCACACACCCACTGATAGACCCACACAGACACTCACATACCCATTTACATACTCACAAACCCACAGATATACTCACACACCAACTCACAGACACCTACACACCCATTCATAGACCCACTCAAACACTCACATACCCACTCACAGACCAATTCACACTCACACCCACTCACAGACCCATATAGGCACTCACACATCCATTCACAGATGCACACAGACACTCACACACCCACTCACAGACACTTATACTCCCACTCACAGATCCACAGAGACACTCACAGACACCCACTCACAGACACTCAGACATCCACTTACAGACACATTCAGACACTCTCACATCTACTCACAGACCCACTCAGACACTCTCACAACCACTCACACACCCACTCACAGATCCACTCCATCACACACCCACTCACAGATCCACTCAGACACTCACACTCCCACAAAACCACTTACACACCCATTTCATCACTCACACACCCACACAACCACTCACACATCTACCCACAGATCCAAACAGTCACTCACACACCCACTCTCAAAGGTTACAGGTTACAGTTAGGAAGTAAACTTTAAAACATCTTCAAAATTCACAAAAAAAAACAAAGGTTACAGGGACGTTATATTTAGGAAATAACATTAAACCTTAGAAATAAACTGAAAAGATCAAAGTTTACAGGGATGTTATAGTTAGGCTCAGATTTCACATGCACACACCATAGAAATTCCGCAGTTATAGTTACCTAAGCTAACTATAACGTACGCCTCCGCAATGCTCTGCTTATGACCTCACATATTACATCACTCATGACATGGTCAGTGACATCACTCATGACAACACTGATGGCATCTCAAATGACATCACTGATGACATCATCCACAGAACCATTCACACACCCACACAACCTCTCATATAGCCACTCACACACCCATACAACCACTCACACACCCACTCACTCATCCATAGAGCCACTCACTTACCCAATCACCTACTCACCCATACAGTCACTCATGCAGCCACTCACTCACCCATACAGCTACTCACACAACCACCCACTCACCTATAAAGCCTCTCAACAGAGCCACTCACACACCCACACAACCACTTAAATACCCATTCACACATCCATAGAAGCACTCACAACTCTACACACTCACCCATACAGCTACTCACACAGACAGTCACTCTCCAATACTGTCACGTGGCTGGGTTAGGCCCGGGAAGAACACTGCCATCTTCCATATACATGTTTCTTAAGTTGCCTTATTTTCTATACAATGACTTCTGACACAAATTTGCCTGCGCGACAGTGCAGGATTAGTTTCTCTGAAACCACATTGCTTACATTTCCACTACGTAAGTACACTATATCGACACCTTCAACATTTAGTACAAGGCATAAATGTGCATTGTGCAAATGTTGATGTTTGTTATTCATCCGTAGAGCGACATAGCTATCGCACGAGGATAAACAATGTCGACAAGGAAGTGTGGCTACTGTTATATATACACACGCATTTCCGTGTTCAAATCAGAGGAGCACTCTGCTATGACTGCGAGGTCGCTTTTGTCGGAGTCTCAGCCCAGCTGATTCCTTTTTACCCTCTGCGAGGAGGGATGTCCAATTTGTGACCAAGACAGGGACCTGAACACATTGACCCACAGGTAATGTGGAGTTAGATCATCCAGTAGGAGATTTTGGCAGATCACCAGCCCTAGGCAACTAGGTTAGGGAGTGCATAGTAGGAGTACACTATACAAAGTATTTATATGCCAGCAAATATACACTGTTTAAACCCAATGGTGGAATGGTTTATCCTTTTCACTGTTCTCATACTGCTAATCACTATTATCTGCTTCTTTCTATTAATCTTTGCAGCTCATATATTCTACACAAGAACCACAGTAGTTCAATAAATATTGGAACGCCTCTTTGTGTATCTCTCTGGGTATCCATGAGTGACTGAGTGAAAAGGTTCTAGATCTGTTGCCACTATTGCTTGGGGAGTCAGGGTTCTCATGTTCTGAGGCTGCCCAATGCATTTGTTACCCTCTTAGGTTTAGGGGTACTTATGGTGGCACTGTGAGTTAGCAGGACCATAGGCCAACATATCCTGAGGGAGTGCATAGAATCAGTCTGGCACCATCCCAACGTTTATGTTGTCCAACAAACAAGCAGTTCCTACTGAGAAAGTGGAAACCGTATGACATGGAACTGCCAACGTTGGTAGATTGGCTTTGTATTTAATGGAGCGCCTGAGTAGTTCTCTTTTGCATCCCCAAAGACTTCTACTCATCTCCTAACCGGAGACGTCTGTGTTGGTAGGGACTATCCTCCTCCGCTGAGTAGGTAACCCCTATGTATTGGCTGTAGGTTGTTCAAGCTTGAACCTTTCAAAGGATTATTCCATTGTATTACCCTCTCTGAATTCAATATATTCTTATGGCTGAAGACGCAGCACTAAACATACATGAGAACTGCAGACATGCGGTTACTCAGAAGCTGCCACAACATGGTCTTGCACTTACGGGTGAGGATGTTACCTTTGTGGTTGAGGCTCACGAAGCATATAGGACAGAGGTATTCTTTTCATGGGTTACATTCCCAGCAGCAGACAACACAACTAAGTTGTTTCACAATTACACTGCAGCTGAAGTTCCAAGTAACTACACACCATACAAAGAAATAAATATACCAATAACATATCAAGAACATAGAAACTGATTCGAAGGCGCCCTACCACATACAATAATTCACGTCAGACTAGCTCCCCTTAGCAATGAGAGAGCAACATGGCTAGTCTTAGCCGGTTACACACCACATCCTAATATAGGAAACATGAGAGCCCCACAAGTACTTAGATTGTACAAACATTTAGTAACATTTTATAGGTGTTTAATACAGTTCGTTATGCGAACATAACATTAAATCCGGCACGGGCTGCACAACCACAATTGGCTACCCTGGGCATTAGTCCACAAACAATAAAAGCAGTCATGGGTAAGGTTCTCATTAGACAGGAAGAGATTCCGTTTTGGATTGCACAGAACAAGTCAGCTTGAAGCAGTGTTTCCCCATACGGGACCACAGGAAAAACACAGGATTTTAACAATATGCTTGCCAATGGGGATGTCCTCGCCTGTGGAAGACTGCCCCATTTGGGGTACAGTCTTTGCTGCGGTTTATACCAGAACTCATGGTACTTTTTCCTTAGTTGTTTTGCCAGAAGTGCTTAAACAGTTCCAGAATGAGTACGGGGTATCACCTGCCTTGGATTTGGGGATGAAACTGATGTGCAATTTTGACGCAGTATCCACCATTATGTTAATTAACATTAATGCAGAAGCAGCAGCATTGGCGTCTAAGAGATTTGGCTCCGGGACAACAGGAGTGCGAATTACCTAAAATTATATCGAGGAGATCTATGCAACACTAGGTAGAGATGATTTGGGATCCAAACCTGGTAAAGTACAAATAAAGAGTAATTGTGAAAAGAATAACTCGAAGCAAGCACTGAGTCTTCTACAAAGAAGAAGTGGGATAGTAAGAAAAATAAAGACAAAACTAAAACACAGACTGGGTCTCCTCAACAGGAAGCCAAAGAGCAGCGCTATAATCTGCATAACTGTGATAATATTAGACCGCCTGACAGGTATCAGGATACTGATACATGTTTATCTCGTTCCTTTCAGGAGTCATCCGAAAAACGTTCAGAGAGAGGTGGATGGTCAGAGTGCAGATCAGAGGAATATGCGATACAGAAGAAGGACTGACAACGTTCGTCCGACTACATATTTGAACAGGAAGATAAACGTAAAAGATCCAAACCTCAATTCAAAAATAAGATGGTAGCTGGACTTAAGGTCGCGCATGCAGCAGATACTGAGGACTATGCTTCTCAACGGGGAGTGGGCTCTGACCATGTTGGACAGGGTGGCGGAGGTCAAGATAATTTGCCGGAACCTGATGTATTGTCTGGCAGCAGCAGCGCTGAATGACTACATCCAGGTGGAATACATGGGTAAGTGTTCCGCATCTCCTGTGGGAGGGGAACATACAAAGATCCATTAAAGTTCTCTCTTGGGAGAACCTGTCATTTGGCTATGATATCCTCCTGACCGAAAAGGAATCGCCACCAGAATTAGTCATGGACTGCCCAAATGGAGAAGCGGTAATTCATCCTGCCTTCTCCGACCTCGTTCCAGAACACGTAAAACATTAATATGCCAAGGAGTGGGTATTAGTGCAAGCTCCGGCATTACACTGCAACCATGTGGGGTGGGATGACGGTTCCCCTTATCATGAAATACCACTGAGGTCGACCCCACAGCCTCAAAGACAATACCCCATTATAAATGAGGCTAAAAAACAACTTAGGGAAATTCTCCAACAACTTGAATACCAGGGTGTATTAGAAAGTTGCACCTCTTCAATGAATAATCCCTTGTTTCCCGTAATGAAACCCAATCATTGAAATCGTCTAGTATTTAATTACAGACACTTGAACACAGCTACTCGCACATTTGCAGTACAAAACGCGTACAGCGCCACACTAATGAACAACATAGTGAGGAAAAAATACAAAACCACACTAGATAACTCAAATTTTTTGCCAAAATACAGCACCTGAAAGCAGGTATTTGACCAAATTTTCCATGCTGGGTGCTCAGAGGCAATTCTATTGATTGCCGCAGATGGATAAGAATACCCCGGGCTGTTTTCGACTAGAGTAACAGAACTTCTACAAAATTTTGATGACCAGGCATTGTCCTATGTCGATGACATATATTTGACTGATGATGATCTTTCAGTACACTTGACGAGAGTAGATTGCATAGTTCTGGGATTTGCTCACATAGGCTACAAATTTAATAAAAAAAAATCAAAGACTGCCCACCTCAATGTCCTGTTTCTGGGATAGGAGCTGTCAAGTGAAGGCAAAAGCCTTGCGACACATTTCTTAGAGAAATGTGCGCTCCTACAACCTCCAACTAAGTTGAAGAGGTTACAATCTATATTGAGATCCTAAATTTTGGAAGAACTTACATTCCAAATTACGCAGAAGGAGTTACACCATTCTACGACCTCATACATCCAGAGTTTTCAAATAAACACTGGACAACGGGAGACACAAAGATTTTATGTTCGGTGAAAGCTGACATGCTAGCTTCAAAACATTTACACACACGTAAACACAACAAACCTGGTGATCCATGTAAGTGTGGGAGCATCAGGTACACCTATGTTACATTCAATGAAGGTGAAACTGTACCGATTGCATGTAAATCGCATTTATACACCAATGACCAAATGCGTTTTGTAACTGCGGTACAGACTGCTGTGATGAGGGAGAGAGCACTGGCTCAGGGAAAATGAATAATCGTCATGACCCGGGTGCCGACCTTAGAGACCATTACAAGAGCAAGTATTCTGAATGCAAAAGCATTACATCCACGATGGATACAATGGGTTAACTCACTCAACGCAACAGATGTAGACTACAGATTTGACTCCACACTACAAACAAGCTTTTCTGCAATATGAACATGAATATTTTCTGCCTAACAAAGTCATGCCTCTCGATCAGTACTATTGCATCATATATATTGATGATTCTGCACAGCCTGCTGTAGGGACAAAGCATCAATATACAGCAGCATGCGCTGCCTTAAAGGGGTGCACACAAGATGGAGAAGTCCATCCTGAGAAGACCTACATGCAGGCACCTGGTGACTGCACTAGACAACTGGCTGAACTTAGGGCTCTAATTCTGGCACGAGAGAATACGGATTCCCCACACTGATAGTGTATGATTTGTATTATTGTGTCCAGTCCTATAATGAGTATTTACACTACTGGAGCCAGAATGGATTCAGAGATTTAAAAGGGTGCACAATTAAGCACAAGATGCTTTGGAAACAGGTAGCTAAGCTGAAAGAGTGCTTGCCACGGCTCATGTAATACATACCTTGAGTCACCATCCGTGGTGGAATACACGTTGCAGGGAAGTACAAGGCTTATGAAGCTGCAAAAGCAACAGTGCAAACTGCTGCTGTCACTGCAATTACTCGTTCAAAGAGTATGAGAATAGATAAAGACATCATGGTGGCTGTCAATGCTGCGCACAATGACGCCCTCCTGCCGAAAGGCTTTCCACACAAGGACCCCTACAAATTAGATGCGCAAAATGTACCATTTGCTCACATTCCTGGAGTGGGGATAGAGTAATACCAAATTCAGACCGCAGGTTAGGTTTAATTCTAGCTGCAGACGATGGTCTAGCATCAGCACACACATGCAGAGGTGGTAGCTACGATTTAATTACTGCAGCAGAGCTACTGGTGGCCAGGTCTCTATAAACAGATGAAGGTGGAGAGGTGTGGTGCAGCGGCCAGGGCAGCTGACTTCGGAGCACAGGGTTCACGGTTCGATCCCCGGCTCCGGCGGCAGCTCAGCTCAGCACCGTGTGACTCTGGGCAATAGCTCACTTAATTTCCACTACGGCCCCCAGCGCCTTGAGACCCGTAAGGGTGAGTAGCTGCGCTATATAAAAACGGACTTACTTTACTTACTTACTTAAGGACTTTGTTCTTAAATGCGACATCTGCCAGCAGATGAAGGGTTCCACCGTGGCACATCCACCACAGACAACTTTACTCATTTCAAACAAGCCTCTGGCTTGTGTTTACCTGGACCATTGCGGCCCTTTGTCATCAGATGGGGCTTACAAGTACATCTTGGTTGCAGTGGATTCTTGCTCTCAATTTCTATGGGTATGGCCACAGTGATCGGCTGACGAGTGAACTGTTATAAAGGATCTGAGAATCTTCATCGGGCCATACTCAGTTGGCACACTCCATTCTGATCAAGGTCCAGCGTTCACTCCAGGGCTTACAAAGATACCATGGGAAGTTAGGGTGTGACCCTGCAGTATTCCTCCCCGTACCATCCTGGGGGAAATTCAGTCATGGGGAGAAAAAAACAGGACTTAAAGCAGTCTTTAATAGCTAGGGTACTAGGCTCAGGTCCCAGTTGGGT
This sequence comes from Calotriton arnoldi, assembly GCA_963921515.1. Lineage (NCBI taxonomy): Eukaryota > Metazoa > Chordata > Amphibia > Caudata > Salamandridae > Calotriton > Calotriton arnoldi. Next base: position 881,077 of record CAWUFW010001227.1, read on the forward strand.
CCATCATCTATATGGGGTCCAGAGGGCATTGAACAATCTGCCTAGAAAATCCCTGGGTGGTCGGACTATCTATGAGATCCTGTTTGGGAGTAAAATGTGGGTCCCAGACCTCGGCAGTCCCAGCACAGTGGCAGCTGAAACACCATTTGACATAAAAGAATGTCTGGCTGTTCTACAGGAACTGATCAGCATCAGGGACAAACAAAGCAATGTCCAAGTAAAATGCACTGCCACTGGTGAAGTAAAGGTAGTGCCAGCAGCTCCCAGGTGGATCCCAAAGGTTGGGGATCTGGTCAGGGAGAAAATAGTGGACAGAAAAGAATTCTGGCCTGTACCTGTCCTGGCTGTTGAAGATACCAGAACTGTGCTTCTTCCGTCTCTTGCTGGGTGCAGAAACAAGAGATTTGTCTCCATTGATTTGATCAAACCACACTATGTGGTCGATTCTCAACAGTAGGCTGCACGAGCTCCTGGGTAGTTACCTGCCTCCTCTTACTACCATACAGTAAGTTCCAATGGAAGCTTTAATCGCTGATGAAGCCTCCTCTCCCCAGCTGGAGATAGCAGTAAACTCCAATGAAGTATCTCTTCTACCTGCTACATCTGCAACTACCATGCAATCAACTTGTACTGAAACACAGATTTCAATTCAGAATCCTGACACGAATGCTGTTTATGTCAACATACCACAGATGAAGTCATCTCCCAGTTCTTTGCAATCTGTAGAGTTGCCAAAAATAGATCGGACTACCTCTGGCTACTTCATCGACTTTGATGACTTTTCTTCGAATTCATCTGACCCACCAGCACCTCCTCCTCTACCTTTTCAGATGAGACTGCATGTTTTCTATCTTTGGCTGAAAAAGAATTTCTTTGTTTCTCCATGGCTAGACCTTTGGATTACAATTTCGTTACTTTTCCTGGTCCTTTGTATTGATTTTGTGACAGTCTTTTTCTTGCTTCTGAATGGACACTATCTCCCAGAACGCTCCGCTGTACAACTGGTGAAATTGGTTCTAAGACTACATTCTTCAACGCACAAAGAATGAAGAGACCTTTCCCTGGTGAACATTTCAGCTGTTCCAGTTCCTGAAGGGATTGTTTGGGATAGGGTATCGTATGATGTGTATGATCCTACAGAACTTTTACGAATTCCATATTTGTTTAAATTATCATTGAATGACATTGTCACCCCTAGTACTGTCTCTGATGATTGGGATATTGATACAGTGCATGAAATACTAGAAGATCTTGAGCATTCTACTGTTTTTCTTCTGATGAACAGTATGAAGGGATGTCTAACTATGATGAAATGTTTTGATTTCAACATTATGGTCATTATTTCTTGCATAAGGCAAGTAACTCCTAGTGCTGTCTTTAATTACACACCATGGAGCAGTTCAAAAACATTTGCACAGAAGCTTGCTTATTTTTCTGGTTCTGATACATTGGACCTGGTGTCTTATTATTATAAGCTTGCACCATCACCTGCGAAAAAGGATATTCTGACAAACACCAAGCTGATTTGCTCTGCTTCTTTTCTTTCCCAGCTGTCCACACAAGAGTTTGGCTGTTGTTGCTAAATCGATTTGGAGGACAAAGGATTGGCAGGTTCAGGGGAACGAGCATTTGTTTAGAGCATGCCTTATACCACAACAGATGATTTCCCTGCACAAAACTTTGGGTTAGCTAAAATCAAGGATTTCAACACACCAGATATTCCCACATTTGCATGATTTAAAAACTGGCAACAGCATACAAAATACACAGAGGAAACACTAGACACCATGCTAAGCAATGGCACGTGCAATTCATCAGATACCAATTGGAAGGGATGGTTAGTGTGGCAGTTAGATACTAACGGACGTCAGACACGGTTCCTGGGTAACACCAAGGGTTTCAAGCTCAGCAGGCCTGACCTGCATTATGTGCAGACAAAACACTCTAGGGCGGTTGACCTCGAAGCTGGGAAACCGGGTTTGAACATCCTGTGATTCTGGACAAATCACTTAATCTCCCCGTGCCTAACAAAAATCAATGTGTCCGTCTGTAATGCAATTGGTGCTAATGTAAAGCACTCTGATACTTTCGGGTCTAGTTTGCGCTATATAAAACTGAAAGAAAAGTGTTGGGAAGTTGTGCCTTGATTGGCTAAAAACCGCAAAATTGTCCCAGGTGGAACTTCTATGCCTTCTTCTATGCCATATACAATGAAGTGTGGAAAGTTTCTCAGCAGGAAGCTTCTGAAAGACTACACAAGATTAACAGAGCTAATTTAGAAAAGGCTCTAGCAGTGGTTGACAACAGTATGAAAAGCTTGTCCTCTAGAATGTACTCCCTGGGTAACATACTGTCATTGGCAATAGACATTATGCAACATGATATATCCACACTACAACATGGACAGTCAAAACGTAAATCGATCATGCTGTTGGACACTTCGTTCTGGCCGGGTATACCATAGCGACCTATTAGTACCACAAGCCTGTTTTAAGCATGCCACCTTACGAAACAGCAAATACTCATGGCACGCAAAGATGCGACATACACTAAGCTGCACATAGAGAAGTTAGAGAAATTACCTTTCACGGTTGCTGAAACGCCTTCCATAGATTAAATAATCCACGGGTTCATTATTCTGCCGATTTCACACATTCCACTTCCAATACTGTCTACAACACTATCACGTGGGCAGATACGAACCATTAGGGGAAGGGTATGTACATGAGTCTTGGGAATTACCTTCTAAATTCCATTGTCAGAATAGGGAAACTGAGGTTTTTCTTAGAGGTTCTGGATGCAAGAGTGCTTTAAGTCATTCCTGAGTGTGCAAGAAAGTTACGTTTCATGGAGCATGTAATGCATCCATGGCAAACTTATCTTGCTATTTGAAAGGTTCCTCAGTGGCCATGATTTGTCCGGCTTTCAGATTGCTCTCTAATGGGAGTCACTTGATGTTGAACGGTCAAGGTTGCTGCAGTATGAGACCTGGCATAGCCTATCTTGTCACAGTTTCTTCCATTGTAACTTGCTGTACACAAGTCCTGTTTACACCTGCCCATACACTTAGGGAGGCAACACTTTGACCTTCAATAAAGCTTTCGTACGTACACTTTGACGCCTTGAGCAGACTGAGAGCGCTACTGTTTCAGAAAGATGTGGCCTTAATATTTACAAAGGAGACGTTTGATCTTCAATTTGCATGTTTCTCTTAGGAGATACAGTCGCTACTTCGCACTAATTTCCCACAACATTTTGGAGAATTGGTGCACCGCATTTTTAACATGTCTAATACTGCGGGGGTAGAGCAGTTTTTCAAAAGCTTAGGCTTTGGTTTGGTTAGCACTTCCAGACAGTCTTCGCAGTCATTACATCATTCATTCACTCGGAAGCGTCTTTGGAGGTCTTCCACTGGTCCTGCTCCTGATTGTCGGGACTGTGTTTTTTTTTTTTTCTGTTACACAATGGATATCCCAGTTCAAGATCAATGGAACTGGCATTACCACATGAATGTATGGTACTATGTTAGAGGGCGTGGCTAACCAGCCACTATGGCGGACGCGAGTTCGTGAAGCTCCGACTGATATCCCCCAATTATCCGGCATATTTCCCCTTTAGAAGCGCCATCACTGCCGGAAAAGAGCGAGCCTGATGCGGTGAGGGGTCGCTGCCGCTGATGGGACTAGCGGAAGGCAGAAACAGGAGCTGTGGGCGCCATCGATGCTGGGCGCAGCGCTGCGGCCTACCTGCGTGAAGGTGGAGGTCAGGCCCGGCTGCGCCTGAGGGGAGAAGTGCGCCCGGTGAGGCCCACGAGGTGAGTCTACGGAGGCGGCGGCGGTTCTCCGGCCTGGCTGGCCCCTTGCTGCTGGGGCCCGCAATCGCCCTCCGCCGAGAGAAGCGATGCGGCCTGCCTGGGAGACCGCCGCGCGAAGACGGAGGTAAGGCCCGGCTGCGCCTGAGAGAGGGAGCGCGCCCGGTGGGGCCCGCGGGACGAGCCCGCTGCGGAGGGGGTGGTTCCCCGGCCGAGCCGGCCCCCTGCTGCCGGAAGCAGCGATTGCCAAGTGAAGGGACGCCGCTGCGAGAGGATCGCCCGCAGCGGAGGAGGGGCGGACGACTGCGGCTGCCGCCGGACGGTCCCGGGGCCCAGCGTGCCAGGAGAAGTACCGGGGGAGCGAAGCGGGCCTCGATCCTCGGGCGGCCATGGCAGCTGAGCCGTCTGAGGAGCTGCAGACAGCGGGAGCAGCAGCGGCGTGTGTGAGGCCGCCTGGATCGGAGCTGCGGCGCCCTGCGGCTCGGCGAGATAACGTGAAGGTGTGGGGCCCTGGGCGGGAGACTGCAGTGTCTCCGGGTGGTCTGCATCTCGCAAAGGCACACTACACCGCGGACCGGCGGTGATAGGAGGCGGCAGGCAACAGCGTGTGGAGCCCGGCGCGACCCCCTGTGGCCCTGACCCACTGGAGCGAGTCCCCCAGTTGGAAACCCTAGGCCGGATTGACAAACCTCAGCCCCGGAGCAAAGACGGTGTGGAGGAGGCCTTAGGCACTCGCGGCGCGGGGAGGCGGACGGTCCGGAGCCCTGGGCGTGGTGGTGAAGCATAGAGTTGCCTGTAATCGGTGCGGAACGAGCACGCAGTGGACAAGCGCTGCTATAGCGACGCACTGAAGTGGTGGCATCGCCGTGGGGGCAGTGAGTGAAGACACTGGGACATCGAATTACTGAGGAGTGCCCACTGAGCGCGCGGTGGCTGGCTTGCTGTGAGGAGGGCCCTCAGACCAATAACCCGCCATGAGTCGGCCCCTAGACGTGGACCCGCGATCAGGGGCAGGGGATGGGGACGTGATCCCCCCGCCGCTGGTGCCGGGAACGACCCGGGGACCCCGCAACACTGCGGGACAGCTACAGGCCTGGCCCCCGAGACGTGGAGAGAGTGCTTAGGAAGAGACAGTGCTGGAGCAAAGCATCTACACGGTGGATGTGGCCCGTGGCGGTGGGGAGGTGGACACCACGCAACTGAGAAGTGGCGGTCACAAGAGAAGAGATACTACACCGCCTGGTGAAGTTGTAGGTCGTTGCCCCGCGAGAAGCAAAGAGGAGACGCATTGCTAGGGGCCTGCGAAGCGGTGGCGCTAGCGCGGAGGAGATCTCACCCCGCTGCCTCGTAGGCGAATGCTAACTGCGCAGCAGCTTGTGATGGGCCGAATGCAGGCGAAAATACAACAGGGACCACTGCGTGCGGGGGGGGTCGGACCCTGTCCGCATATGAGAGGAGGGGGAGATGGAGCTGGCATCCACGGCGGTGGCCACCAAGCTCGATTCGGTGCTAGCCGCGGTGGAGAAACTTGGGACTGCGCTAGATAACACCAGGACCTCCCTGGAAGCCCGAATTGATAAGGTAACGTCGGACTTCACACTTTTACATGCCGACCATCGGAAACTGGCCGAGAAGGTGACCGCTCACGATCAGACACTCAAAGAACTCCAGCCCGTCGCCCAAAGTCATGCGGCGGCGCTGCAAGACATGATAGACCGTATGCATGCCCTGGAGGACAGAGTCGAAGACGCAGAGGGGCGCTCCCGCCGCAACAATGTTTGCGTGGTGGGACTACCGGAGGGAGAAGAAGGGAGAAATCCGGAACAGTACACCGAGCACTGGCTAAGGGAACTGATGCCCCCAGGAACACTGTCGCTCCAGTTCATGATGGAGAGGGCGCACCGCGTACCGGCACAGAAACAACAGCCGGGCGCCAGGCCCCGCCCGTTCCTCTTCAGACTTCTCAACTACCGGGACAGGGATGTGGTGCTACGCGAAACCCGGAAACTGGGCGACCTCAAAGTGAGTGGCAGCCAAGTGATGATGTTCCCTGACTACACTGCCCTTGTGCAGCACTGCAGAAGCAATTACATGGCGGTAAAGCGCCAACTCCGGGAACTGGAGTTGCCCTACTCCCTCCTGTTCCCGGCTCGACTGCGAGTGGTTGCAAAAGGAGAGACCCACTTCTTTAACTCTCCGGCAGAGACGTGGGACTAGCTGGAGGAGACGGGCCTCTGGACAGGAAAGCGACCCTCTGGACAAGATGAAGGCGGACCCACAGGCAGAAGACCGTGACGACGAGGCAAACGCGGGACGACACGCTATGCCAGGACAGGGACGGCGGCTCCGAGTCCGGAGAAGAGCAGAATGGAACGACGTGGAGTCCTGGATGCGGTTGCGACCCTTGAAACCCCACACAGCAAGGAGCGCCAAGGAACAAGGAGATGCGACTCTTTGGCGGCCAGTGGCGCGTCGTCTCCATCCACGGTGATGTCGGAAGATCTCTGCATGCCGGCAGTGACCCCACAGACTGCTGATGGTATCATCTGATGGGGGGCCGAGGTGCTGGACTTTGTCATGGGGCGCCCACGCAAGTACAATGTTGTCTATGGGTCATACTGTTTTTATGGGACGCTAAAGATGGAGAGGGGCACAGGTGGGACAGTGGTCACCGTACAAGCACTGGGGGCTAACCAGACAGCAATATGCAACATACCTGGCTATGCTACGTACTCGCCCACAATGACAAGGCAGAGACGTGGTGGCGGTCGCCCCCCACACAGGACGGACTCGATGTGCTGCCCTGGGCAATTATTCAGATGGCGCTCTCTTTACATGTGACAAGGGGGTAGCTAGTGAGGAGCGATATTTAGATACATGACCCCACCAGGCAGTATACTGAACTAGTTCATACTTGCAGGCTATTGCAAAGTTCGGACGGACATCCTCGCGGAGTTCGCCCCACCTGTTATGATGTTTAAAGTTGACCCACGGGTTTTGTTGCAGCAGACCATCACACCCTTACACACCCCTAGCCGGGACACACTGACAGATATAATGCGCCTGTTGCTACAGCGATACACTCACCCCAACGATGACGACAGTTAACGTAATCACATGGAACATACGAGGAATGCACACACCCTCATGGAGCTATTCCATATTTGCATATCTCCAGCGACACTCGACCAGCATCGCCCTCTTGCAGGAAACACACATGACACAGACGGAGCTTGAAAAGCTGCGTAGGCGCTGGAGAGGGCAGATATACGGCACAACGTACTCTGCGCATGCGAGGGGCACGTTAGTCTGGGTGAGGGCGGGGGTCCCGTTCATCTGTGACGAGGTGGTAATAGACCGGGAGGGCAGGTACACTTTGGTTCGTGGGAAATTTAATTGACAACCAATACTGATGGGATCAATATACGCCCCGAACGTAGATCAGATACCCTTCCTGACAAGACGTCACTGGCCCTGACCCCCTATGTAGGGCTTCCTTGGTTCCTAGGTGGGGATTTCAATTCGGTACTCAATGTGCAATTAGATAGATCCTTCCCCCCCCTCAACAAGACGCCTGCTACATCAAACGCGCGAGCGCTAGAGGACTGGCTTTCACACTGGGCACTGTCGGACATATGGCACGTCTTAAATCCTAGGGCGCGTATTTACTCTCATTACTCAGCAGTACATGGTCTGCATGTAAGGTTGGATAGGGTGGTAGGATCCCAATCCCTACTACCATTAGTCATGCAGTCTGAATACATGGGGCGGACGCATTCGGCTCACAATCCATTGTGGATACAACTGGGCTGGGCGGCAGGCCGCCCACCCATACCCATATGGCGACTCCAGGTGGCCGCACTAGAAGACCCGGAGTTTCGTGCGTCACTGGGGACGGCTATTCTCACATATCTTGAACTCAATGAAGATACGGCCAGTAACGCCCTAGTGGAATGGGACACCCTTAATGTAGCAGTTCGGGGACACTGGACACATGGAATATACGCAGACAACTATCACGTTCCCTCGCCCGCATAGAATCTCAACTGTTACAACACGAGGGTGGGAGGGAGGAGACAGGTGGGTGCTCGACCCAGCTGACCGAACTACGCGCCCAGCACGCGGAACTCCTAGAGCGGCTACGGTGTCATAACTACGTGGCACACACGGCACGCACCCACGCCTCAGCCGACCGGGCAGGCCGCTTACTGGCCTGGCTGCTAGCACAAGAAGAAAAGCGGGCCCCGATTGGCGCCATACGGCTGCCAGACGGCACACTAGTGCACACACAGAGCGAAATACACAGGGCAATGACGGACCATTATACACAACTGTACCGATCCCGAGGACGCTGCTCTGACAGTGACCTAGCGAGATTCCTAGACCCGGTCCAATTACCCACGGCCTCAGCCACCCAACAGGCCACACTCAACGGCCCTCTTACATTGGAAGAGATTGGGGATGCAATCGGCGCTATGGCATCAGGGAAAACACCGGGCCCGGACGGGCTTCCGGCCGAATATTATAAGGCCTACAGAGAGTCCTTGGTGCAGCCCCTCAACAAGCTATACACAACAGCACTGGAGGAACACACACTTCCCCCCTCGATGAGAGAAGCCTACCTGGTGTCCTTGCTGAAACCTGGCAGGGATCCCACGTCCCTTGGTTCATACAGACCCTTGGCGTTATTGAACGTGGACTGCAAACTACTTGCCAAAGTTCTGGCGGACCGATTGGCACTAGTGGTCCCTGGGTTAATACACACAGACCAGAACGGATTTGTCCCCAAACGGTGCACGTCATTGAACCTGCGACGATTTTTCAGGGTGGCAACTGACAGCGTACACGCCTGGCCTAGGGCGGGGTGCCTCATGTTAGACTTAGAGAAGGCATTTGCCTGCCTGGAATGGGGCTTCTTGGTGGGGGTGCTATTGAAATACGAACTAGGCCCTGACTTTCTTCAGATGGTTGAACTACTCTACAGAGCCCCCACAGTCCGCGTACGGCTGGGACCGCATATCTCTGACGCCATACTGGTGTGCAGGGGCACCAGACAGGGGTGCCCCCTGTCACCCTTGTTATTTGCGCTGGCCATAGAGCCACTAGCGGCCAGACTGCGAGATGTGACAGGAGGGGGCATACCGCTGGGAGACGCAGTGCACCATGTGTCCTTGCACGCGGACGACCTGCTGGTTTACGTGCGGGACGTAGCTAACATACCACCTCAGCTGGCAACCATCCTTCAGGATTTCGCTGTCCTCTCGGGGCTCCGGGTTAACGTGGGTAAATCCTGTCTTTACGCGTTCCAGGAGGGACTTCAGGATCCAGGGTATATGCTCAATGATGCACGGGTACAGTGGCAAGAATGTACTTTTCGTTACCTGGGGATCCAGATATTTCGCCAACCCAAAGATCTGATGGATGGCAATCTGGGGAGGGCGGTGACGGCGATTCGGTCGCAAATGGGCTTCTGGGGCACGCTCCCATTGACAGTCACGGGCAGAGTGGCACTGACCAAGATGGTGATTCTCCCTAGGCTCCTGTATTACTTTGTAAATTTACCTCTCTATGTTCCGGCCGCCTTCTTCACCACGTTTACTAAATTGCTCAGGGATTTTATATGGGGGGCTGCACGGCACAGGGTGGCGCTGACGAAACTGTACCTGCCAACTGACCAGGGGGGCTAAGCGGTACCTTGCTTTGAGCATTATTATCTGGCAGCCCAGATACAATGGATAGCCAGATGGCTCGCGGACAGAGACAGGGACGATACCGCGACCACACTGCCACCGTACTCGTTAGAACAAATAACCAGCCTCTTCCACACAGCTGCCAGGAATGCGCGGCCGACACCGCTGCTGCTGGCAGTGGCGTACCGGTGCTACCGTAGATGTCTATACCTCACAAGAGACGTCATCCCTTATGCACCCGCGATACCATTGGAGGGCTCCCCTAGCGGACCGGGGGTACTATCAGCAGTGTCTCTTACGGACTGGCGGGCAGCGGAGGTACAAACCCTGGGGGATTTATACAGGGACAGTGCGCTTATGTCATATGAATCCTTGGTGGCTGAAGAGGGATTGCCACCAGGGCAATTTTTAATGTATCACTCGCTGTTGGCAACGCTAACAGCCAGTTGGGGGGACATACACACGGAGCCGACCCAACACCTCACCATTCAGTATCTCCATGTTATGGGGAGGGGCAGACACCTGGTTCGCTGGTTCGCGTCATCACTCCGAACACATGTAGCGGTCAAACTGGATCCGCTCCGCCAAAAATGGGAACTGGACTTGGGGTGACAACTAGCGGATAAGGAGTGGGAAAAGATTCTCAGAAGCCCGGTGTGCATACCCAGGAACATGCGATTTCGACAAATACAACTATTTATTATACATAGAGCGTATCTCACACCTGAACTAATAATTAGGTACTTTCACCGTACGGACGCAGTGTGCCCTAGATTTGATGAACCTGGAGCCGGGTTGATACATATGCTGTCCCAGCATACTCACCTATTGGCGCGAAGTCAGTGAGCTCCTGCAGCAGTGCACGGGCCGCGACGTGCCCTTTGAATGGACGGTAGGCCTACTCCATCACTTCAGACGAACCCCAGCCACAAAGGTTACCTCTCGGTTCCTGGACTTGGGATTAGTGGTAGCTAAGCGGCTCCTGACCAAGCGATGGAAAGCAAGAGACCCCCCACACACACAGGCATGGCGGTACTCACTATTAGCGTGGGCTAAGGCAGAAGGAATCGCCCTCCGGTGAGAGGAAACACTGGGGCTACGAAAGGAGCCCATAGCAGCCAGCTGGGAGGGACTATATCGCAGTCTGCAAGATGGGGAGGAAGACCCTAAGGGGAGTCCGTCCACGTAGGAAGGGAGTGAATGACAGCCAGCGGCCAACACCCTGTCAGTAACCTGCCGTATTGTTCCTTACACAACCGTGATATGCAGACTGACTGCGGTGAGTGCTGGCGAGGAGAGGCGCAGACAGTATAATAGTTGCTGTTGTGACATCCCGGGAGGGAGGCATTTGGGGGGAACATTGCAAATGTGTCGGTCAATGCTGATGTTGTTGTTGTTGTTATCATTATTATTCTCACGTTGTCTCAACTTTGCTATCTGTTTAACTGGCCGCATGGTATGAACTGAAAGGACTTTCAACAACGACATGTCGACAAAACGCCTGAACTGATCCAATAACCTCTGCCTGGACACATTGAGCCGCACACGTTGGTCCGATTCCTTACTATCTAATAGGCACTGCAGATATTAATATCATGTAATGTTCTACTCCACGCCTATACTAGAGACCTGCATACTGAGGTACAGCAGAGGGATATATGTACAATTGAATACCGACTGTATGTTGCCTTTCATGCCTATGTTCATTTTAACAAATACAATAAAAACAGATTTAAACAAAAAAATGAATGTATGGTACTATGTTTCGGCGCACCCTTGCTTCAGGAACTGAATGAGCATTGGTTTTTGTCCTTTTGGCCTGTGTGACTTCACCGCATGCAGCCTGTATTCCGCTGTCTGCTGTGCACTTTCGAGTGTGCCTTGGACTTGTGCCTAGGAACGCAATCGGTTCAGCCTCCGGACATAGAAGTACTAGTGGACCCCTTGAAGGCCCATTTGTACCAGTGTCCTTTGCCTTTACCATTGTTTCTGAACGCATTCTACGAGCATTCCTGGGATGCTTCTGCTCCTGGTGAATTGGATCCTGGCTCTGGTTCTGTGGATTTCCCACTGGCTCTGGTTACTCCTTTAGCAGCTGCTGTGGGTGTAGGATGGGAACACATTTGCTCTATAAACCTTCTCCAAGGTGTGCCTCTAGCCTCATCGTATGCGGTTTCTGGGACCAGAAAAGTTTTGTCTACCTCTCGGAACACATAAACAATTGCCAGTTTCGAATGGTGTGAAGTTTTAATTTGGCCTGTTTTTTTTTTTTTACATTCCAAATTCCTTTTAAATTACACTCCTATGGACCCACCTCCCCCTTCATCCGCTCGCATCCGGGCTGAGTTTCGGGAGCAGTGGACGCTTCCAACCGCCCAGCTACGACCTGGAGATCCACTCCTGCAGGTCTTGCTGCTGGTGGCTCCTGCAATCGACTGGGAGAGCCGCCGAACCGGACAGCAGCCCAGACACAAAATGGAGGTGCCCTGAAAGGGCCCTGTCGCTGATTGCCCAACCCGAACTGCTGAGATCCTGGGGGAGAATCGGGGGACATGTGTGGCCTCTGCCGGTCTGCTCGCCCTTTATCCCGGCTCCGGGGCCTGTGCCGTAACTCCCGGCCTGGTGATCACCCTGACGCATTTGAGAGAGGTGGACGGGCGGTCGGCCTGCGGCCTTGCGGCACTGACTGATCAGTGCGGCTGTTTCCGTGGCAGCCATTAGAGAATGGCGGCAGCAGAGCTCTAAGGGGACATCTCCTGCAAAGTCATCCTGGCAGGTGAGGAGGCCCAGGTTGGGAGGCGGTGGACCAGGCCGGCCCCCGTGGCTGAGGGGGGGCCCACTAGAAGCACATCACTCCGGGTCGGAAGCTTTCAAAGAAGTGCCTGGGCTTTGTTTGTATCCCCGCCGGTTCCCGCATGGAAGAGCGGAGACGCCCGGGTGGAGCTCCCTTGACCTCTAGGCTCCCCCCGGTCCACTACATCCCAAGCTCTGGCAGCACCGGTTGGGTGAGGGGCCTTTGGGAGGAGGAGCTTGGAGAAGTGCCTGATCCCAAGCAACTGGCATGAGGAGACGTGGGTCTGTTGCCACCACCGGGCAAAGAGTTAAGTAGGCGGACCTACCGCTTCCTCCTGTGGTCGCTCATCAGTCGAGGGCCGGGAAAGGGCCACGGGCCCTTTGAACTGCGAGATGCACACACAGCGGGACCTGTTGCCGGACTGCGTCAAGGGTTGCCCTTAAGGACGTGAGGTGGTCACAGCATGGACGCTGGCAGGGCCGGCTCTAGGGCGGTGCGACCGGTGCCACCGCACCGGGTGCTGACTTCGTGTGGGGGCGTCAATATTATGGTTTTAAAAGCACCTGCTGCTGCTTTCCTGGCCTCCAGCAATTTTCAGCCAGCAATAAAAATGTCAAAATAACTGCAGTGATTACTGTACTTCGTGGAGAGAGAGAGAGAAAGGAGGTTTGTGTAATGGAAGTTTCTACTCATCGTAAGGTAGCGCAGAGGGTTAATATGCCTGCTGCAATGAACGTGCAGATCACAAAGTGCATATAATGTAATGTAAATACGTCAGTGGGTTACTACTTTTGTCAGAGAGACCATATTGTTGCTAGCTCTTTATAAGTTAAAATCCTAATGTAGAACAATGAGCAAATAACTGTTATCAAAGAGCTGAATGAAAACTGCAAGGGATAGGCTGGAACATTATGATTTCCCCCCAGTTTTTCATTATACTAATGTTGCAAAATGGGTTCATTTGGGTAGAAATCAATTCCTATTATTAAAGAGAACCCCCAACCATGGTGATAGGTTTTAAATTCTACGTTTCTGATTCTCCTGACTAAGCACTCTAAAACTACCCTGCCTACCAGTATTGATGACCTGTGACTTCTATACCTTCTTGTCCTCTGTCTTATGTAACGTTTCCTATACACTGATTTACACATTTATGATTTATTGTCTCTGTGTAATCTGTGTGATGTAAAGTGTTCTGACACCTTACACTGATAGGAGTGGCGCTATAAAACGAATTAAATGCATCTGAGAGAGAGTGGTTATGGAGGCTTGAGGGGCACTGAGAAAGGATGGTTATGAAGGAATCCGTAGTGGAGGTGGTCACTGGGGGCGCCAACAAGCATTGTCGCACTGGGCGCCACTAGCGCTAAAGCCGGCCCTGGACGCTAGCACCACGGGCATCCCTTTCCCATCCTGGAAATCCGGCTGGGATACAGGAGTGCGGACTGTCTGGACAGCGGGGCAGCTCTTTCCCTACTGGCTCAGGCTACATCATTAATCAGGTGGGTCCCCCCTTATGATCTTGAGGGAGGAGTACCCTGAGGCAAGACTGGGAGTGGAGTGGGGGAATCCTCCGGCGTCCTAAATTCCCAGATCTACAGTGGTCCTGGCTGTGCTGCCCCTCTCAGGGGTGATCTGTATTGCCTGATTTGCTCCCCTCCCTCCATGAACCAGACATGTGCAAAGACAAGGTAGTGAAACTACCTCCATCTCAAACCTGCATAAACCAGTACACCACGGGGAGGGAATGCCAACACTAGCGATACCACTCCGGCTAAACCCCCTCTCCCAGAGGGAGATCTCACCACCATCCTTCAAGCCATACGCGTTGACATGGCCCTTGTTGGACTTGGCCCTTTTTGGCTAAAGTTCCCTAAACTTTTTGCCTTCCCCCTAGACCTTTTTTCTGACATGGTGTTGCCAACTTAGATGCTTTGTGCACTTTGCCACTGCTGATCAGTGTCAAAGTGCAAGTGCTCCCTGTATAAAGTGTAATGGTAATTGGTTGTCCATAATTGGTATATTTGTCTTACTAGTAAAGTCCCTAGTAAAGTGCACTATGTGTGCCAGGGCTGGTAATACAAATGCTACTAGTGGGCCTGCAGCACTAATTGTGCCACACACACCAGTAGCCTTAAAGAGAGATCTCAGGCCTGCCACTGCAGTGCCTGCGCGCAGTTTGTTAAACTGCCTTGTTGTCCTGACAAGTGCACCCACTTGCCAGGCCTTACCCTTCCCTTTTTATGCACATCAGACACCCCTATGGTAGGCCCAAGGTACCCCCCTGGGCAGGGTGCAGTGTATGTGAAAGGTAGGACATGTACTAAGGTGTGCACCATGTCCTGACAGTGAAATACTCTCCATTTCGTTTTTCACAGTTGCAAGGCCATCTTGCCCATAGGACAGAATGGGGGAGGCTGTGTAATATGTTTCCAGCCTATCTTCCGAAAGGCTTAAGATGGAGAGGTGAAGTTTAGTGTGCCTGAATTCACAATTTAATAACACATCTTTTTCTGAAGGTGGTTTTTGCATTGTGTGTTTAGAAACCGCACTTTTAGAAGTGGCTGGTTTTTTGTTCTAACAATTCTGTGTGTCTCTGCCTGGTTGTGGATTGACTGTCTGGATTTGAATGTGATAGGATCTGGGAAATGTCCTGACCCAGGGGAGGAGGTGGAGACAGCAACAGGCTGACCTGCATCTGGAGTGTAGGGGGAGTAGCCCCTGGAGGTGAAGAGGCCTGGGCTGCCGCCATAAAACAATGGCTCCATCTCCTGCTGAGTGATTGAAGACCCAGACCCCCACTATCAAAGGAAAAAGGTGTCACTGGCAGGGAGACACCCAGAACTGGTTTAGACAGGGTCAGTGCCCCCTGAACACAAAGACTTCAAAGACATTTAGGGGTATAACTATGAGAGCTGAAACCCCTGAACGTTAGACTGATCAAGACTGAAAAGGATTGAAACTACTTCATGGTCAAGAGGAACCTCTGCCAAGGAAGAAACAGCTGAAGAGACTGAAGGAAAGGACTGACCCTTGCTGTGTGTTCTGGGGCTGGCCTGCAGTTTGCTGATTTAACCAAGGAGAGGCTAAGGGACTTTGCTGTGTGCTGTGTCCCCTGCTTGAGAGGACTTTGCGTGTGCTGTGTCCTGAAGTAACTTGTCCCCAAGGGCCCGAGGAGAGCTGGCTCCCTGTTGTGGAAACTCAGGAACATAAAAGTTTCCAGGTGGGTCTCAGCGACGCTGTGTGCGTGTGCTTTTTGCAGCCTGAGACCTGCGTAAGAACTGCCCTGTGATCGTGTGCACCCAGAGTCCAAGGGAGTCTCAGCGACGCTGTGTGCGTGTGCTTCGTGCAGCCTGAGACCTTCGTGAGTATTGCCCTGTGATCGTGTGCAGCCGGAGTCCAAGTGAGTCTCAGCGACGCTGTGTGCGTGTGCTTCGTGCAGCCTGAGACCTTTGTGAGGATTGCCCTGTGATCGTGTACACCCGGAGCTCAAGTGAGTCTCAGCGACGCTGTGTGCGTGTGCCCTGTTGCAGCCTGAGACCTTCGTGAGAATTGCCCCGTGACAGGGTGTCCCGGAGCAGTCTTGTTCTCTGCGTCGATCGAGCAGCGTGACCAGAGCTGCTGCGATCGTCATTGCCATCGGCCCGGACCGGCATCCCCAGAGGAGCTATGTCGCCAGCCCGAGCCTGGAGGCACAGTTCGGGACCTCGAACCATCCCCGTCGGGGGGGGGGGCCCGAGTTCCACTGCCCAAAGATCAACAAAGTCGCCCTGGAGGCCCAAGTCGCGAGGAGAGGAGAGGAGAGGAGAGGAGAGTGAGATCGCACCTGCCAGGTAACGCTCAGCGAGCGTGCGTGTGTTGCCACCTGGGGCAGGGTGCGGGCTCCGAGAGAAACGCTCTCGGCCTTTCCCATCTTTGCAGTGCGAGCCTCCGCTCAAGTCCGTATCGCGGCCCGTACTTGCCGAGGAGTGGCAGTACCGGGGCCGGAGTGTGGAGATGCACTTTGTTTTCCATCATAACAGTGTTGGGGGCATGTTTTGGCAGTAGCTGACCGCGAGTCAGTAAGAGTGGCATAGAGACCGACCAGAGCACCGCGATCGGTGCTGAAGTATCTTATTTTTGCATTACGAACTGCCTGATTGTTGCATTACGAATTGCATTATTTTCGCATTACGAACTGCCTGATTGGTGCATTACGAATTGCCTGATTCTTGCATTACGAACTGCATAGCATTGCATTAGGACTGCATTAGATCATTGAGAATTGCTCATTAATACTGCAAGAACCTACCAGTGCTTGCTGGCCTAATAACCGGCAAGGTGAAATATTACAAATACGCATATGTTGGATTTTTATCGGGTGGTCTCATCGTATATCTTTTTTCTTATAAACATACAATTGTTTTCTTATGAAACTCGTGTGGAGTCCATTTGTGGTGTTATCACTGTGTCACTGAGAGCGTGGTTGCAAATACTTTACACATTTGCCTTGGAGATAAGCCTGGCTGCTCGTGCCAAGCTCCCGAGGGGGTGAGCAGGGGCTATCTGAGAAGGTGTCCTTCCTTTCCCTGACTTAGAAGCAAGTGTCTCTATTTGGCCTAAGGTACCTACCTCAGCCAACTAGAGACCCCCAGTTCTAACAGCCCTCATACGGCAAGATCTCGGTAACGCTACAGCTAGAATGTCAGAGGCCGAATCCCAGCTGTCCACCGTGGAGGATGACGTTGTGACTCTGAAGGCGCAGGTCTTGCGGCTGCTGTCCCATACAACTGAACTCCATTAGTGTGCAGAAGTTGCTGAAAATTGCTCCCGTTGGAACAAAATCTTCGCCTTTTGGGCATCCCTGAGGGAGCGGAACCCACACAAGCCGCAACCTTCTTGGAGACCTGGATCAGGTCCTGGTTGCCATCGGACCACCTCTCAACATGGTTCGTCATGGTGCAGACCCATCGAGCCCTTACACCTAATCCACTGCCGGGAGCCCCACACAGACCAATCATTGCCCGTATCCTCAATTTCAAGGACAGAGATGCAATCCTGCAAGAAGCCCGCTCTCATCCTAACCTGTCCTACCAAGGAAGTAAGGTGATGATTTTCACCGACTACACCAGGGAGGTGAAAGCACACTGCAGATCTTTACTGCAGTCAAACAAAAGCTGTCGAAGCCCCAATCTGAGGAACATCACCATTTAATTCATTTTAAACAGGCGGCAGATTCCTCAGATCGGGGCTTCGAGATTTCTTTTTGCATGGTATTGGTTTTGGCAGGAAGTTCCACATCAATCTTCAAGAAGCCGCCCGGCAGGGATGAAGGCTCCCGACAGTGGGGAAATTGGGTGGATTCTAATTGGGGAGCATATCCAGCTTGCCTCCTCTTCCTGACACCATGAAGGATTTCCGGTAATAAGAGCACAGAGGTGATGAGAAAGGGAGCAGGAGGGGAAATGTCTCCTCTGGCACTTTCTGGGGTCACTTTGTCTCGTGGTTCGAAAGACTTGTTTGAAGAAAAACAACTTGCACAAATCTGGGCCCAACACTAGATGAGGGAAGTATGCAGAGCATGTGTATGTACAGCCACACCTACCTTGAACATATATATATATACAAGGCTTAATTCATTGCATTATAATCGGCTTGGACACATTGGTATTGTACAGACCAGATTTAACACTCGTATATGGTCTGTAGATGATTTGGTAACATCCAATGATTGTTTTACATGTTTTAGATATTTTGATATATTTTGGATATTTTAAAACATTTTACCAAATTGTGCCTTCTTTTTTTAAATGCGTATATTTATGATGATAATAATATGTTTGTCTGTATTTATATACATGCATTTAGGTACCTTGCAGTGTTATTTTAAGCTTTTTACACATATTTATTTATATATATTTATATATAAGTATTTTTTCCATGTCCATTATGCCACAGCACACTTTTTCAAACCATCACGTGCTATGCACTGTCACTTTAAATATGTGAGAGCACTCCACATGCGCGTCATGTGATCAAGGGCACTGTGTTGCTCGAAACGCGTTATGGCGGTGGTGCAGGGCGTCCACTAAATAAAGAAATATTTGCACCAGTATCGGGTCTGCATCGTCATCTTTTCCGGCAGAAAGTACTTCATGGCGAAGCAAGCTATACAATTTATCGAGTCAGCTTCCTCGGTATTTGCAGACCCCTCCTTCACGTTGGGCCGGCCGGCAAGAAGCTACTTCCTGGTTTTGTTCCGGGTTTTCTCTACAGCCCTCCTGCAAGGAGAAGCCATGATAGCCCCCAGACAGCACAACTATCCTGCTTGAGAAGCAAAGGACAGAAGTCCGTGTCGGAGGACACGTACAACGCCGGGATCTTCAATCAAGGTAGGAAACGCTGAATGCCTGGAGAAGGAGTGTGCCCAATTCAAGCACCGTTATTTCAACATTAGCTTGATAGTTACTTACTTAATACGCCCACACGCTTGCACCATGTCAGCCGACGCGCTAAGGAGTCGCGAGGCAGCAGCCACGGACATGTTTAATGATCTTCCCAGTGGGGAGGCAATGACAGCAACTTACTTGAATTCAGCACCTCTAACCAATCCTAGTGTTAAGGATCTTTTCAAAAAATTAGAAAAGCATATGAGATCCGAACAAAACAAGTGGTGGGAACATAAATCGCTCACACGCTATCTAGAAGTCGGACGGATCCGAGAGGGTTAAGAATAATGTTGGCACCCAGTTTCAAAATCCGGACCCACAAATGTTAGCAGAATGGGCTGAATCTAATCTAGACTCATCGCGACGCCTTGTTCAAATTTTGGTTAAATACGCTGAAAGTGATCGGATAGCGTTACAAATAAAGATTGATGAAATTAATGATGAAATTACCAAATTGGAGCAAACAGCTACAATTTCTAAATATCGGGAAGAAATGCATGCACGACTACAGCGGGAAGAAGACAAGATAAAAACGCAAGACCTTCAAATTTCAGCGGGACAAATGCGATTATGAGCAGGGTCGTGTGTTCACCTTCGCAAAGAAATTCGATAATGTAAAAACAACCAACACCAATGTCTCTATCGTTAACATGCAGTCTAATGCGATTGGCAATGCTCCTATGCTTTCATCTGCATCTGATCTCAGCTCGGCTATGGATAGTGATTCTGAAACTGATCAAGCAAGAGCCTCACGAGCGGTGGGGTTTCCAAAACCGTCCCTGGCCCAGGAAGTAGATTACCTACGCCAGGACAGACGTCAAACTCTCAGGTCAAGTGCGCAAAATGCAAACAAGCCAAAGACAGGAATCAAAAACGGAGAGCAAGGCGCCGTTGCTCCATCAAACGCCAAACCATACAGCAACAAAAACAGACAAACAAAAGATGGCAACGCAGATAGAGGCTGAGGATACTAAGTCCAATACAATAATCAACTTAACTGGAAATGACATTAAGCGATGAAGAAGTTACAACACTATCGCTGGGATTATCTTTTAGTCCTCCGACTAATTTTGACTATGCCAACACAAGAATTGATTTATACAAATTTGTGCGTAAATTGAAGTTGCGCAAATACCACTTGTTACAAGGGACCTCGAAAGTAAAGCCAGCTTATATTCAAACGCCAGTAATTGACAATACAGACCAGTTATCAACACAAGATGTGGATTTGCTTAGGGATTTGGAAGAACTGCATGCTGAGAGCACAATGAATTTCCAAACACCAAATTATGATGAACCTGTGATACAGACACCAGTGCGCACTCCATTCAAGCCAACATCTACCTTTTGCCCAATCATGTTAAGAGACAATTTAGATCTTTTTAATGATAAAGTGACATTGGAGTTAAAAACACTCTATTCTAAAGTAACACATTCAATGAAAAAGTACAACAAACAGAATGTCATTTACAACAAACTGGTGAAAAAACTCCAAGCACAGAAAAAGATAATAGTTCGACAATCTGACAAAGGGGGCAACATTGTGCTGTGGCCACATGAAATGTATATGGAAGAGGCATTGAACCAATTGAACGATAGGGACTGTTATAAGAGAAAGGATATGCAAACAGTAACTGTAGCACGCTACGAATTTTACAACAAACTGGTAGCTTGGAAATCGGCGGACTTGATCTCCAATGAGGAATTCAAATTTTTTAAAAATGACCATCCTAAAATTCCATCCATATACTTTATCCCTAAAGTTCACAAATGCAAATTGAAACCACCTGGCAGGCCTATCATATCTGCTTGTGGTAGCCTATTGGAGAACACATCACGCTATGTGGACTTCTTTGCAAAACCATGTCAAAAAACTCCCTCTTTATCCAGGACACTGGAGACTTTCTGAGGAAACTGAGTGATGTGCGGTGGGAGGAAAACTGTATTTTGATATCCTTAGACGTCACAACTTTGTATACGAGCATTAACCATCGAGATGGCATCAAAGCTGTAGAACACTACTTAAATACCAGACCTACTGTTATGTACCAGCATAACAAAATGTTATTGAGTATGATTTTGATTTGCCTTGAAAATAATTTCTTTTTGATTAACAATCAGATTTTTAATCAGATTAGAGGTGTAGCAATGGGGGCCTGTTTTTCTCCCAGTTATGCCTGTCTACATATGGGGTTCTGGGAGGAACAGGTCCTAAGGATTTCCTATCAAGATATATTATTGAATCATGTTTTATGCTGGTACAGATATATTGACGATATATTCATGGTCTGGAGAGGTTCTGATGACAGCGCTCAGAAATTTGTGGAAGATATCAATTGTAACAACTTGAATTTAAACTTCTCAGCACAAATGAGTAGAACTAACATGTGTTTTCTTGATGTAGAAATTTTCATTGCTAACAATAAGATGGAAACAAGACTATACAGAAAGGTAACGGCAGGGAATACAGTCCTGCATGCTACTAGCCACCATCCGGCCCATCTTATCAACAGCAGCCCATATGGGGAGATGCTGCGCATCCGTAGAGTGTGCAGTACGGACATTGACTGTAGACGGGCACAGTTACAGAGTAAGGATAGGTTTCTGGATAGGGGCTATTCTGAAAAAATGCTTAATAGGGCTATGAATAGAACTGCCCATTTAGATCAATTCCAAACACTCACTAAAATCAATAAATATAATTCTGGTGACAAATGTACAGAGTCCCCCACCAGATTGATCCTTACCTACAATCTACAACATAAAGCCTTACGCAAAATTATCAATAAGAATTGGGCTTTAGTAAGAAGTGACCATGTCTTGAGTAGTCAGATTACCAAATCCCCTGTATTACTTTTAGGAAGGCTCGCTCTATGTGCAATTTCTTAGTAAAAGTAGTCCTGAGGTAGTGGTATCTCAAACATGGCTTGGTCCCAGGAATGGTTTACCACGTTGCACCAATTGCAAGGCTTGTAAATATGGGGTTAATAGAACTAGCTACACAACACCTTTTAAACCCAATCCCGTACCTATTACAAAGAGTGTCAATTGCAAAACTGAATACGCTGTTTACGTGCTGGAGTGCTCATGTAACCTGCAATATGTAGGAAGCACTAAGTTGCAGGTGCACAAACAGAGTGCTCCAACATTTGAGGGCCATTACTAATAATGATGTTACCTACCCGGTTGCCCGCCATTTTAAGGAGTATCACAACAGCAAACTAGACAATTTGAAATACTTTGTCTTAGATACTATCCTTCCTCAAAAACGAGGTGGCAACCGGGAGGCCATGCTTAGAAGAGTAGAGACTAGGTACATTTTAGAATTGGACAGCAAAATACCTCAGGGCTTGAATTCGAGTGAGGATTTTTATACATGCCTGTGATTGCTTATAATTGCTTTTTAATGAGGATTTAAGTATGTTCTTATACCCATTAAGCTGCTGCCTGCATTACAATTGTTTTTAGCTTTCATTTTATATTTTTTGGCACATTGCACTGTGACTTTTTATAGGTGAATTATGGTATTGTTTGCACTCGCACTTTAGGCAATTTGTGACATAGGAACGTTTGTAATTAGGCCCACTCGGGCAGGACAAGGCTTAATTCATTGCATTATAATCGGCTTGGACACATTGGTATTGTACAGACCAGATTTAACACTCGTATATGGTCTGTAGATGATTTGGTAACATCCAATGATTGTTTTACATGTTTTAGATATTTTGATATATTTTGGATATTTTAAAACATTTTACCAAATTGTGTCTTCTTTTAAATGCGTATATTTATGATGATAATAATATGTTTGTCTGTATTTATATACATGCATTTAGGTACCTTGCAGTGTTATTTTAAGCTTTTTACACATATTTATTTATATATATTTATATATAAGTATTTTTTCCATGTCCATTATGCCACAGCACACTTTTTTCAAAACCATCACGTGCTATGCACTGTCACTTTAAATATGTGAGAGCACTCCACATGCGCGTCATGTGATCATGGGCACTGTGTTGCTCGAAACGCGTCATGGCGGTGGTGCAGGGGCGTCCACTAAATAAAGAAATATTTGCACCAGTATCGGGTCTGCATCGTCATCTTTTCCGGCAGAAAGTACTTCATGGCGAAGCAAGCTATATATATATATATATATATATATATATATATATATATATTTTTTTTTTTTTCCAGTTTTTCAAACCTCAATTAATACATTTTTTACTGTCCAAAAATACAATTGGAAGCTAAAAATCTACAGCATTTCACTGTTATTTAATGAATTGGAAAGGATAAAGAGTTGACTGAGTGTTGATGATCACCAGTGATATTTTTGGGGAAATGTATTCTAGATGTATGCAAGGTCAGTCTGAGTACTGTGGTGATGAGTTTCATAGAACCGCCATGTCCAATCATGGGTACTGGGACACTTTAAGCACATCTGTACTGGATTCTCTTTCAACTTAGTCTAGGTGAACATTTCTGGATTCTTCGTAGCTTTGAAATAGAATTTCTAAGGGGTTCTGTGCAAGTGATTCATTAATTCTTGTTACATTATCTTCACACATTTTGCAAGAAATATTGAAAGTACAAATGGAATAGATACACTTGGGACAATTTACAAAGTCATTTACATGTATGTGTAGTAGTTCTCCTGTAGTACTACTTCATTGACTCATTAGTGCCATTCAAAAAGTTACAGGTGTAGCTGTATGCCTAGGCTGATCCTGTCTTTCATGTGCAGAGTTCTTCTCAGAGAGTGCACAGAACTAAACTAATGTAAATTAATGTTTCAAATGTAAATATAGGATTGCCAAAGGGAAGTGACTAGAAAATGGAGAATATCTATTGCAAGTTGGATGCAAATACAAGAAGTACTACGATTTTGGAGAAGGAGTGACTGGGAAATTAAAGAAAACCTTATATTTTATAGATTCACATTATTTTATTTTTGTTTACTTATCTGTCACATATTGGATTTGCGTTTCACTAAGTCATTATTTATGTAATCACGGTTTGTTCATACTAGAACAAGATTTAGAACAATGCCACTGTCTAACAGCTATTTTCTTAATCTCTAAACAAATATTTGCGCCAATTAAACAAAGATTTAGTTTAGAATTTTGAGTATCCACATAAACATTCTCATACAGAAACGGTTAAATATGATAGTATTTGTAGTATTAAAATGGAGGTCTTGTTTTAAGGCCAGTTTACAAAGGTAAGTATCCAAGCGTAAAACTATGCACAGTTATAAGTGCACCTACGAATGTGTGTACTTTTACACATGGATGCAATTTACAAAGAAAAAGACTCAAGCATACATAAAGGAGTAGTGTTAATGATGGAATAGGGACATGTATGTCTAAAAATCAATCATAAATTTACTACGAGTAACATTACAGTTGTAATTTGTGCACAACTTCACTTACAGGGAATAGGTGGAGGTGTCCACCTATCCTGCATATAACTATAAATAAAAGGAGGTCGCAAGCAACATGCCTGGAGTCATGGCAGACATCCAAGTAGTGCCACACATCACTGCCAGGTCTCATTCTCCACTCAGAAACAATTTTCTGTTAGATGTTTGCATGCAATTATTGGTGTATGGGGTTAACTAATGGAGTTCTTCATATAGTATTGGCTGAAGGACATGTTATTTTCATGTGAGTTGGTTATGTTGTGTGTCATTTTTGTGTGTCATTATGTCTACACTTTGGGACATGTAATGTGTAATAATGTGTCTTTGAGTGTGTGTAGGGATGTGGATGATGCCAGATAGATATGTGTATATTTTTTAATTCACGGAAATTGTTGAATAGTGTATTTTACAAACCATGTGTATCTGTTATGGGTACATTTCTACAATGTACTTTGTATGGGAGTCTGCAATGTGTAAAGGTATTTGACAATTGTTTTCTAGCTATTGGACTTTGTGCTAGTAGTGTTACTCATAGTCTTCATTAATTTCAAAATGCCTCCCTAGTAGTACCTGGGAGTTACAGTGTGAGGTGTGTGACTTACTTCAAGGCTTGGCTGGATCAGATTGCAGCCTGTTTGGACTGTAGTACTACTTCATCAGATGTGGGTGTAACTTTGGTGAATTGCAACTAGCTTACCCTTTGGTAGGTGTATTTTTGTATTTAGCTCCTTTTTCGGTTCTTTATTAGACTGAGCAATATATTTTTGGACAAATGGATACTGATTAGCCCCCAATTTCGGCAAATATATTGACAATTCACCTAATATTCTTCTCACATAATACATGCTTTCTCAGTCTGTTACACTAGTTTGGTGTGTCACAAACCTCACGAGTGTCCATGTGATATTTTAAGCGTAATATGATAAAGCCATTACTAACCATTGATTAACTACATCCCACAGCCTTGCAAATGCCCTAGCCAAATGGAACAAGAAGCTTAAACAAGTAAATGTTATGGACCATACTTTTTAACATTATAATATGGCATTACAGATAACATATACTGAACAAACAGCACAATATTAAAATTTAACAATGTGCTATACAACAACTGGTTCGTGTAATCACATATTTGAAGTCTATCAAAGAGATCTGGGATCAAAACAAAAATAAAAGAGATACTTGAACATTTCTTTAATACTATATATAAAACCTTGGGTACTATAGGTCACACATTGGAATACAACAAGAAAAAGTATGAAGCACCCAGTGAACGGTAAGTTGGAAGACATGGGGTTGACCAGAATAAGAAGAGGGCTGTTATTGTATAGACAGATTTCTCTCTCTAACCTGGTGAATGTGAAGGCACAGGATTAATACATTCTCTTACCTTCAGTTCTCTTCCAAATAAATCCAGAGCCCTCTTGCATACCATCTCCATCACGATTAATACTCCCTCTTAACTTCCACTTCTCTGCTGCTGTTGTCTACCTCAATGTGTAAACCAGTTTAAGGGGTATTTGGACACAATATTAAGTTTTAAAAATTGTGGTACATAAATACGGTCAAAAAAATATTGTTAGTACAAGATATATCATAGTGCAGAATATTGCTGGCAAGAATATGTATTTTATTGGTAGATATCGTTGTCAAGAATATAGTTGTTTTTAACATTTTCTTTAATATAATTGTAAATTAGAATAATTTTTAATTAAGTTAATGTGTTTTAGTTAATATACTAATTTTATATGTTAGTATTGTTAGTATAATTGTTATTAATGTTTAATATATAGTTTGTAATTTTAAGTGTTGCACATAGTTTTTAAATTGAATAAGTTATTTATAGTGAGTGGCTGGTTGTTGGGTTTGTAGGGGTATAGTGTGGGAAGTTAATTAAAATGTAAATAAATAATATTTAATGGTAATTAGTTTGAAATTCTAAATTGATTAATTGATTTTTAATTAATATACTTTTTATATTACATTTTTAAGTTACTTTGTTAATTTACATTTATATTTTATTTTTGTAGTAGTAAGTTAGATTTTAGTAATGGTTTTTGGGATTGTAGGGGAAAAGGATAGGAAGTTAATTAAAATATAAATAATTTAAACTTATTGGTCATTACGTTTTTTAGAATAATTAGTAAACTGATGTTTAATCATCTTAATTATTTTATTGTTACATAATTTTTATTTTACTTTGCTAATTGTAATGTATATTGTAATTTTATTGTTACTAATAGTAAGTTATATTTTAGTATCAGGTTGTTGGGTTTGTAGGGGAATAGGATGGGTTGTTATATAAAATTAATTGATATTTTAATATTTAATTGAATATTAATTATGTAATTCACTAACTTCTTAATGTTTCATTTGTGAAAAGTTTTTATGTGTATTTTATTGTTTATATTTTTATTATCAATGTATTTTTCTACTTTGACATTCTTGCTAGTGGTATTGCACAGGAAATGTTTTAAGTTATATTATCTTGCGCAGTAATTGGTTTCATGTAATGGCGTAATTAATAATTTATTATGAATTCATGTTAATTATTTTGTTTTTTAATAATGAATTAATTCAATCGTAAGTGTTGTTGAAATTATGTGTGTGGAATTTTTTTATTTCTTTAGTATTGATTTAAATTAAATTCTTTATTTTTAAATTTTGAAATTTGTTTGTAGTTAGGTAAGCTAATGTTAGTGTAAGTTTTTTTATTATTTATTTTTGTGTTTTAAGCATTTTTCATATTTATATTACACAATATAGAGTTTATTTTATATGTCCTATAATTTACCTTTTTATTACTTATTGACATTTTTTAGTTAAATGTTAAGACTTGTTTTATTATTTGTAGCCATTCAGAAGCCCAACACTTTTCCTATTATTGCTTAGTCTGGAATGGGAATAGTAAATCTAACCTTTCCGAAGGCCAATGCTTTTCCTACTGTTGGTTAGACTGGCGTTATCATGTGAATCTAACCCCCTCAGAAGTCCAACACTTTACCTACTGTTAGAATGGAGTATGAATAGTGAATCTAACTCTTCCGAAGTCCAACGCTTTCCCTACTGTTCCTTAGACTGGAATAGGGATTGTGAATCTAACACCTCCAAATTCCATTGTTTTCCCTACTGTTGCTTAGATTGGAGTAGGAATAGTAAATCTAATCCCTCTGATGTCCAATGCTTTCCCTACTGTTGCTAAAATGGGAGCGGGAATAGTAAATTTAACCCATCCAAAATCCAACACTTCCCCCACTGTTGCTTGGACTGGAGTGAATAGTAAATCTAACCCCTCCGAATTCCAAAACATTCCCTCCTGTTAACTATGCTGGACTGGGTATAGTAAAACAAACCCCTCCAAAGTCCAACAATGTTCTTACTGTTGTTTAGACTGAATTTTTTTATCATTTTTAATATTTACGTTTCATTTTTAGGTTTAGAAATGTTCATAAATTATTTCAGAGTAGTATAAATTTTTTATATTTACTATATTACTTAGGGGCCGATTCCGATCTCGGCCGGTAGTGCTCCGAATCGGATTCGGATTTACCGGATCCGATTCGGAGCCCTGTTTCCCGACCGAATCGTACGCGGGAACGGCCGAGCGAGTACGATGCAAGCTCCCGCGAAATCGCCGACCGACTCGTACGCGGCTTCAACACGCTCCGACCGACTCGCACGGACACGACTCGCACCGTGCTATGGAGACGTTTCCCGGCCGGGTAAGTACGATGCGCGCCGCGAGCAGTCCGACCGACTCGCGCCGTCCGGCTCGAAAGAGCTGTCGGAGCCGCACTTTGGGGTCCGCGTCGGACCCCCTGTACGCGTAGGCGCGCGAGTCACACACAGGGGGACCCATGGGTCCCCCTACCTGTGCATGTACGCCGCAATGTGCATGGACGCGTACCCGCTGTAGGGGGCGCCCTTGTTCGCTCTCGCACCCATTGAGTCAATGGGAGCCCGCGTACAGCGTTGTACGACCGGCTCCCATTGACTTCAATGGGAGTCCGACCGAATCGAGTCCGATAGCATGCGAATGCATCGTACTCGTCCGGTCGGACTGCTAGGGTCCGATTCGGTCGGAATTCTCTCCGGGTCCGGCTCGGTCGGAGAGATTTCCGGCCGGAATCGGCCCCAAAGTATGTTTTTATGTACCTCGTTTTTAGTTGATATTTTTGTTTCTCATAATATTATGTTTGAACATTTCTAAATGCATTCAAATATCATCAATACATGTTAAAAAAAACCTCAATGGGTCCTTTCCCTGGCCACACAGAAGGTGGAAGCCAAATCTCGTGACGATATTCTGTTTGGTCAATCTGTGAAATCCAATGACGAGGAGGTGCCCATTAGATTGATTACTATTTTCAATTGTGAGTCCACCAGAGTCAATAGAATACTCACTAAGAACTGAAATCTTTTGAACTGCAACCCGACCATTGGGAGTTGGGTTGGTGATAGACCAGCCATAACGTACAGCAGGAGCAAGTCCTTAAGGGATGCCCTAATTCAGAGCTATAGCACCACCTCTGATAAGTCTGAACCCAATCACAAACTTACCGAGTTTTTGTCTGCGGTAATTATAAAGCATGCTCCACTTCCAACAATCAGGCTGAATACGCAGTACCGTACACTAAGACATGCAAGAAAATCACAAAATTCCTAACTTGCAGTACCAACTATGTCATCAACATCTTAGAACGTGTCTGCAATCTTAGATATGTCAACAGCACAGTACACCCAGTCCGCAAAAGAATCCTGGGACATGGTGGTGCCATCACCAACAAAGAAAAACATTACCCAGTAGCAAGACATTTTGAACAGCACCACTTTAGTGATAGTAATCAACTAAACTTTTACGGCATAGATCATGTAGGTGCCGACACTAGAGGGAGTGACAGAGTTCTCAAACTGAGAAAGCGGTAATCCGGGCACATTATAGATCTCAACACCAAAGCCCCTTTTGGCTTCAACTCAGATGAATAATTGTATGTTCCTCTTGACTGAGTGTATGATGGATGTCTTTTTGTGAGCCCTAATATGTTTATGAAAACTTGTTTTTAATAGGAGTGATATGTGTTTGCATATTTTAACACATTCTTTACTTTTTGTTATTTCAGGAGAAGAGGAATGGACTCTCCGACTTTGGCCGGGTGATGAGAGGCAGTCCAGGTGAGGGCACCCTATCCTACTCTTTCACAGAGAATTTGGTGATTCACTTTTGGAGGGTTTGAGTTATCTTTTATTTTTTTCATTTTTCAGTTTTTTACATTATCACTTTTAGACTGCATGGGGCCGTAGACAGGAACTTAGGCCTTGGCTGTGTGGATCAGATCATGTTAATTGCCACCAAGGTCGTAATTGTGGTGGCCTCCGATTGACACCCATACCATTGGACCGGACTCACTGCAGAATGATGAGAAGTGTACACTTCTATGCTTAGTTTGTGGCCACATTGTACCCTGCCTTGGTGACTTCGTGGGTGCGCGAGTGTGTATCTGTGATTTTATCAAGGCCCACTTGAGCGTTATTCTCAGGCTGATAATCCCAGTGTTACAAAATGTTCATGGTAGCATTTGTAATTTTATCTTCTATATTCTTATCTTTGATGATTTTATGCTGTTGATATGATGTCACACCTACACCCGACATACTCTTCCATACGTTTGGCATATTCGAACCTTTCCAAGCCCGGGTGCTAGGTAGCGCAACCTGTCAGCCATGCCTCATCTAGCCTACTTGGGCATTATTCCACAGGGTGACAGCCTAAGTGGTATAAGTCGGTATGTACTCTGCATCTATTTTTGAGCACATATAGCGGTTTTTGTACTGACGCCAGCTCTGACCTGTTTTAGGTCTAACCACGTTCGGCTTTACTTTGTAACAAGCAGCTGTTTTACAGCAAGTGGCACAACCTGTTATTCAGGCCTTAGCTAGCCGACTAGGGCGCTACTTCATCTGTTGGCAGCCTTTGAGCTAATGATAGCCTGTACCCGCATACTGACATTTTCTGCTTTGTATTTTAAAACACATACGGCGCGTATTGAATTGCACATGACATTCTATCTCTGAACTGGTAGGCTGTTATCACGTGTTACCTGTCAGCATGTGGGTAGCGCTCTCGATTGTGGGGCACATATCGCTAATTTGATTAATTCATTCCAGACGTTTTATTGTGACCACTGTAACCCTTTTATTGCTGTGAGTCATTTATACTCCATTATGTCAGTCATTTACACTTCATTGAGGTTATGAGATGTATATATTTGGTTATATTCTGCCTTTCATTTTTACAGGATTGTGTACCTAATTTCATTGGATATGTCATATTTTATTATTCATGATAATTTGTGTATATTTGGTGCATTCCCCCTTGTACTAGTAACTCTTTCATATACATGAGATATCAATTGGCCTTGTTTGTACACACTTCAAAATGGCTACCACAGCCTCTTTATATCTGCTGTATATACAGTGTGAAGTCCTATTTCTATGGCCATGTGTATTATAGGGTCCGATTCCGATCTCGTTCGGAAAGCATTCCTACCGAATCGGTTCCGGAATGCTTTCCGGACGACTCGGATCAGGGGAGTCCGACCGAGCAATTTGGATGCATCCGGATGCTTCTGAATACGATTCGGTCGGACTCCCAGTGACTTCAATAGGAGCATGTGTTCCGAACGAGAACACAGGCTTCCATTGAAGAAAGGGGTGGCTGTGGAAAACCTTGCACCTGTGGTGGGCACTCCATGGTGCCTTCCACAATATGCATGGTTGGAAAGTAGGGACCCATGGGTACCCCAACGGGCCCGATTCGGAAGGCCCCGGGTGTAGGGGGGCCTACTATGGGCCCACAAAGACAGATTCCGGCATCCGATTTGTTCAGGAGAAACCGAATTGGAACGGCTGTCCGAATAGGTCATCGTAATCGCTCGCTCTGGAAACCGAGTCCATAGAGCTGTACGATTTGGCTCCGAAAGACGCCACCAGTCTGAATGCCTTTTGGAACCGATTCCGACAGCCCTACCGGTTTCCAGGCATCGTACTTAGTAGTTGGGAAGTGTGCACGATTCGGTCGGAAACAAGGGCTCCGGATTGGATTCGGCAAACACGAATCCGTTTCGGATCCCTTCCGAACGACATCGGACTCGAACCCCTAGTGTGTTTTGTCACAAAATGTGTTTATTGTTGACGGCGATGCAATATATATATATATAATATTAGTTACAAAAATCTCATTAAATGTATTAAATAACCAATATATTACTTGTAAATTATAATCTACTTTAAATGCATAGCATTAACATCAATATTCATTTAAAAAATATATTTTTGCCTAGGGTAGAGACGGGCCTTGGTTTTGAAGCAAGAATATTTTTAATTTCTAACACAACATATACCAGCACTCTTACCGTAACACCTTTAAATCCATGATAATCTTGTATGTACTGCTCAATTTCGATTTCTGTTTTTTCACTGCGAAGAAATCCACACCTAAAATTAAAAACATTATATTTTCAAAATTAGACTAGATAATATACTAGTAAGTATCTCTCTACGTTTCTAAAAATGGCATCTGGGTAGACCTAAAATAGTTTCCCGGGGACTGGGTAATTTTACGTTGCTTGTTCATTTGCATCTGGGTGGAGCTCACAAATATTTCGCAAGAAACTGAGTAATTCTCTTCATTCACTGTGAAGTACATCAAGGAGGACCTTTCTAATTGCAGTATACTCTCACCCAGGCTCACACATTAACTTGATTTCTATCTTTATTGATCCTACAGGGACACCTTACCTACGTCACCCTAACTTCAAATGCAGTGGCGAGAATCTATAATACATCCTGAATAGTTCATTTGAGGAGTTGTCCACGCCTCACATTCATGCCAAGTGAAAGGCCATTTTTGCTCAGAGTCGGATACTGTTTATGCCCTTGGTAAGGGGTGAAGCATGCTGTTTAGTCCGAGAGATGTTGAGACCATTTTTTCTTCCTTGTAATGTGGAAGTTGTCCATCCAGGATGGCAGCCTGTCACCTGGACCACTGGGATCAGTGAAAACATATTATGAATATTGTGCCCAATGTTGGGCGTAGGTTCATTGACCAGCGATGAGAATCAAGTTTGCAAAAGTCTGAGAATATTCCCTGGGCACAGGCACTGGGAGGCACCTCAGCCAAAATATATATTCAGGTCGCCCAGAAGGATGATTTGTTATGAGATGATTTGTTACGAGAAGCAAAAACAATAATGTCTGATAGGAGGAGGAGGAGGTATGTCAACACATAGACGAAGTAAGAAGTGAGTTAATAATATAAGTTTGGGGATATATTTAAAAAAGAGTCAAAGCAGGGCCAGTTCACAGCTTTTTGTGGTGTTGTTTGTGAGGAGATGATCAGATGGTGGCCCAGTCTCCTTCCTTATACTCATTGATGATGTATATTCAGGGCACAAGGCATGAAAGCACATTGGAGGCTCCATCCCTGTAGCTATGCCTCAATAGATTAGGTCATGAATAATGGTTTCACTTTTTCCATAGCATATTCAGAGCAGGCCTGAACATCTGTTAATTTCGAGTGGGATGGCTACTGTTAGGTATCGGCAAAGATCCTTACCTCCGGTGTGCTGAGGACTGGCTGATGAGCAGCATCTTCAGTGGCAGAATGGTATATTGTGGTGAAAGCATCTTGATGTTAGGACAACTAGGTTCTGTAATGGAGGACCAGCCCCCTGTTGGACCTGTGCTTACGATGGCAGCTGGTAAGTATAGCGTTAAAAATGTGTACAGAGTAACACACACACAAATTGGTGTAGAGGTTGTGCAAGAATATTGGTTACTTTTCTGCGCTAGTCTAGTCACTGAGTCTGCCTGTGGATGTCGGGCCAAAGGATATGACAAATTCGGTGGTACTGATTGAAGGCTAGAGAGAGACTTTGGGGCCGATTCCGATTCGGGCTGGAAATCTCTCCGACCGAGCCGGACCCGGAGAGATTTCCGACCGAATCGGACCCGTGCAGCCCGACCGAACGAGTACGATGCGCACGTATGCCATCGGACTCGATTCGGTCGGACTCCCATTGAAGTCAATGGGAGCCTGTCGTACAACGCGTACGCGGGCTCCCATTGACTCAATGAGTGCGAGGCGGACAAGGGCGCCCCCTACAGCGTGTACGCGGCAAAGCGACTCGCGCCTTACACGCACAGGTAGGGGGGACCCATGGGTCCCCCCTGTGTGCGACTCGCGCGGCTACGCGTACAGGGGAGTCTGACACGGACCCCCTAAGTACGGCTCCGACTGCTCTTTCGAGCCGGACGGCGCGTGTCGGTCGGACTGCTTGCGGCACGCATCGTACTTACCCGGCCGGGGAACGTCTCCATTGCGCGGTGCGAGTCGAGTCCGAGCGAGTCGGTCGGTGCGGTTAGACCCGGGAACGAGTCGGTCGGAGCGGTCGGGACGCCCGGACGAGTCGGTCGGCGATTTCGCATCGTACTCGCTCGCCCGGACGCGCGTACGAATCGGTCGGGAAATAGGGCTCCGAATCGGATCCGGTTAAGCCGAATCCGATTCGGAGCCCTACCGGCCGAGATCGGAATCGGCCCCTTAGTCTGTGGACAGTGATTGTTTTTGTAATAGAATTTCAAATGCAAATAAGTTGATTTGGTTCACCGCAAACATTATCTTCCTACTGTAGAGATCGTTATGGATAGGAGGTAATGCTTTAAGATAATGAGCCAAAGGCAGTCAGGTGTTAAAAAATGTATGGAAAGGGGAGAAATGAAGGGAAAGGGAAAATCCACACTAAGGGACTATCACAGTAGAGAAAGAGGGGATTCATTTTCTTGCTGAGCCGTAGTTGTCTTCTGTAAGTGTCTCTGGATGTAAAATGAGGCTGTTTGATGGGGTGTTTATAACAAAACTGATCACTCCAGTTGGAGAGAGGAGCATTGCCATGTCATGTGTTAGGGTGAACTTGGGTCGCTTGTGGCTGCCTGTCGCGGGGTGCTGTAGATCTGCACTCCTGTGAGTATGAAACATTGCTGGCATATCTAAAGGTGGTTTATAAGTATGTATGTACATACCCATATACATACATGTATTTACACTCATGCACTTATATATCAATATACCATAAATACATAGATACATATACATATATATTAATTCTTGAATCTAGTGGACTCCAGGTGCACTTTGACTTTAATAGAGCATGAATGGTTAGTACATGTATGTTGCTACCAATCGTACAAGTAAGGAAATATAGATATTCCTTTGAGCTGAACATGGACAACCAGAGCAGCTACCACTTTTGTAAACCCCCCTGGAGATGATCGTTGTTCGAATGGGAAGACTATGTATTGCCAATGTTGTGACTGGACACAAAACCTCAAAAACCTCTCATGACATGCAGGTAAGCATCCATTAAATTCAATGTCATCAAAAAATAGTGCTTCGGAATCAAGGTACAACTCTCTGGAGAGTTTCTGTTTTGAAGGGTAGCTTCTTCACAGTTATGTTCAACCTCTTCAGATCTATGACAATCCGAAACCCTTCCTTGAGTTTCGGAACTAGAAACACTGTGGAGTATACCCCTTTTCCTTGCTCCTCTTTCTGCACTGGAACAATAGTTTTCTTCACTAAGAGAGAACAAATTCCATCCTCTAAAGCCTTCACTTTGTTCTGAGACCTCGGCAAGGAAATATGAATGGTCCCTGGGTGGATTGGAGGAATCAGAAACTCTATCTGGTAGCCTCTATGAACAATATTCAGCACCTGCTTGTCCAAATTGGTCATCTGCCATGGCTCCAGGAAGTAATGG
The DNA here is from genome assembly GCA_963921515.1 of Calotriton arnoldi. Lineage (NCBI taxonomy): Eukaryota > Metazoa > Chordata > Amphibia > Caudata > Salamandridae > Calotriton > Calotriton arnoldi. Next base: position 916,042 of record CAWUFW010001227.1, read on the forward strand.
AGACTGCCCCCAAACACTAACTAGGAACCACCTGGGATTCAACGTAGTTATGAACGCTGATTTGTATTAGACGAATCCTGCTTCTGCTTCCATTGAAACTTGGAAGGAAAAGTTCTCCCTTGAAATCTTGATCCTCCATCCATATTATGCTGTCACCTGGAAGACTGTCTGAAGGATTTGTGCTCAAATGGAGTTGACGATTTTGACTACTGCTTTTTAAAGGAATAAGAATGTTTTCTTTCCCTGAATATTTTACGTAGTTTATCCTCAAGTTCAGTGCCAAACAATCTATATACTTGAAACTGCATTTTCAGAGCTGCAGCTCTTTCGGGTGCATCAGTATTCCAGCCTTTCCGAAACAGGTTTCACTGAGCCGTTGGAGGGGCGCAATAAGCTAGTGCCAATGCACTCACTGAACGAAAAGAAATGTCTACGAGAAACTCTGCAGGCTTCTCCATAGTCTCTAGGAGGGCCGAACACTGTGGACCATCCTGTATTACCTCGAATATCTCCGCAATGTCTGAAAGGGGATTCTGAGCTATTTAGGGCACATCTGTGTCATAACCAGGGCAGCAGTAATTGCTAGATATCACTTATACCTGATGTGATCCTTAACATGGTTGCAGAGTGGGCCAGGATCTCGCTTCACCTACAGCCACTCACAGACTGTACCTGCACATGTCAAAATAATGGCTGATGTCCACTACATGGCCACTGTATCTTTCCAGAAGTTAATTAGAGACACCGTTGCCATTTTACAGCCTAGCTAATCATGATGTTTGCGACATGTACAGAGATACATCAGCAGTCGAGTGCACCAGTTTATCGACCTGCCACACAGTGGCGGCTCTTCCACTACAGCGGAGGAGCGGCGCCCCCCCACCAGCCTCAAAACTTTAGAAATAAAATGATAATAAAAGTGTTTAATAGCGTATTATTTTTCTTTCAATAGCCAAGTCTTGGGGGCGGGACCTAATTGGGGGCCTTCATGGAGGGGGAGTGGTGGGCAGGGTACTGTTGTCAGTGCGCATGTGGGTTTGGCTGCAAACCGTCATGCACACTGAAGCTGTCTCCGACCTGAGCTGCGTTGCCGGGTTGGAGACAGCAAGCACAGGCTCCCCATCTCACTGGGAGCACAAATCATCTGCGCTCAGGCCAATCCATACACTACTTTAATGCTGGCAGCAGAATGAGAGCAGCATCAGGGTTGGAGACCGCAAGCACAGGCTCCCAATCTCACTGGGAGCGCAAATCATCTGCGCTCAGGCCAATCCAGACACTGCTTTCATGCTGGCAGCAGGTTGAGAGCAGCATCAGGATTGGCTGCAGGGGATCCTGGGCACTGGTTTTAGTGAGGACGGAGCAGAAGAGCAGAGATGCGGCGATGCAGTGCCACATATCCTGGCGACTATTCCACATGGCCTACGACAAATACTTTTCTGTGAGGCCACTAACAAAAACAAGAGCAAGAGAACAAAGTAAGAAATTGTTTTACTTACTCTGGGAACCATTTTGCATGCTCTTTCCAAGGATCATCACTTTCCTCCCAGTTACCCAGGCATCCCTTGCAGGAGAAACACTGCACTGTGTCCTTCCGTCCTACAGGGAAAATATCATACATAAAAAAATCAAGTCCATGACAACCATAATTGTACACCTGTTTTTTTTAGTTCCTCATTTCACACTGGCATGGTGATGTGAGACTTCCTGGTTAGATACAATATTTGTTTTATCCAAAATATACTTTACAATATCCCATTGCATTTGAAACACATAAAAAAGCTACTAACATTCTTTATGATGGACTCAAACATGCAAGACTACAACGATATTGTGTATGGGTTATGGCAATGCAATGAGCATTATCTATGGAAAAGGTTAAGCAGAGCATTTGTGAAATAGTACATCTGAACGAGTCAGAGGTCTCGCCATCACCACAGTTGTAAATGTAATATGTACTCTTGTGTGTCAGGATGTCTATGACAAAAATATCATCAGACAGAAATATTGTGGTATATCATTTACAAAAATATTGTCCCATTGAGTGTCGGTTTTCTAATATTAACTCCAATGGGAAATATTTTTCTAAACTATATTTAAGATGTAATATTTTGGTCATGATATTCTGCTAACATACTATATATACGTCACAACACTCCCCACAATAACATGTGTATCAGAGTGTGTCAGATGAAACAGCATAGGAGTGGCGAGAGAAAAAGTTTCTGGTAATGAAAAAAGTATTGTGATCCCATCCAGCAATGTCACTGTGTCATAAATGACTGAACATGTATGTGCACGCTGTAGGGAAAGCACACGTTTGCACGTAGAGTTGCCAGTGCACAGCTCATATTTACTGTATTATTCTATTATTTTTCGAGAGTGCGTGGTAATGGAGTACTTTAAATGTAAGAGACTAAACATTTTCAGCTCCAGAATGAAATGGTTCTAATGAATATATAGCACATGATACACATAATAATGCACTGATTGTAATGCTATAGTTACAGGTGTAATGGATTTCTGATGCATCCTACAGATGAACTAAGGTGTGGCGTGGCACCATCACCAATTACTCCATCCTTCACACAATCAGAACAAGCATTCATACTGGCACTCAGGAAGGCACAGAGAATTGATGATAGATATTTTGGAATACTGACATTGTGGGGCATATTTACAATGAGATGGCGGGGCGCAGCAAGCAATTTTGCTGCGCCAAGCTGTGTCATTTAAAAAACGCAGTAATGCACTGTATTTTCAAGACTACGGCACACCGAGGGGCGTGGCCGGCTGCCGAACGAAATGGCCGCCGACTAGAGTAGCTCTGTCTCACCCCTGGTTATTCTCTCGTAAATCCGTTCATAACTACGTCGGCGGTTCACAAAAAGAGACGGAAGGGAAACCGGAACTTGCAGGGACCGGAATGCAATGACCGCATCCTTACAATAGCGGAGAATAATCTGTTTACGCCGTCTGCAAGATCGCGGCCCAGACGTCAGCGCGAAGCCGGGGCCTCAGGTGAAAGCGGGGCCGAAGCTAAAGCCGGCATGAAAAGCCCCCAAGTGCGGTGGTGCGGGAGATGAAGTGAAGTTCGGTGGCGAAGCCAACCGCTCTGCCCAATTACGTCTGGTGGCGGCCAGGAATCTGTGAACATACTCAGAGGGGTGGTGGCAACGTCGGAGCCGTGCCGGGTGACTGTGGCCTGCTCCTCCGACGGAGAAGTCAAAGCTCAATCAAGACTGGAGCTGGTGCCCAGACCGCCGATGGCAGCCTTCTTGAATGGGAGGTAAGGGGCGCGGAGAGCGGGCGGCTTTCCACGATTACAATTGCACAGCGGGAGGGCAGTGGAGAGACTTACAATTTATGAAGCATGTGAGGCGGGGGAGGCCGTGTTTCTCTGACAGCAGCACATCTAGAGACCTGGGAAGAAAATAAGATCACACTGCGATACGTGCGGTGGGGGGCCCCATCACCGTGAGCCACACTGGAAGGACTGGGCAAAATAAACCATCACAAAAGGCAAATACAGGAGGGAAACACAAGAATGTGGCGATAGAACGCTGAGAAGTGTGCAAGAAAAAGACCTCATCGGAGATCCCCCCCTGTGGCTCCGTGTGACCGCTCCCCAGGGGACACATTGTCTGGCATTGTGACAGGAGGTATACAGGGTGGCCTTACCATCAACCTATACCTGGAGAAAGATCCGCCACCCCCACTTACCACCGGACGCATAGACGCAAGGGACAACCAGAGGTAGGAAAACCGAAAGGTCGCGTGGGGTTGTCTCTCCCACAGGCAGGCAGCGGTGATTACTACCAAGCAGTCACATTAGAACCACGCAAGAAAGACATAGGCCCCAAAATGACAGGGGCAGAGGACCGCGCAATGCGCACCAAACTAAAATCAACAAATACGCATGGCCCTAAGAGCAGTCGGACTCGGCTGACCCATCAGCCACCCAGGCAGAAGATCACATCTCGGTGGAGGCGAAAGAAATCACATTGCAAGATATTATGTCCACACTGAACAGGGTCCACACATCTCTAGAAACTCGTATAGACTCTGTCTCCGTGAAGATCTCACTGGTCCGAACTGATCTTAAAAACATGAGCGCTAGAGTAGTGGAAGTGGAGACCACAACGGTTGCCCTTCGTTAAGACTCGGACAATCTTAAACGGCAAGTTCGACAGCAACAGTAAGTGAGCAATACGCTAACCGTCAAACTAGATGATTATGAAGGCCGCTCAAGGCGCAGCAACGTGAGGATTATTGGGGTCCCAGAAAAAGCAGAGGGACCAGCAACTGACCTGTTTGTGGAGGACCTCATCCAAAATCATCTGCAGCCAAGGGGGTTATCAACTTACTTTTCGGTGGAACGTGCCCACCGAGTGCCAGGAGGCAGACCTAAACCCAGAGCCCTTCAGAGGCCGATCCTGGCTTAAATCTTCAACTTCCGAGACCAGGACATAATCCTGAAAGCGGCCCAAGCTGCCCCGCCGTTGCGCTACGCCTAAAGTACAATAACTTTCTTTCCAAATTATACGGCGGCAGTGACAAAACAGAGGCGCAACTCTCTTGAGGTAAAAAAGGAACTGAGAAAGCGCAAACTCAAATACTCCATGCTGTTCCCCACAAAACTCTGAGTCGAGGCGGAGGGGAAAACATGGTTCTTCATAACACCAGAGGAGGCCTGAGAGTGGCTTGAAAGATGGCACCAAGGAACCAATCACTGCAGAAGCGGGAGGAAATACAACAGACACCCATCAACAGCAACCCAACCGGAGGCCGAAGAGAACGCCTTAGGAAACGCCAAAGACAACCCCGAGAACTCAACAGAATAGATCTCCCTGAGGTTCACAGGATATGTACGAGCCCCAGACTTGATGAACCTCACTAGAGACAGTATTGATAAAACGCCAAAAGATTGGAAGTTCAATCCGAAAAGAACTGGAACAGACCCTGCAAAACATGGAGGACAGGCATTACCCCAGAGACACAAACGGCAGGGCCCTGGATTGAACAATTGAATGCTGGATGTTTTTCTATTTCTTTCCTTTCTTAATTCCTTTATTCAGGAAGAAAGTTCGACACAGCTAGAATATACTTTGAAATGGGAATGGGCATGGGGAGATAACGGGAATGCTCTCCCCAAAGAGGTACCGGGGAGGGGTTGATAGGCACTCTGCACTGTTGGGGAGGTGGGTAGTTTTAAATCCGTCATGCAGGGAGGCAGGGAGGGGGGAGGGAAGGAGGGTAGGGGTACATAGAAATTGTATTAGTAATTATAATAGTTGGACGCAGATAGTAGTAGAACACGACATGCATCACTTGACAACACAGCTCCGACACTCTGACAAACACACAACCACCGAGCGAAAAGGTGGCACAGACAAACATACCATTCGATTCCACAACCATGCACCATGCACCATGCGTACAACACAGAACTCCCTAATTATGTTTGGCACAGTCCATGTCTGTGGAGAGTGCCGTTGAGAAAGACACCTCTGTCATTTCCTATCAGACCACTCCTCCTCCATCCAGGCTACATTCACAATGGTGAATTTATAAATAAGAATCCAAAGTATTAAGGATTAATTGATCACTAACTTAAAGACTACTGATAACTCCTACAATTTGTCAGCCGCCTTGTAACGGCTCTCTACTGCTTATATTTTGCCCCTCTGCTCTGATTTAAATCTCTGTTTGAATTATATCTTATCACCGACTAGGCCCTCTAATGTTCTATATTCTTCCGTCACCTGCAACTTTTCCCCCTTACCCACTTCTCTCATCCTCGCCCACTACCACCCCTCCTACCAAATTTCCCCCCCTTTGCTTCCTCCCTGTCTCACGTGTAACCGCCTACCCCTTGCTGCCCTTCATGCCTTTCCCCTTCCCATACCACCTTACGAAATCTGATCTTCCACTTCCTTGTTTTACTTATGTGTATAGCACCCGCTCTCCCTACCTGTGTATTTGATTTATGTAAACTCAAGCTGTTCCTAATTTGTTGACATGTTGGTTCTATATGCTATTGACTGTTTGTTTTATACCGTGACCACCTTCTTCCCATGTAAAGCGCTCTGATACCTCTGGGTCCAGCCAGCGCTATATAAAACCTCTAAAATAAATAAATTAAAATAAATGCACCACCCACTAGGTAAAATACACCTCCAGCTCCTTTCCTGGAATGTGAACGGAGTGAAGGACAAACTGAAGAGAGGGCTAGTACTACAATATATTAAACGACAAACACCGGATGTGGTCCTGCTCCAAGAGACCCACTTGGTGAGTACTTCATGTAAAGCCCTCAATAGCTGGGGCTTTAAATTAGTGGTACACTCTGGCTTTACATCGGGCTCGAGAGGGGTAGGGATCCTCGTTAGAAAACAATTTCCCCTAATCATTCAGCAGACATTGACGGACGAACAGGGGCAATTCGCTGCAGTGTCAGGCCAATGGGAGGGGCGAACCATCAATATAGTAACAGTCTATATCCCCCCAGCACTTCCCACGATAGCTCTGCCTGCACTGAGTGCTTTTCTGCTCAAACTACCGGAAGGCGAGTTGATAGTTGGGGGGGATTTCAATACAACCCTGAGTGACCAGATGGATCGACTGCCCCCCGAAAGCAACACCGAACCACATCCTGGTTTGCTCACTTCTTAGAAGCCATGGGACTTGAAGATGTTTGGCGCACACAATATCCACAACTTCGACAATACACATTTCACTCTGGGGCACACAATAGCCTATCACGAATAGATTTTGTGCTCACATTAGCAGACAATGTGGCTAAGTTCAACGACATACATCATCTGGCGAGGGGCATCCCTGATCATTCTCCTATCTTGGCCAAATATGCTGTGGAAGCCCAAAGCAAGCGCCGTATGTTTCCTATATACCCAGGGTACCTAAAAAAAAAAAAATTTGGAAGGGCCTCTCCAAGGCCACACAACAATATTTATGAACAGGAACCTTCAAGATCCCCTGAGATATCTGCAAAGTGATGTCAAACACTGGCGGTCCCTCCCATTAACGTTACCAGGGCGTGCAGCACTCTGATGGCACTACCTAGATTTCTATACGTCCTTCAGAGCACACCATTCCATGTTCTGCAGACATTTTTCAAGGCAATAGAGACTGAAGTGCGTAACCTGCTATGGGACGGGAAACCACCCCGTATAGCCACTAATAAATTGATCAGAGGATGGTACGATGGCGGTATAGCACTCCTACATATACAGGCGTATTACTGGGCCTCACAGCTCATAGTCCTTAACCACTGGATACACTCCCCTCAAACTGACCCCGCATTCCGAATGGATCGACACATCCTCGGCGAGGGAGGTGTCCTACGAGCACTATACAACAGAGCCAACATTACATGTCTCTCGGGACCCACACCACACACGGTCCACCTATGGCACATAGTACACAAGAAACTGGGTTGGCACAACAAAATGACAGTTCACCCCACTCTGTGAGACCGAGAAACTGGGCAGACTGATTAGTTGTAAAGGATTCCAAAAGTGGGACCTAATAGGAATTTCAAGGGTGGGAGATCTTTGGCACAAGGGGAAAGTTATCCCATTTCAAAAGCTACAAGAACAATATAATATGGCCTCAATGGAAACGTTCCATTACCTACAGATCAGACATGCACTCATGGCCGTTATCCCGGCAGACACAATCCTCCCAGAGGCGTCACCACTGGAAGATAGGTTACTTACGGACTGGATGGACCTGAAGGCAATCTCCCTAACATATCAAAAGTTAATTAATAATTTGACAGACCCAACACAGAGCGTTCGAGAGAAATGGCAGAAGGACATAGGGGAACTAGACGACACCGACTGGCAGGAAGCGCTGGAATCCCCGCCGGAGGTAGCAATACCCTCTAGATTGCGACTGGTACAACTCAAAGTGGTCCATAGAACATACTTACCTAGGGGAACGTTAGTTAAAATGGGGAACGTTGACTCCCAGCATTGTCTGCGACGGTGCAGGGGAACAGGCACATTCTATCACATTCTATGGGACTGTTCTGAAATTATAAACTACTGGGGAACAATCATGAAGACAATTACACAGATTAGCGCGGCCCCTGTACCACCTGAACCCAAAAGATGTCTCCTCAATATATGGGAGGCCATGGACCTCAATCGCAAAAACCAAGACTGGGCGACACTGGGTATGATGATCGCGAAACGTAATATTGCTAAACACTGGGAAGCGCAACAAACACCAACATATGCCGAATGGTGCAAAGATATGGACTGAGTCATGGTAGCTGAAAAGGCAGTCTACGTTAATAGGGGATGCCCCAAGAAGTGAGAGCAGGTGTGGGGAGGGTGGAATACGTACAGGGGAGGCATATGTACTCCGCCAACTCTGGCCTGTTACTGGAGGAAAGCTGAGGAATACACTAAGACAAGATGCGGACCTAAGTCTAAAAACAAAACATCCCATGAATAAAAGACGGGATAGTCATGGTCTATGACAGTCAAGTTGATGCAATTTTGTTAATGGTTGCATGTAAAGTATTGATAACTTGCAATATGTTCAATAAAAAGAGTGTAAAAAAAATAAAGAATACGGCACACCCCTGTGCTCTCCCCTGTGCTGGCGCTAAAACTGCAGCCTTGCACCAACGCAGGCACTCTTGCACCATAGTGCAAGGTGTCTGCATTGCAGAGATGATTGTTGTTGCGCAGGAAGGGACATCTAATGGCGTTTTGCTCCTTCTATGTGTGCTGCAGGATGCAGCACACATAGAAAGAGCATAAAAAGATGAGAAACAAAAGTATTTCTCCTCGTTGTGCCACTCCCCTGGAAAGACGTTAGTTTTTGGTGCTGCCTAAGATTTACGAATCCTTGTAAATTTGTGGCAGTGTCAAAAAGCCATGGGTGTTGCATGGGAACACCCGCAGCAACACCCATAATATGCCCCTTTGACACAGACTACTGCGTGAAAGAGGACCATATTTACAAGGCCGTGTAAGGCCACGCAAAGTGGCTTTGCGTGGACGTGTAAATATGGGCCAACACTGATTGGAACTGGGTTTGTGGTATGGTGTTTACAACAGTTTCTGACAATGCCAATTGAGGGAAGGCTGTAATGTTTTCTGTTAGACCTGGCATCCTTGGCGTGGTTTCCCCTGACTTTTTGCCTTCTGTCCTCCTGTTTTGCTGACTTCATTTTTGCTAGCTTTAGGATTCTGGGCACTTTACCAATTCGAAATGCATATGCTTTGTACTCAAAACATAGAAACATTGGCTTATCCACTATTGGCATATTTAATTTACTTATAAGTCCCTAGTAAAGTGCACTATATGTGCCCAGGCCCTTTAAATTAAATGCTACTTGTGGGCCTGCAGCACTGATTGTGCCACCCCTTCAGTGGCTCTTTAACCATGGCTCATGCCTGCCATTGTAGACCCTGTGTGTGCAGTTTTAAACTGCCATTTCAACATAGCAAGTTAACCTACTTGCCAGTCCCAAACCTTCCCTTTTATTACATATGTGACCCCTGTGGAAGGCCCTAGGCAGTCCTATGAGCAGGGTGCAGTGTATTTAAAAGGTAGAACATGTACTTTTGAGTTTTACATTTCCTGGTAGTGAGAAAAACTGCTAAATTCGTCACATCTGAAATCCAATCTAAATGGATTGATTCAGCACCTTACTCCACTGTCTCCAACTTAAACGATGAGTCATGGAAAAAGATCTGGACATATGCCCTTAAAAAAAACTTTGCCCACACTGTAAGTACTGGATACTACACAGAGCATACTGGACCCCTGAGAAACTCTTGAAACTAGGACTGCTGGAATCTGACGTGCTGGAATTGCCAAAACACTCCAGGCACCTTTACACATATGTTATTCCACTGCGGAAAGCTCCACTATTTCTGGAATGAGATAAAAAAAACTTGCACTCTTCAACATTGAAATCTCCTTAAACTATCACACAGTTACCTTAGGCCCTTGGTCTCATTGTCCCACTCTGAAACTAAACAATTCAGATGTGTCTCATAGACCTCCTACTAACGATAGGTATAAAAAGCATCCTTTGTGAATGGAAATCCTTCCAAAACCTCTCTTACCACACATGGTGGGCGTGGGTCTGCTTCACACGAAGCACAGGAAACATTTTTTCTAACAACAATTACAATTACCAGATATCGCAGAAACTATGGAATAAACTAGATTTATATATGCAAAAAATTAAATCCCCCTGAGAGTACAACACCATCGGGGCCTGCCTCATTATACCTCAGTCCAACTCTCTCTTTTTGGAGATTAGTAAGAATACCTACCTTCACATCACTGCCAGTGCACTAACCAGGACATGTTCCTCCCTCACCTTTCTCGCTCTTTCTTTCTTTCTCCTACCTCTCTCTCCCTCTGGGGGACCCTTGCGTCATCTCCCTCCCACTTCCCACTTCCCCCCTCCCTCTTCCCCGACCTTCTACTTCATGATTTACCACCAATAATATCTCTGATCACGCATCTATGATGTAGCTCTGTACCCAGCGGATTGTATTTTGTATATTGTACCTACTGCTTTTGCTGTCCCACATGTTATGATGTGATGATAAGGGTTATGTGCATGCTTAGAATGTTTATGTTCAAGTGTCAGAATTGTAGATTGCCGTTACTGCTGGACCTGGCGATGTGAGGAACTGCAGCTGTGTAGTCTCTACGAATAAACTACTTCAATTAAATCGTGTTGGAGTGAATCACTACAAAGTTTTGGCGATGATTTGACGGAACCCGCAGCGTGAGTCAACCTCACCTCTACACTTTCATCTTCAAAACGCTGTGAACTCCAGGGCGTAAACTCAAAAAGCTTTTCTTCAAGCGTTAATCCCATCAAGTCCTACCTGGATTCACTTTGTTCCTGGTCCGGTGCTGTTCCCCGTGTGGAATTTAATTGGTTTTGTCTGTTTTGGAGGCTTCATCGCATCGGTGCACGACCAGAGCTCAGCAGGTTCCCGACGCATTGCCGACAGAGCCACCGCTCTCTTCAGGTCCACTGCTGTTGGCTGGCGCCATGCCCTGGGGTCAACTTCCATAAGTTTTTCAGCAGTTTCTGGTAATTTTTGGTCTTTCACTGTTTCTCCGTTTACTGCGTGCACCCCAGCTCTCGTCTCGCGCACGTCTCCGACTCTCGCGCAAGACGCATGCGCACACCCCTGATGACACAACTACACCACGAAAACAAGCAGCAATTCCTTTCAACAAGGTTACTATGACAACCTGCGGCTGTGTTCAATGCCACCCTGCAGCTTTATTCTTCTACTGCGTACGTGAGTATCGCGAGTCCCGGTGATTCACACACCTATTTCTCATACTGTTTGAATATTTGTACGTCTACTTACACGTGGATCTCAGTGTTTCACACACTTACAGCCTGCCATTTTTCTATACGTGGATCTCAGTGATTCACACACTTTAAGCTTGCCATTGTTCTATAAATGGATCTCAGTGATTCACACACTTTCACCTTGCCACTTTTCTAAGTGGATCTCAGTGATTCACACACTTTCAGCCTGAAATTCTTTTTTTTTCCCCTTAAGTGGTTATTTATCCAAACGTGGATCTCAGTGATTCACACACTTTCTCCCTTCCAAACTCCCTTGGGATCAGTAATCGTTAAACACCATTACCTTGGAGTATAGTTTTACATCCAATATCTCATAATTAACCTATTCTATTTACATTACCACTCCTCAACAATTTTTTTCCAATATCTTTGGCATCATTACTTTTCTGTGCAAGCTATTCACCACCTTATCACAATAAGTTATCTCAGCTATACTATACATTGCTATTGTTTTAATTCACTGTTATGTGCACTATGCAAGCCTTCACTCCACCCCCTGCTTTTCTAGACACTCCTGGTGAACCATCTGTTAAATGGGAGGTCGGGTTCGAAACGTATTTAGGAGCCATTGGCGCTCTTAGATCTAGCGCTGAAAGAAAGAAGTGTTTATTGCTCCACTCATTAGGTTTTGAGGGCAGGTCAATTTTTAAACATTCACACGATATACCTCTTGAGGCAGGAGAAAATATTGACGAATATCAAGAAACTGCACGCCAAGTCTTATGGTTTTGAGACATAAGTTTTTACAAGAGAAAACAATCAGATGGAGAAGATGTTGATGCTTATGTGTCTGTTTTAAGAAGGTTGGCATCGGCCTGCATATTTGAAAATTTCACTGATCAACTCATCAGAGATCAATTCGTTTGTCAATGCAAAGATAAGCTTATTAGACAAAAACTTCTTGCCATGGGTAATCCGTCTCTTGATGAAACCATCAAAGTGGCTAAGAGTATTGAGATTTCACAGGTCTCGTTGAAAGAACTTGATGACAAACCATCAGAAAGTGTGAATGTGGTTGTGGGAAACAATAAACAGAAACAAAGGTTTGTTAAGAATAGTGGTGCCAATGTGACCAAACATAAAGTAGACATTGGTATACCTAGGTATATATGTCTCCGGTTTGGGCATTCTCCACACCCTAAAGGTGGTAGATGTCCTGCTGCTAATGTTATGTGCAATTTTTGCAAAAAAATTGGCCTTTTTGCCAAAGTGTGTCTTAATAGGAAACTGCAAACAAAAACAATAGCGTGTGTTGCGGAGTCTGAAGATGACTCCGACTCAGAAATCATTTCTGTGGTCATTGATGATAACAATCCCTCGAACGAAGTGTTGAGTGAACCAGTTGCAGGGGATCCTTCTTCATGTGTTGATCCTATCGTAGAAGTGTGTGTTGGGGACAAAAAACTCAACTTGTTGGTAGATTCTGGTGCCAGGATCACCATGATAACCCAGAAATTGTTTGTCGAGACATGGGGCAACAGGGAATTGTTTCCACCTGCCCGTTCGCCCGTCTCATATGAAGGGTGCAAAATAGAACTTTTGGGTTTCATCAAAGATGTGTTGATGTTCAAAGAGAGAAGGATCAGAGGCAAAATTTATGTTGCTGTTAAGCGACTCAACATTCTTGGCTGGTTCCATCAGGGATTGTTTGGGATGATATTTAAGCCAGGCACCAAAGAACAAGTGATGTTAGTCACTTGTGAAGAAGAGGGTATGAAGTGGAAAACAGAATTTCCCTCTGTCTTCGGCGACACTCTTGGGAAAATATGTGGGTTCAGGCACAAGATTATTGTTAGAGACGGAGCCATTCCAGTCAAACACAAGCTCCCGAGATGTCCCGTTTAGTGTAAGAGACGATCTCAACAAAGAACTCAAGAGTCTGTGTGACAGGGGCATCATAGAACCCACAGAATCATCCTTGTGGTTTTCCCCTTTAGTTGTTGCCCGCAAGAGGGGTGGACAACTGCGTGTATGCATGGACCTTAGGTCAATGAACAAGGAGATCTGGGTTGATTCTCACCCTTTGCCTAAAATCAATGATTTGTTTACATGTGTTAAGGGTGCCCAGGTGTTTTCCAAACTGGATCTGGCCAGCGCCTATCACCAGATTGAATTGCATCCCGACTCACATTCCCTCACTGCTTTCGTGTCTCCTCTTGGGACATTTCAATACCGACGGATGCCTTTGGGCCTAGCAGCCGCTGCGTCGGTGTTTCAGAGGGTCATGCAAAACCTTTTGAGAGATGTCGAAGGAGTGCTTGTCTTCCAGGACGATGTGCTGATATATGCTAAAGACAATGTTTCTCATGATATTGTTCTTAGGAAAGTGCTTAACATTTTTCAAAAGCATGGAGTCGTTCTTAAGACTGAGAAGTGCAAGTTTCTCTGTAGAGAGATCGAATATCTTGGTCATTTGTTATCACATGAAGGAATCAAATCCAGGCAAGGCCTCGTTGATGCTATTTCCAATGCTTCCATACCTAAGGACAAGACTGGTGTTAAGTCTCTGCTTGGGTTGTTTGAGTATTACTCAAGGTTTATTCCTAATTTTGCTTCTATCGTCCGACCTATCAGCAACCTACACAAAAGGGAGTCAAGTTTGAATGGTCTGAGCAATGCAATGGTGCTTTCAATGAAGTCAAATCCACTTTAAAGAGTAGTGGCGCTCTCAGACCATTTGATCCTGACTTGCCTTGTTGTATAGCGGTTGATGCTAGCCAGGTAGTATATGGGGCTATTCTCACGCAAAGTTGTGGAGACAAAGAAAACACTGTAGCATTTGCTTCAAGAGTGTTAAGGAATGCAGATATTCATACTCTGTTATTGAAAAGGAAGTGCTTGCCTGTTTGTGGGCTATAGAGAAATATCGCCCATATGTATGCTTACCGACCACAAGCTATTAGTTTCCATTCTGGGTTCTGGTTCCAGTAAGTGTTGCACACCTAGAATAACAAGGATAGTCAGTAAATTGTTGCAATACCAATTTGACGTTTCACATATCTCTGGTGGAAGGAACGATAGGGCAGATTTTCTGTCTCGCTTTCCACAAATTAAAGATGAGAGTGAAGAGATGAATTTTCAGGAGTTGTGTGACGATGATGCTGAGGATTGTTTTGTGGCTGCCATGGATATTCCTGACCTTATTGTGGATTCAGAAGAGGATTGGAGAGCAGCTTTAAGAGAAGATGATCTTCTCTAACAGGTGTGTGTGTTGGTCAGAGAGGGGTGACCCAGAGAAAAGGTGGTGTCTGCCCTTTTATAACCTTATTGCAAAGTTGAACCTGAAATTTCCCTAGAGGTGTGCTTTTGAGATGTGATAAACTCATTCCACCGCACTCTATCAGACATATTATTATCAGGAAGGCCCATGAGGGACATTTGGGTGCAACGCTCACTAAACGTCATATCCAAGAGGACTTTTGGTGGCCAGGTATGGATACTGAGATATGTGATTTAGTGCAAAATTGTCCTGTGTGTGGTACTTCTGAGAAAACATTCAAAGGAATAACACCACTATTATTGCCTGTGGAATGCCCTTCTGATCCTTGGGTCAAGTTAGGCATTGATGTCATGGGTCCATTTGAGATTCTACCAATTGGGTGCAGGTATATTTTGGTGCTTATGGACTATGCATCAAAATGGCCAGAGATAAAAATGGTCAGAGAAGCCAATACTGCTAGTATAGTTACATTTTTGAGAGAGGTTTGTTTGAGAGAAGGATTCACTGAGTTTCCTGTTTCTGATAATGGAACTCCATTTGTGAGCAAGGAGTTTGAGACATTCTTAACTTCAAGTGGGGTGAAGCACTTAAAAAGTTCCTTATATCACCCACAGACAAACGGTCTAGTGGAAAGAATGAGCCGTGTGGTGGGTGAGTGCATCAGATGGGCTGTGGCGGGGAACCATGACGTTGTCAAGTCTTTGGAAAGCATGATATGGTTTTACAGGACCACACCTCATTCTTCCACAAAGGTCTCACCCTTTGAACTTTTAAGGGGTAGGAGGGCTAATACTTGTCTCAGGCCTGGTTGGATGAGCAAATGGCTCTAATCAGAGTCCAATATGGAGACACTCATGGATATGGTTAGGAAGAATTCCGAATTTACCCAAAGTAAACAAAAAGCTTGGCTTGACAAAAAAAAGGGTGTCAAAATTCTTCCACTGGTTGTGGAGGATATTGTTCGGATCAAGTCTCCTGTTCATGTAAAAAAAGGGAAGGGTAAATATGGTGAACCCACCAAAGTTGTGAGGATTGGCAGCAATGCTGTTCAGGTGGAGGGTGGCCATTGGTGGAATCTTTCCAAAATTAAGGTTAGACGTTCTTGTGTGCCCAATGACTGCGCAGGTAGTCGGGTAACTGATTTACCCGGCTTTAGTGAACTTAGAAGGAGTTCCAGGGTCATAGCCACTCCTAAAAGATTTTGTGAGTGATTCTGAGGCTCTCCTCATTGTATTTCCTAGTGTACTGTTTTTTTTTCTTCTATTATTTTTTTTTTTCTTATTTGTTTTGTGCTTTGTTTCTGTAGAAGAAGGGAAGGTATGTTGTACTTACTGCTTTTGCTGTGCCAGATGTTATGATGTCATAAGGGTTATGTGCATGCTTAGAATGTTTATGTTCAAGTGTCAGAATTGTAGATTGCCATTACTGCTGGACCTGGCGATGTGAGGACCTGCAGCTGTGTAGTCTCTACGAATAAACTACTTCAATTAAATCGTGTTGGAGTGAATCACTACAGTATTTTGTTTTAGTCTTGGATGTATTTGAATACTATAAGCATTCCTCTCACTATGAATGTCGAATACCCCTCCCATCTCCTCCCTTTTTTTCCATTTTGTATTCCCCCTAAAATCTAATAAAATATATTGAAATCAAAAAAGAATATGCAGGAGAGAGTTTGTGTCTCTGGTGACACACAGATTGGAATTGGGTTTGTGGTATGGTGTTTCCAACAGTGCCTGACAATGCTGATTGTAGGAATGCTGTAATATTTTCCAACAGCAACATGGCAGCATAATATCCTGTAAGGGAACTTCTGTGGGCACTGACAAGTTATTTTTTAATTCCCCTTCATGTGTTTTTTAGGTATGGCCTTTGAGACAGCTTCCCAATCTATTGTTTCAAAACAAAATCATACCTAATGCACATACATACAGTGACTTGTGGCGAGCAGGCTTAAGTGGTTAATACATATGCTCTGAAATGGCTGGGGGCCGGGGGGCACATGCCCCATTGTAAATCAAATGATACCAAAACATAGGTTTAACACTGGTATTGCTCCTTCTGTATCTTTGTACTGTGTTTCCCCCCTGGGCCGTACTGCAGAACCCTACTGTTATCTCTATTGCCTGGGTGCCTGACATGACGTTTCATTTTTATTGGGCGATAGTCCCTCTGGTATCTCATTTAGACTCTAACCACCAGCCAGCCAATTATATCATACGATGTAAGTCTCTAATACGATTTGAAAACAAGCTTAAATATTATATCACCTTAATTATTAACAATGTCCCCGTTTAGTCAATCATATGACTTGCATCTGTGTAAAGACTGTTCCGTACACCAGTTCATTAGTATTCATGTCTTTATTTCTTTTCAATACGCACAGTGAGGGGAGAAGCATGGCTGCGTCCTCTCCAGTCAGTCATCAGCTGTCATCTGTCAACATTCCAGAACGAACAGCTGATGACATGACAGTAGATGATCATCAGGTACGGTGTCCATAAGCATACAAACCAAAACACAATACACAACACATCGTCCCCCTTTTATTCAAACATAATATAAGTTGAAGCCTATACACAAAGAGAGTTTACTAATAAGACGAAATAAATTAGGTACTAACTAAAGTGAGATAAACAAAATTAAATAAGAGGCCAACTGAAGAATTATACACATACTTGTGTATGCAGTAAATGAGCCATACATGTCTTAGAGAACATATTACATAACTTTTGTAGATGCAAAACGATGACAGAAACTTCCCAGTGTTAGGATCAAACAGTACAAATTGAGCAACTAAAAACAGAATATTACTCATACACATATTCCTGTAATTTGTTTGGGCTTACTACAGGGCATCCTACCCTACTCGTTTGGCAGCTTAAAGGGTTTGTATCTTCTACAGGAGCAAAAGATTCTTCTTCCGCCTGAGAGTCCTGGTGAATTTCATGATCCTGTTCACGATCCAATTCAACACCCCACTCACACTCATCCTCAAACCACCATCCACTGTTCCAATTGGTTGTGCCATCCTTACTAGCTTCCAAAGGCGCATTATCTCCCTTTACCCGTTTGCAAACAGCAATCGCAGAGAAATGCCACAATTTCCCATCACTCAGTAAAGCTGCATTACAAAAACCTTTGTGCACAAAAAGTGGTTGCGAAAATCTACTCTGGTCTTTCCCAATGTGATCACTTCTCTTAAACATTACTAAATCAACCACTTTCAGTTGGACAGCCTTACTGCTGTGTTTCTTGTCATAATACTTTTTACATACTTTCTGTGCCTCCTCTAAATATCCTTTGACTACCTCCAGTGACTAATTCACCCTTTTGGCTGCTTCCATCGAACCTACATTATCCTTGGACACAGGCGATTTACCTGTCATGAGGTCAAAGGGGCTGTGACCGGTGCTGCTACATGGACTAATTCTGTATACCCGGGGGGCGGAGGGATGTTTTCTGTTCCTTTGCCCCATCTTAAAATAACGGACGTTTGTACTGCCAATGCTACTGCTCGCTAATGCTATAATCTGTATCGGAAAAGCAACTTTATAACGTGTAATGTACAAGTTCCAATGTACTGGCTACTTCTGTATTAATAAAAACAGTTAAAAGAATATGTATACCCATACCTTTCAATGTACTTCACTCCTCCAAGCTAAGCTATTGTTGCTAGCTAGTTGGACTATACTCCTGATAACACGGTTAAACCGTTCCACAGTGCCATTGCCTGCGGGATGACACACAGAGGTAGTCTTGTGCACGGTACCATTCCTGTGCATGTATGTATGCCTTAAAACTGTCTGAAGTAAATTGAGGGCCATTGTCACTTATAACACTCTTGGGCAAACCCTCTCTGATGAAGATTTTATACAAAAACGTTATGGCGTTTCCTCTGTTGGCCTTTTGCACCACCTCAACCTCTGGCCACTTGGAAAAATGATCTCTAAGAACTAGTACAAAGACTTGCTCATTCTGCTCTTGCATGGGACCTATTATGTTCACACCAACCCTTTGCCATGGCATGTTGGGACAGGGAATGGGTTGAATGGGTGGTCTAAGGGTAACCAGGGTTTTGTCAGCACTCTCACAAAGTATACAGTCCCTGACCTTCCTCTCTATCTCTTTATCCATTCCAAGCCACCAATACCACTCTTTACTCTGTTTTTTGTTTTACTGATACCTAAATGACCTTCATGGCAGATACACAGGAACCTTGTTCTCAAATTAAAGGGAGGAATGACTCATCCGCCTCTTAATACTAAATAATTCTCTACCCATAGCTCATGTCGTACTTCCCAAAAAGGTAACATCTCTTTTGAAACAGATTTCTTCTCAGGCCACCCCCCAGACATCATGTCTGGCACACTCAAGAGTGTCATATCCTGTCCCTGTTCTACTTTCCATTCTTCTAACATGATGCCATGCACTTCTTCATGTATGTTTGCCACACAAAAATCCTCAATCATGACTTCATTAGCATCATTCAAGGGTACAGGCATACGACTAAGGAAATTGCGATTCTTTTATTACCATGACACGAGAATCTGGATTTCATTAAAGACACGGAGGCTAACATTATGCACATTTCTTTTAATGTAACTCCAAGCAGACACTTGAAAGCATTACATCACAAAGTGAAAAACAGTTCTAGAACAGAATCTGCCTCTTTTAAATGTGGAGAAATAAGAAATAGTTCCATTTTTTTTCTTTTATATATTTTTTTGTTTCTCTTCTTTAAATCCAACTTGAGCGTGAATAAAGGAAACTCAGAATATCCAAACTTCTGATGGAGAGTCAATTATGAAGAGTTACCTGAAATAAAGAGAAGTATAAGTACTCCGTTGTTTCGAATGAGAGGTAGAAAAGGCGAAAGTGACATGCAAAACAAATATATACATCAAATTTGTCATTGTAATAAACCAATTTAGACAATATGTCGTAAAAAATATACCGACTATAAAGCAGAGTAAAAGTTAACCACCCATGGGAGGGAAGGGTGTGATAATGTTAGCCTCTGTTTCTTTAATGAAATCCAGATTCTCTTGTCATGGTAATAGGAGAATCGCAATTTCATTACAAGACCGGAGGCTACCATTATGCATGTTGGTAGCTTTGTAAGACTACATCAGACATATGTTCAATTGGTTTGCAGTAGTGTTGTGCAAATGTGTTTGCATTAGACCAGTCGGCCGCCTTGAGAATGTCATCTAACTTACCTCCCGTCCAGAAAGATTTACTGGCCATAGCACCTCTGAGGGAATGTGCTTGGAATTTCTTTAAATCAATGCCCGCTAATTTCATTGCGGATTTGACCCATCTGGCTATAGAAGCAGAAGTTAAAGCTCTGAAAGGTTTGACGAAGGATATAAGTAATTGATTCACGCCATGAGCACGAAGACCTTTCATTCTACATTCGTACTCTTTCATGCAATCTACAACACAGAGTTTCTTGCATAAGTCAAAACGTGGATAAAAAATTGAATCCAACATAGTTTTAGTTCTTCTAATTATCTAAAATTTAACACCAAACATATTGTAAGATCTATTAGTGACTTCAAGAGCGTTGACAGCTGAAGCCCTTCGGCATGAGATTAAGCACAACAAGGTTGAGAGTTTAATGGAAAGACTTTTCCTATCTAGTTGTCTGTTATCCGGCCAATTTGTGAATAGGTCTAAAATTAGTTTTACGTCCCACAGTGTCTCGTATTTAGGTTTAGGGGGTCTCCTTAGTCTGATACTTTCTAAGACTTTACAAACTATGACGTTTTTACCTACCATTTTCCCATTGACTAGAGCGTGACCTGCAGAAATAGCTGATCTATAACAATTAAGCGTTCTATAACTGAGACCCCTTTCAAACTGTTCTATGAGGAAGTTTAGCATGTGTACAATAGTAGCCTCCACGGAATCCAGGTTCCTCTCCAGGCACCAACGTACCCATTTTCTCCAAATGTTGTTATACCTATAGTGCATGCCAGGGGCCCATGATTCTCCGAGGAGAGTTGTAGCTGTTGACGAAAGCCCAGACACTTCATTGGATTTCCTGACACTTTCCAGGCAAGAAGGTTCAAACTCCCGGTCTGTACTAGGGGGTGATCTCTTCCATCTACGTCTGTTAGGAGCTCCCTCTCGGCTGTAATTAAAAAGGGGATTTTGCAAGCCAATTCCAGCGTTGAGGGGAACCATGCCTGAGATGGCCAAAAGGGAGTTATTAGCACTAGAGAGCGTAGTTCCTGTCTCACCTTCTGTAGGACTCTCTGAATCATGGCGAAAGGTGGAAATGCGTATGCTTGGATTTCTTTCCAGCATTGGAGAAAAGCGTTTACTGCAAGAGCACCCGGGTCTGGCATCCAGCTGAAGTACTTCTCTAACTGAAAGGTTAGTCTGCTTGCAAACAGGTCTACTTCTAAGGGGCCCCATATTTGATTGAGAGCTCTGAAGATGTTCTCGTTAAGTTTCCAATCACAATGATCTAATAGGAATCTCGAGTTCCAATCTGCAGACACGTTTATCTTCCCTGGGAGCTATTCTGCTTTTAGAGCAATCTTGTGCTCTAGGCAAAACATCCAGAGTTTCTTGGCTAAATTCGAGAGATCTGCTGATTTTGTCCCCCCTAGATGATTTATATAGGCCATAGCTGACATATTGTCCATCTTCAGAATGAGTGATCTCCCTTGAAGGGAATGTTTGAAGCTCATCAGTGCATATAAACCAGCAATCAGTTCTATGTAGTTTATGTGATGAGAACTCTCTGCTTGTGACCATACGCCACCTGTGTTCTGATCGAGAAGACAAGCTCCCCAACCATGAAGGCTCGCATCTGATTCCAGGATGAATTCTGGAGTTGACCCAAATATGGCTTTGCCATTCCAGGCATCTAAATTCTCTAACCACCAAATCAGTTCTGATATGGCATCCTGATCTAGGCTTATCCGATCTCCGTACCAAAGGCTAGACCTTAGAGCTCTCGCTTTTATCCTTTGAAGAGCTCTGTAATTCAGAGGACCCGGGAAGATGGCTTGAATAGATGAGGAAAGGAGGCCCAGAAGCCTGGCTAACTTAGTGTTAGGCTTTCTTGTTTCAAAACAAACCTTATTTCATTTCGGATTTTGGTTATTTTCTTTGAGGGTAGTAATAGGAGGCATTTTGTTGTGTCTACAGTAAACCCCAAGAACTCCAGGGATCTGGAGGGAGTTAGTATCGATTTCTCTTTGTTTATAATGAATCCTAAGCTTTCTATGAGATCCATAACTACTTTCAGGTCTTGAATGATTTGTGTGTGGTGTTGGGACATGATGAGGATGTCGTCCAGGTATATAATTCGACAAATCCCTCTATCTCTCAGGAGTGAGGCAAAAGTCCTCATAACCTTGGTGAAGCACCAGGGGGCAGATGAAAGCCCGAACGGTAGGGCTTGAAATTTGAACAGATGGTTGTTCCAAATAAACTGGAGGAAGGGTTGATGTTCTTTCGCCATCAGGATGGTTAAGTGGGCATCCTTTAAATCTAGTTTGACTAACCAGTCTCCTTTCAATAACAAATCCCTCAGGAGGTGGATGCCCTCCATCTTGAAGTACCTGTAAACTAGAAACTTGTTTAGTTCCCTGAGGTTTATAACGGGTCTCCACCCCTTGTCCTTTTTCTGGACAAGGAAGAGTGTTCTTACAAACCTCTTCAACTCCCATGGTACTTCTATTATTGCCCCTTTCTGAAGCATAGAGGTTATTTCCTCTTCTACTATTTTTTGTTGTTCCTTTGTCAGTGGAATGTCTCTCGGTTGTGATGTTTATGTAGGTATTTCTACGAAATCTATCTTGAAACCTTTGACAATGTCTAATACCCATGGGTCTTGAGTGATTATTTTCCAATTCTGATAGAAGAATTTGAGTCTGCCTCCCACCTTTTGAGGGGATGAAGAAGGAAGAGGGGGTATGGTACTCACTCTGAAAGTTGTTGTTGGGTAGTCCACGTGATCTGAACCCTCTGTTGCGTGAACCTCTCCCTCTCTGAGGGTAGAATTGGGGAGGTTTGGATGATTGGAAGCCTCTTCCGAAACCACTGAACCTTGTGTTGTGCTTTGTCCAGTGCTGTGAAGGTTGACAAATATTTGCCAAGGGTTTTGATCATATCTTCACTGAAGAGTAAACCTTTAGGGTTTTGGGAAGGTTCCTTGTCTGCCATATCGCTCAGTTTTGGATTTATTTTGGTAAGGACTACCCTTCTTCTTTCGGCGTTGAGGCTTGCGTTAGCATTTCCCAGAGGGATCATTGCTCTCTGGATCCACCCCCTGATAAGCTCCATATCTAGGGCCGTCCCATTAATATGGCTTTCTTCAGCCGTATCTATAATCCTGGCCAAAGGACCAAGGACGTCGAGTAGATGGTCTGGACAGGCCTTAAGGGATCTCTCCATCCCCTTCCTGGGGTCTCTCCCGAGTTTGAAGAGGAATTTAATTTGTTCCGGATCGAGGTTGGGGGTCTGACAGATTTTTTCTTGAATAGAGGGTGTTGAGCATTCAGCTCTGAGAATGTTACGGGTATCTTTCTCAAGTAGATTCCTGAGCCACTTCTTAATAAATTTGGCCACATGATCTTGTGGCCACCATTCCGAGCTTCTCGGATGCTTAATATTGTAGGGTGAGAACATTTCTTCACCCAAAGGGTTCATTATATTGTTCTTGGAAGAAGACGGAAGTTCGTCTTCAGTAGGTTGGCTATTAAATTCGTGATCGTCTTCATCTAGATCGAGGACATATTCGTCAAAGGTGTTAGTAGCCTCGTCATCCTCCATTTCGTTGTAGAGAGCACTTTGATAGTTTGTGCCGCTAAGGACACCCATATGTGTTGTGCCGCCGTGGACACCAGGATAATTTGTGCCGCTAAGGACACCTGAGGCATTTGAGGTGCGTGGACCTCCATTAAGAGTTGAGGTGCTGAGACCTCCCGTATTGTTTGAGGTGCTAGGACCTCCCATTGTGCTCAGGGGGTTTGGGTATTCGATATTTTTAGTCTTCTTTAGAATTTTCCCCCTAATTTCAGTGAGATCGTAAATGATTTGCATGTTTGGGCTTTCAGTAACGTCATCCTCCTTTGTAGGGAAGGATCTTTTGGATGACATAACTTGGTTTAGAGTATCCAACATACAGGATCTCATCTCTCTGTGAATAATTTTCTTGAAAGCCTCGTTATTCATATTAGGGATGGGGGCTACTGCATCATCAGAGTCAATCTCAGACATTTTTAGTGTTACTATATAATAAAAAAGGCTCAGTTAGCAAGAATTCTCAAAGTTGGTAAATAAATAAATTTAATTTGCTTCAAAAATTAAGTAAAAGGCCAATTCGGATTTTTTGCTATATAATTAAAAGTAATAAGGGCAGTCAGACCTTTAGATCAGGTTAGGCTCAGCTCTTAAATCATTGTAGTTGAACCCTGACTCATGTTAGGCTCTTAATCTCATTAATTGACATAAATCAATAGGGCTGACTTTGTAATAGAGCGGACTTTGTAATATGTTTGTTAAAGTTGATAATTATTTTCAATATAAAGATTTGTTAGAGCAGACCCAGTACTCCTGTGTATGGCAGCAGCTGATCGACGAAGCAGAGCAACTGTCACTGTAGTTGCTCGTGCGATCAGCTGCTGCTGGTAACTATGGATACGAGGTCTTCGCCTCGTAAGGGAGCTATTGTCTATTCATTTGAGGAATGAGCCTTGGCAACGGGACGACGTCACGTCCTCGCTGCCAAGGTATTTTCCTCTAAGGGGCTTCCTCTACTCCCAAATGGGAGGGGGAGGCCGATTCCCTAGTCACGCTAGATGGGGCATGTCCCAGTTGGATATGAGGGGAGAGAGCCGCCCGCATTCGGCGGGGCTCTCTCCCGAGTAGATCTTTCCAAAAATGGGTAAAACTGTTGAGAGCGGTGCGCGGAAGAGAAGAAGGACGCGCTCTCTCACTTCAAGAATAACAAATAATGCTTAAGAGGAAGCGAGAGCAGAAATCTCCGGTGAGGGGAGGGGGTCGGGTCGGCTCAAGGAAACTGATCTCCGTGAATTGGAGATCAGTAGTGATTAAAGTAGAACAAGAGGGGAGTAGTCCCTCAAAAAGGTCATTGGGTGATATTAGTAATTATTATTAGCAAATTAATGAAATTTAGCAAGGTTAGTAAAAAATAGAGAGTAATAGAAAATTGAACTTATCTACTTGGAGCCGCATTTAAAAGAGGCAGACTGTTCGTTGCTCATGGTTATTGTACACATTGAAGATTCTGTTCTAGAACTGTTTTTCACTTTGTGATGTAATGCTTTCAAGTAGCTGCTTGGAGTTACATTAAAAGAAATATGCATAATGGTAGCCTCCGGTCTTGTAATGAAATCCACTATAACATTCTTGACGCCAGGTACATACTGTACTTCTTAGTTCAAGTCAAATAGGCGAACAGACATTCTAACTAATTTCAGAGAGGCAGCATTAAGCTGCCTCGTAATTAATACCTTGGTTAAAGGCTTATGATCACTGCGCAGAGTGATTTTGTTACCCCGGACATATTGCCTGAAGTGCTCTAACCATCAGACACACGCCAATGCCTCCCGCTTTATGACTGAGTATTTCTCCTCTGCAGGTGTCAAAGAGTGGGACACAAAGGCTATGGTGTCTTCTTGTCCCTGTACATTCCTCTGTGTGAGCACAGCCCCAGGACCCCTTCTACTTGTGTCCGTGGTGACAATATTGGTAAGTAGGGGTCAAAACCCTGTAATGAGAGAGCTTTGCACAAATCTATTGTAAGAGAACAAAATACATCATGACAAGCACTGGACCATTCAAATTTGTTCCTTTGTTTAAGAAGATGTTTCACATAACATATGATTTGGCAGAAAATGTTTTGACAAACTTCACATAGTATTCCACTAAACTAAGGAAGGCGTGTAACTCCTCCCTGTTCCATGGCTCAGGTGTGTTACAAATGGGCTGTAGAAGTTTCCTTTTAGGTTTGATGCCTTCACCTGTAACTAGATGACCCAAATACTCAACTTCCTTGCATGCAAACCTACATTTCTGTACTCAGCAGTTAGACCCTTGCCCTGTAGAATATTAAGCACCTGAATCAACTTTTTATCATGCCGTTCCCTGATCTTACCCATTATCAGTATGTTGTCCTGGAACATGAGTAGGTTATTTACATCCTTAAAAATTACATGCAAAAGCTTCTGGAACATTGCAGCAGCAGAAGCCAAACCGAAAGGTACTTTCTTGAACCGAAAGCACTCAAACGGCGTAACAAATGTGGTGAGGCTTCTGCTGTCCGGGTGAAATGAAACTTGGTGATACGCAGCCTTTACGTCTATAGTGGAAAACCACTTAATACCCTTAGTAAGAGCTAACATTTCACTAACGTGGAGTAGACGAACTTGGTCAATCAAGATATTACTGTTGAGGTCGCTTAGGGCAATACAAAGGCTCAACTTGCCGTTAGCCCTTTTAGCGATTCCCAAGGGAGCTACCCACTCAGGATTTGAGCTGCTCAATGACTCCCTCCTCCTGCAGTTTATCCAGTTGTATCTTAACCTCATCTCTTATTGCAAACAGAATGTGTCTCACCTTATGTATTTGTGGTTTGGCATCCTCTTATACACAGATTTTGTGTCTAAAACCCCTAAGCTTTGCAAGATCTCCCAAACATACCCTGGGAAACTTCTTCAACAAAGCTCTAACAAACTCTTCCTCAGGTTGAACCTTAAGTACCGGTTCAGGGCTGTTAGGTTCCAACGTGATGCCAAGCTTACCCTGGTCCATCCATCGCAGCACTGAAGGGCCCGTTTTAAAAACATACAGTTTCCCAATAGCTTCTCTATTTTTAAAGTGAAATTTAAGTCTTCTAAACCGCGTAATGTCTATAATCCCCCCGTGAAGGTTTTGATGTCAGATTGTTCTAATAGACCTCCTAACATCTGCATAATTTTTTCCCTTCCTGCACCTGTTCATTGACAATGGTCTAAGGGGACCCCGAATCAGCGACAATGGATATGTCAACACCACCTATAGGCATTTTGCATATGTTTTTTTTTCTTCCTTTCTTCACTGTGTGTCCTCCATGCTAAATACACACATGTTCAAATCTTCTTCCGCTGACGTATTAGATTGACCTTTATTGTCACGATTGACCAAGTTGACTGAGCTGCTGATTTTTCTCTGACACACCTTTTGAAAATGACCTATGATGCCACACTTGAAACATTTCCGTTTTTTACGAGGGCATCTTTTGTCATTGGCAAGGTGGTTGGTACTACAGCATCTGTAACAACGTCTTCTGTTATAACCCTTGGGAATTTTACTTTCTACGTCAGAGTTTTCCTGATTTCTCTTCTTGTGCATAGCTGGGGTTTTGGCTCCAACAACTTTCGCTACAATTGACTCTTCTTACCTTTCTTTGTTTTCTGAATGGATAGCCTTCGCACACCTGCCCTTAAGTTCAGCTCTCTTGACAATGTCAATGACATCCTAAAACGACTCTCTTCTTTCACCCACAGATTGTCTTGGATACCTGGATTAGAGGCTTGCATCACTATCTGATCCCTAATAAGGTCATTATGTAGGTCCCCAAAACGGCATCTGAGGGCCAGATTCTTTAACGCAGACACGTAATCTTTAACGGGTTCTTCTTTATCCAGCTTTCTGTGGAAAACTTTGTAGCGATCCACAGCAACACAAACCATGGGCTTATAATTGGTGTTTAAATCCTCGAGAGCATTCTTGTAAACATCCCCTTGGCCAATCGCTCTTGGTTTTTTGTTAATGGGGGTTATACACTTTCAAACCATCTGGGCCTAACCAGTGTAAAAGTATCTTTAGTTTCTTCTCCGGTGTGAAGTCTTCATTGTCGTCAAAAGTCAAAATATAGTTGGTGAAATATTCTCCCCATTCCTCCCACTTAAGTGCAGGTTCACCCGATGCAGGAAGAAAAGCTTTTGGTGGTGAGAGATTTCAAGCATTCCCTGAGGCGATGTATACACAGAAATTTCATAGTATCCTGCAAAGTAAACTGAGCCTGCAGAAAAAGCAACACTAGAAAAACAATGCCACGGTAAAGCAGATGTTGAATGAAGTAACAATGATACAAATTAGGGAAAGGGGAATTCTATATCAGAATACAATATACCTGGAGACCCTGTACCAATTTGTAAATTTTATTGGCAGAGGGCAAATGAATTTGCTAAGATAGGCAACTTATGAACTCACCTCCAGGTGTATTTGAACACAAATTACAGGAATATGTGTGTGAGTAATATTCTGCTTTTAGTTGTTCAATTTGTACCATTTGATCCTAACACTGGGAAGTTTCTGTCATCTTTTTGCATTCACAAAAGTTATGTAATATGTTCTCTAAGACATGTATGGCTCATTTACTGCATCTACAAGTATGTGTATAGTTCTTCATCTGGTCTCATGTTTAATTTTGTTTATCTCACTTTAGTTAGTACCTGTAGGAGGCTGGTTTAAATTATGGTGCTCACTTATGTAAGTGTAGCACCCTGCACTAATCCAGACAAACCTTATGGTGATTTTAGTGGTCTTGGACAACCTTAGAAAGCTCTCTAAGTGGTAGCTGTGGAGAGCAGCCTTCACGCTTAGTCCAGAGGAGTGTAAAGCAGCTTATTTTACCAGTACTAATCATATAGTGTAGGTTAAGTGAAAAAGAACCTCACAGTGTAGTTATAAAAATATGTATTTCTTATAAACACTCACTAACACATTGCAATATCTTCTACCTGGAGATATAATCACAATACACAAAATACTTTAGTAATAGAACACCTAAGTAGCACAAATACACAGTGGTCTCCAGGTGGAGACCAAACGATATACTAAGAAAGTGGAATGCGAACCAAGACCTAAGTTGAGACTGGACCCAGAAGACGTAGAAGAGTCAGGGACCCAAGGAACCACCTACGGTAAGTACCCAGAAACCCAAGGGAGGCCGTGTGCAGAGTTGGAACACGACAGCGTGCTCAATACAAGTCAATGGCTAAGCCGCGGTTGCAGTTTTTCAAAAAGGACCCTGCCCAGATAACCCTGAAGAAACCCCGTGGACGATGGAAGGTTGGAGAGTCACCCCACCCGTGGATACCCCAGGAACCAGGATACCTACACCAGGGAAGCCTGGTGCATAGGTGTGAAGTGATGTCGGAAAGCGCCGTAGACCACAATGGAGGACTTCAGTGAAGATGCCGCTGGCGAAGAAGGTGAAAGAGTCCGGTGGAACCCAAAGGTGGATTTAAGATGAGACGTACCTGCAAGCAGAGGGGACAGTGTTAATGCCACTCAAGAGTGACCAAGAGACAAGGAAGACAAATGCTCACCGATGTCGGAGATGCAGGAGAGTTAACGGTGACCTTGGAGCTGCAGCTGTGCGGACGGGGCGATGTTGTGGAAGACCAGCAGCTGTTAATGAGCTGTCATTGTCAGATTTCAAGAGCCAGCGGGTCGGTGCCCGTCGGGAGCACCAACAAGCCTTGGCAACGGCAACAAACGTAGTGTGCGAAAAAGGTGCAGTGTTGGGACCAGCAAGGTCCAATTGCTCACCACGAGCAGGTAAGTCAGAGCAGGCCCCGAGCAAGCAGGGGAGCCCACTGGAGCCAAAGAAGACCCTCAAGAGGACCCACAGGCCGAAGACACAGAAGTCGCAAGAGGACCATGAGCAGCTCACCAAATGATGAAGGTTCACGGTATAGAGGATGAGGTGCAGACGAAGATAATGGTTGCAAGAGATGCTTGAGGCTGGAGCCTCTTGGAGCCCTAAGATCTCTGGTGAAGAGAGTCAACAAGCCTTGGCAACTGCAAGTTGACACGGTGCAAAGAGGTACTGCTCCAGCGGTTCTGACGAGGGATACTGGCTTCAAACTTGCTGTGAGGTGCAGGTCTCGAGGGAGTTGGCAGAACCACCACCAGTGTTGCGGAACCTTTCGGAGTCCATATGAGCTCAGGAATAGCAAACCTGTCAGCTTCATTGTGGTGCCTGAAGATGCGGGGAAGTGACTCCTTCACTTCAAGGGAGATTCCTTCGGGTGTCTTTGATGTCCACAGGACTGTAGAAGAACCTGTATGGAGCACAGGCACAGATGACGCAGAAGACTGGCAGGATGACGAGACCAGGAGCAGCAGGAGTCTTCCCAGTTGCAGTCTCAGTTCCCAAAGCCAAGTCCAGCGAAGTCCAAAGTGCCCAGACTTTTGAAGATGAAGTGGTTTCCGATCTGAATCTTGACCCACGACAAATCTAAGGAACCACCAACAGGTACGCCCTTAAGTACCCTTAGGAAAGGGTTGGAACAATTCAAGGGTCCCTCCCAGAGGAGGGGCTGGACAATGGGGAGGATACTCCCATGTCCTTTGTCGAGTTTCGCGCCAGAGCGGGAGCCAACGGCTCCTTGAACTGGTTCCAACTGGAATATGCAAGGAGGGCACCAAATGTGCCCTTCAAAGCAGTCTAGTGGTGCTGGCAAGCGCCCTGCCCTGTCCCAATAGACTAAGTTCTGTCTGGGTGGTGGTCACATCTCCCTGTGACAGGAAACCTATTGTCCTGCCTTCCCCTGCTCTAGCTTGGCTCAGCAGCAAGAGGGAAGAATCATGTCTCTGGTCAGCATCAGCCATAGTTTGCTGTCCGGATCTGGAAGACTGGTACCGGGAGCACTGAGGGCTTCCCGAAGGGGCCCTATGGGGCATGGAGTCATACCTCCAACATGTTTAATACCAAACACGAAAGGACTCGTTACAGCCAGGTTAGAGTTAGCCATCGCGTAGTGACGCATGGCCGCTCTATGTATCGTAATGGCTGATGCACTTACAACCCGGGAGAATGGACTCCTTGGGTTGTAGGGGTGTCCTGCTCATGCAGGGGCACCCTCACACATATAACCGAGCACCCTGCCTTCAGGATTGAAAGACCTGCTTTAGGGGTGACTTATACGTTTTAAATGCAGTGACCTCAGATATAAGGAAACTTATCTGTCGCAAGTGGTGCTAGCAACAGCTTACACGGGCTGCAATGGCAGGCCTGTAGTCACAATTTGAGTGGTCTCCCGTGGGTGGCACAATACATGCTTCAGCCCATGAGGGACCCCTGGAGTACCTATGCCCTGGGAACCTTAGTACCATATACTAGGGACTTATAAGGGTACATCAGTAGCCAATCTGGGGTGTACCTATGTACTCACCATGTTCAATTTAGGGAAGAAGCACAGTGACTGGGGTCCTGATTAGCAGGATCCCAGTCAGACTAGTCAGAAAAACATAATGACACCAGCAAAAAGTGGGGGTGACCATGAAACCAGATCCTACTTTCCTACAGTACCTAATTAATTTTGTCTTATTAGCATGCTCTCTTGTTTTGTATAGGCTTCAACTTATGTTATGTTTGTTTAAAAGCGGGAAGATGTGTTGTGTATTGGGCTTTGGTTTTTCCGCTTATGGACACTATACATGATGGTCATCTACTGTCATGTCATCAGCTGTTCGTTCTGGAATGTTGACAGATGACAGCTGATGACTGACTGGAGAGGACGTAGCTGCGCTTCTCCCCTCACTGTGTGTGTTGGAAAGAAATAAAGACGTGAATACTTTTGTAGAGACGGTTCCGTACACCAGTTCATTAGTATTCACATCTTTTTTATTTATTTCTTGCGGGGAACTGGAGGCACATAAGAGGCAGCCAGGAGCACTAGTAGGAGCTACAAGAGTGTGGGCACCTGGAAGGGCAGCAGGGAGAATGTGGACCATGTAAAGAGATAGCCCTTGCGGGGTTGGGGAGCCAGCGGTATTGACAGGGGGAAAAAATGGCTGTAGAAGCTTGGTAGCACAAACCAAGGATGCAGTGGAGGCAGTGGACAAGCAGATGAAGAATAGGAGGGAGGAAGGGAGGCACATAGAGAGGCAACAGGGGTGGGGAAGGGCATCAAAGAGGGGGTGCAGTGGGTAAGACCATATGGAGGGGTTCCAATGACACGAGCATAGAAAGTAGATTTAGGAGAGGCCGAGTGCACATATGGGGCAATGAGGGCTAGGTCAATTGGCACCTGGTGCCTGCAGAGGTTCGGAGGGGCCTTGGACAGGGTAGAACCCAGGCACCTCAGTAAGGTGAGGTCACAGAGGTGTTGAAAGAGATGTGGGAGTCACATTCAGGGACTCGAGTGGCGGGACATTGCCACACAGAGACTGCAGGTAGGCAGGGGCACTCCCATCTTATATCTGCCCAACCAATATTATATGTCAACCCACCATCAAACGCTTTTTTCGTAACCAACATTATACAGCAGCACATCCACCATCATACGTTCACACAAGCAATCTCAGAAATCCAGTCAACCACCGGATGTATCCTCACAACCACCATCTAGGCAGATAAACCCATTGCCATACATTCACACACGCAAATCATATGCCAACACACTCCCATCTTGAAGAGACACAATCAACATCATATGATAAAGTGGTCATCACCATGCCCCAACACCCATAAGTATACTTCCACACAAACATCATATGCCAAAATAACCCCCATCTTATGCCAGCATTCCTGACATCGTACTCCATCAACACGCCCACCGTCATACCTCAACACACACATCTTAAGCACACACAATCAACATCATACACCAGCATATCCACCATTGTATATCCATAAAGCCAACATCAAAAATCATTTGTTCACCCATACAACATACGCTAATTCCCCTATCTTCATAGGCCAACACAACCACCATCATACACCAGCACACCCAACTTCCTAAGTCCACACAAGCAACATCATACACCAAGACACCCACCATCATATGTCCACACCGCTAACATCAGAGATCCATACAATCATTATATGCCAACACATCCGCTGTCATACGGCAACACAGCTGTCAATATACATCCATAAAACTAACATATCTCAACACACCTACCATCATATGTACACACCACCAACATCATATGTCCACACACTGACCAGCATAAGCAAACATACCCGTTATTATACGTTCACACAATCAGCATTGTACTCCAACCAACTTCCTGTCAGATGCCAACACACCTACCTTCATAAGTATATCCACCCACCATTATAAGGCAACAGGTCTACCATCACATACCACATACATACCCTTACATGCCTGCACAAGCATCTTTGACACCCAGACAATCACACAGCCATTTTATAAACCCACATTCACCAACATACTTTCATACATGCACCATCAAATGCGCAACCAAGTGCTACCATTGCACACACAATGTTACATATACACCCACACACCCTTTATTAGACAACCAAGCAGCCATTTCATACACCTACACCACCAGCATATGTACATGGGTTATACATGGAATGTCTACACAGCATACATTTGAACAGGCATCATCAAACGTTAATAACTCTACCATTGTACAACAATCACGTATACATCAAGCATCATACATCCTCACCCATCATTATATGCCAAAATACCATCTATCCTGCACCCACACAACTAGCATTTTCCAATGCTCTATGTTGTCACTCCAAGAACTTGGATTGGACCACCTCCTTCCTTTCCGGCAGAACCCAGAGCGTCCGCCTCCCCCCATTCCGATCCAAAGCCTCCGAGATCATCTGCGGCGTACCCCAGGAATCTTCCCTCAGCCAGACACTGTTCAACATCTACATGGCTCCACTCGCACGCATCGCCCGACAGCACGACCTCAACATAATCTCCTACGCCGACGACACTCAACTGATCCTCTCCCTCACCAAGGACCCCCTCGCCGCCAAATCCAACCTCCACGAAGGAATGAAAGCCGTCGCCGACTGGATGAAGTGCAGCCGACTTAAGCTGAACACAGACAAGACGGAGATCCTCATCCTCGGCTCCAACCCATCAGCCTGGGACGACTCCTGGTGGCCCTCGTCACTAGGGGCACCCCCGACACCAACCGACCACGCACGCAACCTGGGAGTCATCCTCAACTCAACGCTCACCATGACCAAGCAAGTCAACGCAGTCTCCTCCTCCTGCTTCAACACCCTCTGCATGCTCCGCAAGATCTACAGGTGGATCCCGACAGACACGAGAAGAACAGTCACCCAGGCCCTCGTCAGCAGCAGACTCGACTACGGAAACGCCCTCTACGCAGGAGCCCCGACCAAGCTCATCAAACGACTGCAAAGAATCCAAAACGCCTCTGCACGCCTGATCCTCAACATTCCACGCCACAGCCACATCACCCCCCACCTGAAAAACCTGCACTGGCTCCCCGTCGACAAGAGAATCTCCTTCAAATTCCTGATCCACGCACACAAGGCACTCCACAAAACCGGCCCAGCCTACCTCAACAGTCGACTCTCCTTCTACGTTCCCAACCGTCAGCTCCGCTCCGCCGACCTCTCCCTGGCCACCGTCCCGCGCATCCGGAGAACCACCACCGGAGGCAGATCCTTCTCTCACCGCGCCGCCAAGATCTGGAACACCCTTCCCCTCAACCTACGACAGACCCAAGACCTGCTGACCTTCAGGAGACGACTCAAGACCTGGCTATTCGACCAGTAGCGGCAACACCCCCCCTCCTCTCCCTCAGCGCCTTGAGACCCTCGCGGGTAAGTAGTGCGCTTTACAAATCTTGTGATTGATTGATTGATTGAAGAACTTAGAACAACTACAGAAGCGATGGCTGGGATAGAAGGTGCACTCTACCACACTAGTCCAATAAGGAGATTATTTCTTATGCGAGATTATGTCTTATTCATTTAGTGTTCAATTATCTTCTGGTGCTCAGGAGGAGGAAGAGCCATCCATTCGTTCTCAATTGGAAAAGTCCAGAAATCAACAAAAAAGTTCTCAAAGCACACAGAAATCCAAAGTTGAGGTCGTGCTTTTAACAGTTCTTTTATTTATTTCTTATCTTACACGCCTCTTTGCCAAAACGTGTTTCATCTCTGGCTGTTCCAGTCACAGCAGACTTCGTCAGGGCTTTACATCTAAAACAAAGCCATAATCTATTCAGAAGGAGCATCTAAACGGATTAAAGAACCCGCCACCTGGGTCAGATGACCCCAGAGGTTCACCGTGTGTTTGGCAGATATGTGGAGTAAAAACCATTGGATGAGTTGTGCCGTGATATTTGCTAAGTTCACCACGATGTTGTGGTGGAGAGTCAACCACTGGATAACATGTGCTAGATATAAGAGTTTTACTCTGGTTAAAGCATGCAATGATATTTCTTTCTTTCACCACGTGTTGTGGTGGGGAATCACCCAGACAGTGAAATGTGCTGCATTTGGAAGTATTTCTCTAATCATATGTGTGTTAAGTGTTGAGGAATAGAATGAAGTCAAAAGTAAGATAAAGTAGAGGCTCAGTACTCACTCAGTTTTATTAGACTTGTTGACAAGTGTCTTTTACAAGAGGCTTCCACGAGTGCACAACGCCATATTCTGGAAAGAGATGCAGGCTATATTGTTGCCATATTCTATCTGACAGTTGCCAGTCAAGGGGTGGATAGCAGAACATGTCAGGTCTTACTTCAAGGTGTCTTCATCCTATGTGTGGGACTCTAGTTAGTGTTGTAGGCTGATGATCTATAATAAAGATTTATGAGTATGGTATTAAGTTCACAGGTCGAAGTAATGGCCTTGAGTATATTCAAGTCCTTGTCCTATAGACAATTGTGTTCTTGAGGATCCATGTTAACATTTAAGGAGGAGAAATAAGTTACAAAACTACATTGGGAAGTGTCAGTATCAGCCGAAAATCGAACACTCTCAAAATCAGAGTAACGCACACCTCAGTGAAACTAACTAGTTCACTCATATCTAGTTTATAAATCCGTGTCATATCAGAACCACAGACTAAATAGGTGTGATCAGGCGCATTAGCGTGAAGCTTAAGGGCATCCTTGTGGTTTTTAGTATCGTCTCAAGGTAAGGGGAGCGGCCGTCTTGGAATGTGCACTATGTCGTTAAATGGTATTATCTTGCTATAATTATGTCCAAAGTTCAAGTCTCTTACAATTAAGTAGAGACATACATCATATTCTATTCGATATTATCGAATATTATTATGTGTTATGCCAGCTCAAATATGATGATGTAATCTATACGGAAGTGTCATATTCAGGACAAACCTCCAGTTAGTAGTGCTGGGTGACCATTAATGTCAAGAGGCTGTCCTGATCATTCACACTACCATGTGGCCGTTTACATTTGCAAGGAGATTACGTTATCGGACAAAGCAATAAAAGTATCAATGTAGGCTGAGGTCAGACCTGTCCCAAGGTCGGGAACACAGACGCTGCAGTAAAACTTACTTGTTCATTCATATCTATAGCGTATAATCCTGTGCTGTGTCAGGTACTGCAAAGTACGCGGGCATGATCGGGCGCATCGGCGTTAAGCTTAGGCTCCATATTGTCCTTAATGTATTCACCACTAGACATCAAAGAAGTCCTTGTTGTTTTTAGGTATCTTCCATTTCTTTAAGGGAAGACGGTGGCCATCTTAGAGTGTGTACCCTAGCACTGAAAGTTGCCATCTCATTACGATAATGTGCCACTAAAACCAAGATCACCTAAGATGTGTGATCTGTACAGAAATATTATAACCAGAACATGTACATTCTGTATGTAATCATGGGTGAATATATGGTAGGGATAGCTGTCCTCTTATTCGTTGTATTGAGTCACAGGTAAAATATGCGGGTGAAATGCGGAAGGCAATTAATAGAAAATACCGGTAGTAGACGTGCCATTGAGTCTGATGAAAATCAAATGGTCACATGTAGATTCGTAT
The DNA here is from genome assembly GCA_963921515.1 of Calotriton arnoldi. Classification (NCBI taxonomy): domain Eukaryota; kingdom Metazoa; phylum Chordata; class Amphibia; order Caudata; family Salamandridae; genus Calotriton; species Calotriton arnoldi. Next base: position 952,462 of record CAWUFW010001227.1, read on the forward strand.
TTAGAGTAGCAGAAAATTATGGGTAATAAATCTTATCCATAATAAGGTTATATCCCTAACATCTTACACATGTGTTCCATCATACTAATGAATCTCTAGGATGGACATAGAGCAATCTAGGATGAGCATAAGGGAAAGGGGGAACCTCAAGGTATAGAAGTGCGAAAAGAGTATCGCTGATCTACAATGAAGTGGTAAAGAATTCGTGTTAGAGGATCACCACCTACAAGCATTGTATTAGTACATATGCCATTGCTAGATTCATTATAACATTGCCAGATTTGTTACAAAAATTCCCTGTCAAACAATCCCCTGATTTCAAAACTCTGTTATTCACCCAGGAAGTAATGTAATTCCCGGTCAATGTTTGTTAAAATGTAAAATCTGAGTCCCTTGTTTTTTGATTAAGCTATGCCTCATCCATTTTTCACCCCTGCCCTGCTTTCAGCCTGGCTCTATCCTTGACACTGCATTTGTATAAACATGAGTAAAGAATCTAGATTGGGGCATTGTAGGCTGTGTATACATGCAGAGTCAGCGCAAAAGAACAGCTGGCGTCTGCTTGGGGTTTTTCAGACAATGGTAAAGCCTCAAGTAAAGTTTACCCAGATAGCATATCTTGTTGTGCAGCTTCAGGACGCGACAATTGCACAAGGCACCAAGGCTGTCGATTCTTGCCGGTACCTCATTTGTGTGTTTTTCCCAAAGTTCTATTTACCTCTGGGCGTCCCTTGTTTGTGATCTTTTGCTATAAAAACCCATGTAACCATCGTTCAGTGTGCTCTCTCCTCGAGTATCTCTATGGTGCTTGTCGGACGAGGCCCCCATTAAGAACCCGTGGACGAAGTGGTGACCCTGCACCAGTGGATTATTATTATCTGCTTCCACATGTTCAGACCCAAATCTACTGCTTTGAGACGCATTATACAGATTGCTAACTCTCATCTCAGTTTGAGTTCTCGGTTGCCACCTCTTTCATTTTGTTGTACCATTTCGAGGCCATGAAATTGGAATGTCCTATGGTGACCCTGTTTATCACATGTTAGTGTGTGTAATGCAAAGTTTTTTGGGTCTCCTTGCTTGACCGCTCTGAAGTGTTCCATTATTCTTTCTTATACCATTCTAATATGCTACCAACATATATCTTCTCACATTTACATATTAGTACATATACAACAAAACGCGTGGTGCAATTGATGTTGTGGGTAATGTGATATGTATGGCTATGGTTATACTCAAAGCTTGTTAGTTCCTTGGTCCGTCTGCACATTGTGCAATGCCCACACTTATAGAAGCCCTTACTATGGTGTGTCATCCAGTTGGTTTTGGTGTTGGTACCGTGGTAGCTGAAACTGATTAGTCCTTTCAGTTTTGCCTCTCCGGAATGTGATGCCCACATTCTTATTTGTGTGTTGTGCAATAATCTTGTCACCTCTCAAGAGGTGCCAGTGTTGGTTTAAGACCTTACTGATACTACAAATGTTGTTACCATACGAGAGTATTGGTCTGATGATCTCTGTATCAGCCCCTTCTTATGGGCAAGTGTCTTGGTTCTGTCTAGTTTGGCCGCCCTACTAAAAGCCTCATTAATCGTTTTCTTGCCATAACCCCTATTCAGGAATCTCTGTTTGATGTCCCCAAGGTTATCAGTGTATTCCATATCTGAGCTGCAGTTTTTCCTTGCTCTTACTATTTCACCATATGGTATAGCTCTTATTTGATGTCCCGGGTGGGCACTGCTAGCATGTAATATTGCATTGCAAGATGTACCTTTTCTGAACATTCTGCTCAGTAGTTTGGAATCACAAGTATACAGTTCAATGTCAAGAAATTGAATCACATGATAATCAAAATTCATAGTAAATGACATGTTGTAAGGGTTGTTGTTCAGATGTTCTTTGAAGTTTTGTAGATCATCTACAGATCCAGTCCATATCAACAGGATATCATCAATACATTTTTCCCAATAAATTATGTATTCAGTCCAGTGTGATCCAGCATGACCCCAAACCCGCTCCTCTTCAAACCAACCCATGGAGAGGTTGGCATAAGAAGGAGCGAACCTGGAACCCACCGCCTTCCCACTGGTCTGATTATACCATTTTCCATCAAATAGGAAGGTGTTGTTATCTAATATCAATCGTGTCATCTGGAGTAAAATTTCTGGATGTGACAGTAATTGCGCCGGTCTCTTATTCAGAAAATGTGTTATCGTCATCATACCAAACTCTGTTAATATATTAGTATACAATGACATCACATCTAATGTGACCAAGATCATCTCCTTTTCCCATATGACGTCACTCATCAAATTTAGAACATGTTTTGTGTCCTTAATGTATGAGGGTAAGTTTGAGACCAGTGGTTTCAGAAAGGCATCTACAAATTGTGATAGCAGCTCAGTAGGCCCACCAATCCCCGAAAACAATAGGTCTGCCCGGAGGAAAGGTGGCCTTTTTTGTGTATCTTGGGCAGTGTATATAAGCATGGATATCTGGGGCTGTCCACTTTTAGGAACATGTGTTCTTCAAACAATATTAACCCTTGCTCATACCAAATCTTAACATTACAATTAATATCAGCTGAGATGCGTGTTATTGGATTGATATCCAGGGGGCAGTGACAACTTCTTTTGTTTAGTTGTGAGTAAATTTCATTGTTGTAGTCTGTTCATGACTACGACAACACCCTTTGTCTGCCTCCCGGACAATTAGTGTGTCATCATCTTGTAGATGTTTGAGTGCTGTTCTCTCCCCAAATGTGAGATTGTTAGTGGCTATTCATTTTTTAGTCATCGCTCTGGGAGGAATACAGTCCAGATCTCTACACACATTTTTGAATATCAAATCATAGCAGTTATCAATAGGAAGGTTTGGAGTCCATCTTGATCTCGGCCTGAGTCCACTCTCACAAGTTTGTTCTGTGTCAATATCTAGGTGTGTTAAGAGTTCCCTAACACTGGTCTCCCCATCCTCTTCTGATGTGAGTGAGAGCAATGTTGTAGTATCGATAGCATCCTGTATTGAAAAATTACTCAGTGTAGGTACATTATCACTGGGTTTCCTTGCTGCCTTGTGTGTAAAGAAGTGTTTTTTAAGTTTCAGTCTACGGACAAATTTGTAAAGGTCAATCTTAACCAGATCAATACTCAAATTTGTTGATGGACAAAAACTCAGACCTTTTTTAAGGACTTTATTCATATCATCAGATAGAACCTTATCACTTAAATTTACGACTATCACATCCATTTTCTCATCATTGGTATTAGTAATTATTGTTTCTTCCTGGTCCAAGACCTCGTACGCATTCCTGCCCTGTCTCTTGATTGGTCCCTTTGTTCTTTTTCCTCGTCTGGTCTTTCTACACGACCTGAGCGTGTATCGGCCTTCCATTTGCCTATCCGTATTCGTCTTATTTCCTCTGAAAAACTATTCCTCCCCTGTTCTGATGTGCCTTCACCTACCTGGGTCTTGATTACTTTCATTATCGATGGAAGGTACAATAGACAAACTAGTATTGATTGCCTCTATTGACAGTCCTATATTGTCTGTACGGTCTTTGTTTACTAGGTAATCGAATTTTCTAGCAAAAGTGAAGACCCTGCCCCCTAGGTAGTCATTATCATCTCTTTTTAACTTTCTAGTCTTGCGCATCTTTATATCGTCCTGGTGTTTCCTAAGTATCGCCTGTAGGATTTCATAGTTTTTGTTTGTGGGGTCTGGTAGATTCGTGTCTTTCATTTCTTTCTCAATTTCCTTGATTTCTTTTAGTAGCTAAGTTTCCTCTCTGAATAATAATCAATATTTCCATTAGGTTCATGGCGTTATTAGTCAACTCCTTTTCCCATCTTAACAGGAGATCTTCCTCAAGATCGTCATAAGTGCGAAAGATTTGGGCGCGCAGTCCCCTCAGGATTCTATTGAGCTTCATGTACTGTTCTAGCGTGATAGCATCCCACCATTTAGATTGTTCATTCATTTTCAGTCGTTCCAATTTTTTTAATTTTTCTTTAAGACCTTCATTTCTGATTGATGCAGTTGGTACTGTTATATCTGCACTTAAATTGTTAAACAACTCCTTCGCAATATTCTCTGTCTCTTGTAGCTCTGACATAGTGTGCATTAATTGTAGCTTAGTTTTTTCAATAACTATGGTGGTGCAGCCTACCCATATGACATAAAACAAGAACAGAAGCGATGGCTAGGATAGAAGGCACACTCTACCAGTCTAGTCCAATAATGAGTATATGTCTTATTTGTTTAATGTTCAATTATCTTCTGGTGCTCAGGAGGAGGAAGAGCCATCCATTCTTACTCAATTGGAAAGGTCCAGAAATCAACAAAAAAGTTCTCCAAGCACACAGAAATCCAAAATTGAGGTCGTGGGTTCAACAGTTCCTTTATTTCTTTCTGATCTTAGACGCCCCTTTGCCAACACGTGTTTCATCTCTGGCTGTTCCAGTCACAGCAGACTTCGTCAGGGCTTTACATCTAAAACAAAGCCATAATTTATTCAGGAGGAGCATCTAAATGGATTAAAGAACCCGCCACCTGGGTCAGATGACCCCAGAGGTTCACCATGCGTTTGGCAGATATGTGGTGTAAAAATCATTGGTTGAGTTGTGCAGTGATATTTGTTAAGTACACCACGTGTTGTGGTGGAGAGTCACCCACTAGATAACATGTGCTAGATATAAGAGTTTTACTCTGGTTAAAGCATGAAATGATATTTATTTCTTACACCACATGATGTGGTGGGGAAGGTGTGCAGACAGCATATCGAGTTGGAAATGTCGAACTACAGAAATATCGAGTCCTAAATATCATGAGTCAGAAATATCAACAGCAAGAACATCGTGGTCAAGAATATCAATTTTAAGGTAAGAAATATCGTTTTTAAAAATATAGAAGTCATTAATATCGTTTGCAAAAATATAGTTGTTTAAAATATCGATTTAATTAGTGTTATGTATTTTAGTATATATCTTAAATGTATGTGATGTATTTTTTTGTATAAGAATTGTTTATGTTTTTTAATATATGTGTTACATTTTTAGTAGTTATCAATTTTATTTTAATTAAATTTTGCATTTTTTAGTTCCGTAGCAGGTTGTGAGTTTATAAGGGAATAGGGTGGGAAGTAATTTAATTATAATAAATTAATTAGTATTTTTATTTATTAATATTTATTTAATTGAGATGTTATAGTATTAATTGTGGGAAGTAATTTATTATTAATTGGTTGTTAATTAATATTAATTAATTGCTAATTAATTGTGGTAATTGTGTGATTTTGTTTAGGTGCGGGTTGTGGGGTTTATAGGGGTAAAGGGTGGGAAGTAATTTATGTTTAATCAATTAATAATTAGTTGTTAAATATTAATTCATTGTAAATTAATTATGGAAATTGTGTAAGTAATTTTAGGTGAGGTTTGTGGGGTTGGTAGGGATAAAGGGCGGGAAGTAATTTATGTTTAATTGGTTGTTAATTAATATTAATTAATTAATTGCTAATTAATTATGGTAATTGTGTGATTTTGTTTAGGTGCGGGTTGTGGGGTTTATAGGGGTAAAGTGTGGGAAGTAATTTATGTTTAATTAATTAATAATTAGTTGTTAATAAATATTAATGCATTCATTGTAAATTAATTATGGAAATTGTGTAAATTTAGGTGAGGGTTGTGGGGTTTGTAGGGGTAAAGGGCGGGAAGTAATTTATGTTTAATTAATTAAGAATTCGTTCTTAATTAATTTTAATTAATTAATTGAAAATTAAATATGGACATTGTGTAATTATTTTAGGTGTGGCTTGTGGGGTTTATAGGGGTAAAGGGTGGGAAGTAATTTATGTTTAATTAATTAATAATTTGTTGATCATTAATATTAATTAATTGATATTTAATTAGGGTAATTGTTTATTTTTGTGTGTGTTTTTTACTTTTATAGGGTAAAGGGTGGGGAGTAAATTAATTTTACTTACTTTATAATTAGTTGTTAAATACTATTAGTTTTTTAATTGAAAATACGATTTAATTGTGTAATTAATTTTTTTACAGTTTAATTTTAGCTGTGGTTTGTGGGGGTTATAGGGGTAAAGTGTGGGAAGTTAATTAAATTGTATGAGTTTTAATTTGTTTTTTAATTAATATTTCTTTAATTGGTAATTAATTATGTTAATAATGTAAGTACGTTTTTTTTAAATTTAGATGTGGGTTGTGAATTGTGTGGTGTTATAGGGTAGGAAATAAAAAAAGTAAATTTATGTTATAATTAATGTTTTTGTTTCTAAATAATTTCTAATTAAAAATATTTATTTGTTTGAAAATTATTTTTTATTTTATTTAATATAATATTTGTAGGTATTTGTCATAAGCAATTAACATTATAATATGTCTTTTAAAAAATTGTAATATTAAATATATTTTTATTTTTATTTTTAACATATTTAGATATTATTTATTTATTTTGTTTTTTAAATATTTTTGTTAATATTTTGTTTATTTTTAATTTTGAACTGACTGGAGTGAGAATATTAATTGTTACCCCTCCGCAATCCAACACTTTCCCTACTGTTGCACTGATTGGAGTGGGAATAGTAAATTTTACCCCGCCACTATTCAACACTTTCCCTACTGTTACAATTATTTGAGTGGGAATAGTAAATGTTATCCCTCCGCAATCCAACAATTTCCCTACTGTTGTACTGACTTGAGTGGGAATAGTCATTTTTACCCCTCCGCTATCCAACACATTCCCTGTTACGATTATTGGAGTGGGAATAGTAAATTATATCGCTCCGCAATCCAACAATTTCCCTATTGTTGCACTGACTTGAGTGGGAATAGTAAGTTTTACCCCTCCGCTATCCAACACTTTCCCTACTGTTGCACTGATAGGAGTGGGAATAGTAATTTTTACCCGTCCGCTATCCAACACTTTCCTTACTGTTACACTCACTGGAGTGGTTATAGTAATTTTTACCCCTCTGCTATCCAACACTTTCCCTACTGTTGCACTGACTGTAGTGGTAAAGATTTTCAAATAGTTTAATGTTTTAATTTATAATAGAATGTTTTTTTAATAGATTTTATGTTATTGGTATATATATATATAATATTTTTTTAATCTTTCTATTGCATTTTAATTAGATTATTGTATTTTTGCACAAATTGTACTGAGTTGCACGATTAGCCTTTGCTGCTATGCACTTTTGCACTTTAATGGGTCCTTTCTGTAAATGTACTATACTAAAAAAGCAAGTATCCAATTGTCTCACAAATTATTCAGGATTCATCCTGTAATATTGCAGTATCAATTTTAATGTGCAGTCCAGTTTTCTTTTGTTAGAAATGGTGTATTTATACAGATATCATTTTTTCATCATTTTTTAACCGGTTCATTTATTTGTATGGAGTATATGTATTTATACAGAAATATTTATATTAAATTATCAATATTTTTCAATACGATTGTTTAAATTGTTATAATGCACTAATAATATTGAAACGTTATGTTTTATATGCAATTTTCGAGACAATTATACTGAATATTGTATATTCTTTTTTCCATGCACATGATCATGTGACACGGAACACAGGGAGGCGGGGATTCACTGGGAAGTTGCATTTAAAAAAGAAGGTTCAGGCTAATTTTCCGTATGTGATCAAGGGCTTTCGAGCTCGAAACGCGTCATTTCATGAGAAACATGGTTGAATAAAACTACTTGCCTGAAGATTTCGAGTTGGTCCGTCTCTCCTTCTTCGCCGCCTGGAGGTTGCGGGAGTTTTACATTATACTTGGATATATATATATATATATTATCTACTGGCGGTCGCCAGTAGATAGTTATAGTTAAAACCTATTATCCATAGGAAATCCGCGACATTCTATGTGAAATAACGTTGGCGCCGGTTGACGAATCTTCGCGAAAGTTTCCAACTTGTTGGGGCGCTCCGGTCCGCTCCTATCCTGAAAGTCTCGGGGTGATACGTCAAGCGGGGGCCGAGAAAAAAGGGGGGTCCCAAAACGTGTTTTCCCCATTCATTTTTCCATAGGAACCTTTAGTCGCAGCTACAGCCCGAACTGCTGAACGGAATTACACCAAATTTGGCAAAGAGGTAGCCCTTGGTTCAGTGTCGTGCCTTTTGCTTAAATGGTGTAAATCCGTTCAGTAGTTCCTGAGAAAATCAAAAGTAAAGTCACATATATATCTGGGCGGAGCCTAACCACATATGTCATCGTGAGATCTGATTGGCTGTCAGCACTTCATCCTGGAATTGCTGGCAGCCATCTTGGGACCAATATAAATGATAGTACCTCATTGAAATGCATTGTAGTGAATAGAAGATTTTGAGGGTCACCAAAAGGAGAACTATAAAGGGTGATAACAGGCTTTAGTTACATTAGAATTTATTTGTTGATGGTACCATACTAATTTTAGGAATTGTGGTGTATTCTAAGGTGATTTTACCATGTGAAAAACCTTCTGCTGGGATATCATGAATCATGTTTGAGAGAACACTATTTTCTCATGCTTGTCCCATGGAGGTTTGGAAGGTGCTCCAGAAGCTAAAATGAGAGCATATTTTCTGTAAATTCACATTATCTTTCTCACTCATGTGAGAATGAAGTCTGACATTCTCAGTAAAACATGTACATCCAACAAGGGCAGAGACTGTCAGTTGATTCCTTTGTGTTCTACTGCAGCTTCCCAGAGTGTTCTAAAGAACAACTAGAGTGCTAACAGCCTTACTTATGACAAAAGTATGGCACACCTGAAGCCATCTTGATTGGAATAAACTGGTAACACTTAAAACATTTAATTTAAAAAGGAACAAAATGATGGGGTTCATTTTGTCATAGAAATTATGGTTAGTGCTGTAGAAAGAAAAATTAGGACATGTTTCAAGTGTGATCTCAAATATCTTCCTGTTATATTTCAACAGGAGCAGCCTGCCAGTTGATGCCTTTGTGTTCTACTGCAGCTTCCCAGAGTGTTCTAAAGAACAACTAGAGTGCTAACAGCCTTACTTATGACAAAAGTATGGCACACCTGAAGCCATCTTGATTGGAATAAACTGGTAACACTTAAAACATTTAATTTAAAAAGGAACAAAATGATGGGGTTCATTTTGTCATAGAAATTATGGTTAGTGCTGTAGAAAGAAAAATTAGGACATATATTTCAAGTGTGATCTCAAATATCTTCCTGTTATATTTCAACAGGAGCAGCCTGCCAGTTGATGCTTTTGTGTTCTACTGCAGCTTCCCAGAGTGTTCTAAAGAACAACTAGAGTGCTAACAGCCTTACTTATGACAAAAGTATGGCACACCTGAAGCCATCTTGATTGGAATAAACTGGTAACACTTAAAACATTTAATTTAAAAAGGAACAAAATGAGGGGTTCTTTTTTAAATAGAAATTATGGTTAGTGCTGCAGAAAGAAAAATTAGGGCACGTTTTAAGTGAGATCTCAAATCCTCTTCTATTTCATTAGAAAATTCTGACATGCAGACTGAAACAATCACTTTCAATACCAGCAGCAGACTACCAGTTAACTCCCTGGTGAGCAGTAGCTTTACTCCAGTGATCTAATGAGCAACTAGAGTGCTAACATTCTGAATTTATGGCAGATGTGAGACACATCTGAATGCCTTCTTGATGGAATCAAAGTAAAAAACTGAAAGCATTTCCTACTGAGGAGACTGCAGTAAATGAAGAAATTAGGAAACTTCATAACAAAGAAGTCTTCCAAGATGGCCACCAGTGAAAAAAGAGCCCAAATGTAGCACAAATATTACCCAGATGTAGCCCACATATAGCCCAATGACAAAAGTGTGCAAAACACTTTTTATTTTTAGTTTTTTTGCAGTTTTATGTAGTGCAGACTGGTCAGGTATTGGAGCATTGCATCTTAAAACATGACCCCCTACACTACAAAAACACCACTGCACTACCTTAAACCCTAAAACACTACCCCCAGCACGACCCCCTACACTACACAAGCACCACTGCACTATCCTAAACCCTAAAACACTACCCCCAGCACGACCCCCTACACTACCCAAACACCACTGCACTAACCTAAATCCTAAAACACTACCACCAGCACGACCCCCTACACTACCCAAACACCACTGCACTACCCTAAAACATGACCCCTACACTACACAAACACCACTGCACTACCCTAAACCCTAAAACACTACCCCCAGCACGACCCCCTACACTACACAAGCACCACTGCACTACCCTAAACCCTAAAACACTACCCCCAGCACGACCCCCTACACTACACAAACACCACTGCACTACCCTAAACCCTAAACCACTACCCCCAGCACGACCCCGTACACTACCCAAACACCACTGCACTAACCTAAATCCTAAAACACTACCCCCAGCATGACCCCTACACTACCCAAACACCACTGCACTACCCTAAAACATGACCCCCTACACTACACAAACACCACTGCACTACCCTAAACCCTAAAACACTACCCCCAGCACGACTCCCTACACTACACAAGCACCACTGCACTACCCTAAACCCTAAAACACTACCCCCAGCACGACCCCCTACACTGACCGAACACCACTGCACTGCCCTAAACCCTGAAACACCAGCCCCTGCATGACCCCCTACACTGCCCGAACACCACTGCACTGCCCTAAACCCTGAAACACCACCCCTAGCACGACCCCCTACACTGCCCGAACACCACTGCACTGCCCTAAACCCTGAAACACCACCCCCTTCATGACCCCCTACACTGCCCGAACACCACTGCACTGCCCTAAACCCTGAAACACCACCCCCAGCATGACCCCCTATACTGCCCGAACACCACTGCACTGCCCTAAACCCTGAAACACTACCCCAGCAAGACCCCCTACACTGCCCGAACACCACTGCACTGCCCTAAACCCTGAAACATCACCCCCAGCAAGACCCCCTACACTGCCCGAACACCACTGACCTAAACCCTGAAACACCACCCCCAGCACGACCCCCTACACTGCCCGAACACCACTGCACTGCCCTAAACCCTGAAACACTACCCCCAGCATGACCCCCTACACTGCCCGAACACCACTGCTCTGCCCAAAACCCTGAAACACCAGCCCCAGCACGACCCCCTACACTGCCCGAACACCACTGCACTGCCCTAAACCTTGAAACACCAGCCCCTGCACGACCCCCTACACTGCCCGAACACCACTGCACTACCCTAAACCGTGAAACATCACCCCCAGCACGACCCCCTACACAGCCCGAGCACCACTGCACTGCCCTAAACCCTGAAACACCAGCCCCAGCACGACCCCCTACACTGCCCGAACACCACTGCACTGCCCTAAACCCTGAAACACCAGCCCCAGCACGACCGCCTACACTGCCCGAACACCACTGCACTGCCCTAAACCCTGAAACACCAGCCCCAGCACGACCCCCTACACTGCCCGAACACCACTGCACTGCCCTAAACTGTGAAACACCAGCCTCAGCACGACCCCCTACACTGCCCGAACACCACTGCACTGCCCTGAACCCTGAAACACCAGCCCTAGCACAACACCCTACACTGCCCGAACACCACTGCACTGCCCTCAACCCTGAAACACCACCCCGTGCATGACCACCTACACTGCCCGAACACCACTGCACTGCCCAAAACCCTGAAACACCACCCCCAGCGCGACCCCCTACACTGCCCGAACACCACTGCACTGCCCTAAACCCTGAAACACTAGCCCCTGCACAGACCCCCTACACTGCTCGAACACCACTGCACTGCCCTAAACCCAGAAACACCATCCCCAGCACGACCCCCTATACTGCCCGAACACCACTGCACTGCCCTAAACCCTGAAACACCACCCCCAGCAAGACCCCCTACACTGCCCGAACACCACTGCACTGCCCTAAACCCTGAAACACCAGCCCCAGCACGACCCCCTACACTGCCCGAACACCACTGCACTGCCCTAAACCCTGAAACCCCACCCCCAGCATGACCCCCTACACTGCCAGAACACCACTGCACTGCCCTAAACCCTGAAACACCACCCCCTGCACGACCCCCTACACTGCCCGAACACTACTGCACTGCCCTAAACCCTGAAACACCACCCCCAGCACGACCCCCTACACTGCACGAACACCACTGCACCGCCCTAAACCCTGAAACACTACCCCCAGCAAGACCCCCTACACTGCCCGAACACCACTGCACTGCCCTAAACCCTGAAACATCACCCCCAGCAAGACCCCCTACACTGCCCGAACACCACTGCCCTAAACCCTGAAACACCACCCCCAGCAAGACCCCCTATACTGCCCGAACACCACTGCACTGCCCTAAACCCTGAAACACCACCCCCAGCAAGACCCCCTACACTGCCCGAACACCACTGCACTGCCCTAAACCCTGAAACACCAGCCCCAGCACGACCCCCTACACTGCCCGAACACCACTGCACTGCCCTAAACCCTGAAACACCACCCCCAGCATGACCCCCTACACTGCCCGAACATCACTGCCCTGCCCTAAACCCTGAAACACCTGCCCCAGCACAACCCCGTACACTGCCCGCACACCACTGCACTGCCCTAAACCCTGAAACACCAGCCCCAGCACGACCGCCTACACTGCCCGAACACCACTGCACTGCCCTAAACCCTGAAACACCAGCCCCAGCACGACCGCCTACACTGCCCGAAAACTACTGCACTGCCCTAAACCCTGAAACACCACCCCCAGCAAGACTACCTACACTGGCCGAACACCACTGCACTGCCCTAAACCCTGAAACACCAGCCCCAGCACGACCGCCTACACTGCCCGAAAACTACTGCACTGCCCTAAACCCTGAAACACCACCCCCAGCACGACACCCTACACTGCCCGAACACCACTGCACTGCCCTAAACCCTGAAACACCACCCCAGCACGACCCCCTACACTGCCCGAACACCACTGCACTAAACCCTGAAACACCACCCCCTGCACGACCCCCTACACTGCCGGAACACCACTGCACTGCCCTAAACCCTGAAACACCACCCCCAGCACGACCCCCTACACTGCCCTAACACCACTGCACTGCCCTAAACCCTGAAACATCACCCCCAGCACAACCCCCTACACTGCCTGAGCACCATTGCTCTGCCCTAAACCCTGAAACACTAGCCCCAGCACGACCCCCTACACTGCCCGAACACCACTGCACTGCCCTAAACCCTGAAACACCACCCCCAGCACGACCCCCTACACTGCCCGAACACCACTGCACTGCCCTAAACCCTGAAACACCAGCCCCAGCAAGACCCCCTACACTGCCCGAACACCACTGCATTGCCCTAGACTCTGAAACACCAGCCCCAGCAAGACCCCTACACTGCCCGAACACCACTGCACTGCCCTAAACCCTGAAACACCAGCCCCAGCATGACCCCCTACACTGCCCGAACACCACTGCACTGCCCTAAACCCTGAAACACCAGCCCCAGCACGACCCCCTACACTGCCCGAACACCACTGCACTGCCCTAAACCCTGAAACACCAGCCCCAGCACGACCCCCTACACTGCCCAAACACCACTGCACTGCCCTAAACCCTGAAACACCAGCCCCAGCACCACCCCCTACAATGCCCGAACACCACTGTACTGCCCTAAACCCTGAAACACCACCCCCTGCACCGCCCTCTACACTGCCCGAACACCACTGCACTGCCCTAAACCCTGAAACACCACCCCTGCACGACCCCCTACACTGCCCGAACACCACTGCACTGCCCTAAACCCTGAAACACCACCCCCTGCACCACCCCCTACACTGCCCGAACACCACTGCACTGCCCTAAACCCTGAAACACCACCCCCTGCACCGCCCCCTACACTGCCCGAACACCACTGCACTGCCCTAAACCCTGAAACACCACCCCCAGCATGACCCCCTTTACTGCTCGTACACCACTGCACTGCCCCAAACCCTGAAACACCACCCCCAGCACGACCCCCTACACTGCCCGAACACCACTGCACTGCCCTAAACCCTAGAGCACTACCCCCAGCATGACCCCCTACACTACCCGAACACCACTGCACTACCCTAAACCCTAAAATACTCCCCCAGCACGACCCCCTACACTACCCGAACACGACTGCACTGCCCTAAGCCCTAAAACACTCCCCCAGCACGACCCCCTACACTACCCGAACACCACTGCACTGCCCTAAACCCTAAAACACTCCCCCAGCACAACCCCCTACACTACCTAAACACCACTGCACTGCCCTAAACCTTAAAACACTACCCCCAGCAGTATCCCCTACACTACCCAAACACCACTGCACTACTCTAAACCCTAAAACCCTAAAACACACCCCAGCACGACCCCCTACACTACCCAAACACCACTGTACTACCCTAAACCCTAAAACACTCCCCCAGGACGACTCCCTACACTACCCAAACACCACTGCACTACCCTAAACCCTAAATCTACCCCCAGCATGACCCCCTACACTACACAAACACCACTGCACTACCCTAAACCCTAAAACACTACCCCCAGCACGACCCTCTTCACTACCTAAACACAACTGCACAATTTGTTACAGGCGTTGCAACGCAGGCCTGTGGTGCTTACTGGAAGTACCTGGTGGGCTGGTTGGGCCCCAGGGACTCTCAGGATTCAAGGTGACCTAATCCCCCAACTTAAAACGCGCCACGGGGCGCGTTTGCACAGTGGTGAAGGGAGGGGCGGGGCCTCAGGTGACATGTGCGCAAACACGCCCTGTGGTGCGTTTTAAGTTGGGGAGTTAATTCCCTTTGAATCCTGGGGGCCAACTAGCCCACCAGGTACCTTCAGTAAGCACAACAGAGTTGCGTTGCAGAGAGGTGAAAAAAGGTGCGTGGCCTCGGAACGCCTCTCTGCAACTCAGCTCTGTGGTCCTAACTGTAGGTACCTGGGGGCTAGTTCAGGATTCAAGGGGACTTAATCCCGCAACTTAAAACGCGCCATGGGGCGCGTTTGCACACATGTCACCTCAGGCCCCCTCCCTTCACCACTGTGCAAACGCGCACTGGCTCTGGTTAGTCAGAGTCAGTTACCACCAGTACCCGTCTGAAAAAGTTGTGGGCACAGGATGATTTTGCAACAAGGCCTCTTTCTGCTCCTCTGTTGGTTCTTTCTGCACATCTTTTGCTTCTTTCTGTGCGTTTTTTCTTCTTTCTTCACATGTCCTACCTCTGTTGGCATAGTTAGAAACTAGCATTTAAAAACCTTTGAAATTCACTTAAAAAATCATAGGTTTCAGGCACGTTCTAGTTAGAAATTAGCATTTAAAAAACCTTTGAAATTCACTGAAAAAACCATAGGTTTCAGGCTCGTATAGTTAGAAATTAGCAATTAAAAAACCTTTGAAATTCACTGAAAAAACCATAGGTTTCAGGCACGTTATAGTTAGAAATTAGCATTTAAAAAACCTTTGAAATTCACTGAAAAAACCATAGGTTTCAGACACGTTATAGTTAGAAATTAGCATTTAAAAAACCTTTGAAATTCACTGAAAAAACCATAGGTTTTAGGGACAGTTATAGTTAGTTGGACATTGCACTCGTACAAAACCCGTGAAATTCCCCTGTTATAGTTAGTTCAGCTAACTATAACTCGCGCCCCGCAATGCACTGCTGATGACGTCACATATTACATCACTCATGACATGGTCAGTGACATCACTGATGACATCACTGATGACATCTCAAATGACATCACTGATGACATCATCCATGTGATAATTTCATGCATCTTCTCACACCCTAATATAACTTTTGATACACCCACTCTAAATTACAGACTGCCATTCTCAAAACCATAGACACTCCAACACCAAAAACTACATACCCACTCACTGATTCTTAGGTCTACACACACATCCACTCACTCACCTGTACAGTCACTCATACTTACAGTCACTCAGTACAGGACTATCATATGCACTCATACACCTATATAAACACTCACACACCGCCACTCATCCATAGAGGTACTCACACACCTAGTCAGTCATGCAAAAAATTAATCACACACCCATTTACTCACCTATACAGTTATACACACACCAGCTCACTTACTCATACAAATACTAGCACATTCTTACGCTCTTATACAATAACTGATACAAGCACACACGCATCCATACAGCCACTCTCACAATAACACACTCTCACTTATAGCCATTTAAATACTCTAACACACATATATACTGCCTTTTACATATGTAGTTACTTGCACATGTACCACTGAGATATACATTCACTCACTAACACACCCATACACACACTCACCCACCCAAGCAGTCCATCACAGATGCACTCTTGAAATCATGCACCCAGTGAATCACCCACTCACACATCTATGTATAGAGTCACACACACCCCACCCACACAAACACTCAGGCAGCCATACAGATACTCAGAGAACCAATCAATAACCCATATAGACACTCATGTAGCTATTCGCAAATCCATGCATCCACTTACACACCAACAAACAGACGGATACAGACATTCACACAGTTTAGTCACTAACCCATGCATTCAGTAAGATACGTTTAATCACTCACTTGTAGAGTCAGTCACTCACATACTAAATCATCCATTCAGACACTTATACACCCACTCATTCTTCAATACGCCTTTCCCTATATATATTAAACATATTTAAACTTTACAGAAACACACAGTCACTGGATGATGTCATCAGTGATGTCATCAGTGATGTCATTTGAGATGTCATCAGTGATGTCATCAGTGATGTCACTGACCATGTCATGAGTGATGTAATATGTGACGTCATCAGCAGTGCATTGCGGGGCGCGAGTTATAGTTAGCTGAACTAACTATAACAGGGGAATTTCACGGGTTTTGTACGAGTGCAATGTCCAACTAACTATAACTGTCCCTAAAACCTATGGTTTTTTCAGTGAATTTCAAAGGTTTTTTAAATGCTAATTTCTAACTATAACGTGTCTGAAACCTATGGTTTTTCAGTGAATATATATATATATATATATATATATATATATATATTATGTTATTGGTATATATATGTGATCAAGACCATGGTAACGCGGTCGAAACGCGTCGTGCTGGGCACTTGCTGATATATTTGATGCTAAGGATTTCTGCAATAA
The DNA here is from genome assembly GCA_963921515.1 of Calotriton arnoldi. Lineage (NCBI taxonomy): Eukaryota > Metazoa > Chordata > Amphibia > Caudata > Salamandridae > Calotriton > Calotriton arnoldi. The sequence goes on from CAWUFW010001227.1 coordinate 969,671, forward strand.
AGCACTAAATTTTGGAAATACTACGCTGTGGTCCGTACCTGTGTATCGCCGTTGGTGAATCAGGATTGTGGCTTTTCATATATATATATATATATATATTATTCAACAAAGTTCCCAAAGCAATGAGAGGGCACTCGACGATGCTCAGCCATCCGGCAGTGTAATGCAGCTTGCTTTTCTGCTCCCACTTAATTTGTACTGCCAACGCGTTTCACGGCCTCAAGCCGCTTCTTCATGGGCTGCTTCCAAACACACACTGAGGCACGCATTTTGATTGCATTTACAGCTAGCTTTATTGACATGCTCGCCCCTAATGGGCGTGTGCTGAAGAGCATTCTTTTGATGCATGATGGACTAAAGAGTTCCCAAATGCGAGCAACAATCCCTTTAAGTAAGTTCAATGTGTGTTGTTTTAAAGCAAAAATTATTTCAAACCTTTAGTAAGGGTGGGAGCATTGCAGCAAGCTAATTCGCATATTGAGCACTGTGCTTCACACGATCTCGAACAGTTCAAAATCAAAGCCTCAATCAGCTGGATACCTTCTTTTCCTGCTGACGATGGTGCCCCTCCACGGCAGGGCTGCCGTGCGATATGTTATTCAACAAAGTTCCCAAAGCAATGAGAGGGCACTCGACGATGCTCAGCCATCCGGCAGTGTAATGCAGCTTGCTTTTCTGCTCCCACTTAATTTGTACTGCCAACGCGTTTCACGGCCTCAAGCCGCTTCTTCATGGGCTGCTTCCAAACACACACTGAGGCACGCATTTTGATTGCATTTACAGCTAGCTTTATTGACATGCTCGCCCTAATGGGCGTGTGCTGAAGAGCATTCTTTTTTGATGCATGATGGACTAAAGAGTTCCCAAATGCGAGCAACAATCCCCTTTAAGTAAGTTCAATGTGTGTTGTTTTAAAGCAAAAATTATTTCAAACCTTTAGTAAGGGTGGGAGCATTGCAGCAAGCTAATTCGCATATTGAGCACTGTGCTTCACACGATCTCGAACAGTTCAAAATCAAAGCCTCAATCAGCTGGATACCTTCTTTTCCTGCTGACGATGGTGCCCCCTCCACGGCAGGGCTGCCGTGCGATATGTTATTCAACAAAGTTTCCAAAGCAATGAGAGGGCACTCGACGATGCTCAGCCATCCGGCAGTGTAATGCAGCTTGCTTTTCTGCTCCCACTTAATTTGTACTGCCAACGCGTTTCACGGCCTCAAGCCGCTTCTTCATGGGCTGCTTCCAAACACACACTGAGGCACGCATTTTGATTGTATTTACAGCTAGCTTTATTGACATGCTCGCCCCTAATGGGCGTGTGCTGAAGAGCATTCTTTTGATGCATGATGGACTAAAGAGTTCCCAAATGCGAGCAACAATCCCCTTTAAGTAAGTTCAATGTGTGTTGTTTTAAAGCAAAAATTATTTCAAACCTTTAGTAAGGGTGGGAGCATTGCAGCAAGCTAATTCGCATATTGAGCACTGTGCTTCACACGATCTCGAACAGTTCAAAATCAAAGCCTCAATCAGCTGGATACCTTCTTTTCCTGCTGACGATGGTGCCCCTCCACGGCAGGGCTGCCGTGCGATATGCTATTCAACAAAGTTCCCAAAGCAATGAGAGGGCACTCGACGATGCTCAGCCATCCGGCAGTGTAATGCAGCTTGCTTTTCTGCTCCCACTTAATTTGTACTGCCAACGCGTTTCACGGCCTCAAGCCGCTTCTTCATGGGCTGCTTCCAAACACACACTGAGGCACGCATTTTGATTGCATTTACAGCTAGCTTTATTGACATGCTCGCCCCTAATGGGCGTGTGCTGAAGAGCATTCTTTTTTGATGCATGATGGACTAAAGAGTTCCCAAATGCGAGCAACAATCCCCTTTAAGTAAGTTCAATGTGTGTTGTTTTAAGGCCGTGAAACGCGTTGGCAGTACAAATTAAGTGGGAGCAGAAAAGCAAGCTGCATTACACTGCCGGATGGCTGAGCATCGTCGAGTGCCCTCTCATTGCTTTGGGAACTTTGTTGAATAACATATCGCACGGCAGCCCTGCCGTGGAGGGGGCACCATCGTCAGCAGGAAAAGAAGGTATCCAGCTGATTGAGGCTTTGATTTTGAACTGTTCGAGATCGTGTGAAGCACAGTGCTCAATATGCGAATTAGCTTGCTGCAATGCTCCCACCCTTACTAAAGGTTTGAAATAATTTTTGCTTTAAAACAACACACATTGAACTTACTTAAAGGGGATTGTTGCTCGCATTTGGGAACTCTTTAGTCCATCATGCATCAAAAAAGAATGCTCTTCAGCACACGCCCATTAGGGGCGAGCATGTCAATAAAGCTAGCTGTAAATGCAATCAAAATGCGTGCCTCAGTGTGTGTTTGGAAGCAGCCCATGAAGAAGCGGCTTGAGGCCGTGAAACGCGTTGAGCAGTACAAATTAAGTGGGAGCAGAAAAGCAAGCTGCATTACACTGCCGGATGGCTGAGCATCGTCGAGTGCCCTCTCATTGCTTTGGGAACTTTGTTGAATAACATATCGCACGGCAGCCCTGCCGTGGAGGGGGCACCATCGTCAGCAGGAAAAGAAGGTATCCAGCTGATTGAGGCTTTGATTTTGAACTGTTCGAGATCGTGTGAAGCACAGTGCTCAATATGCGAATTAGCTTGCTGCAATGCTCCCACCCTTACTAAAGGTTTGAAATAATTTTTGCTTTAAAACAACACACATTGAACTTACTTAAAGGGGATTGTTGCTCGCATTTGGGAACTCTTTAGTCCATCATGCATCAAAAAGAATGCTCTTCAGCACACGCCCATTAGGGGCGAGCATGTCAATAAAGCTAGCTGTAAATGCAATCAAAATGCGTGCCTCAGTGTGTGTTTGGAAGCAGCCCATGAAGAAGCGGCTTGAGGCCGTGAAACGCGTTGGCAGTACAAATTAAGTGGGAGCAGAAAAGCAAGCTGCATTACACTGCCGGATGGCTGAGCATCGTCGAGTGCCCTCTCATTGCTTTGGGAACTTTGTTGAATAACATATCGCACGGCAGCCCTGCCGTGGGAGGGGCACCATCGTCAGCAGGAAAAGAAGGTATCCAGCTGATTGAGGCTTTGATTTTGAACTGTTCGAGATCGTGTGAAGCACAGTGCTCAATATGCTGAATTAGCTTGCTGCAATGCTCCCACCCTTACTAAAGGTTTGAAATAATTTTTGCTTTAAAACAACACACATTGAACTTACTTAAAGGGGATTGTTGCTCGCATTTGGGAACTCTTTAGTCCATCATGCATCAAAAAGAATGCTCTTCAGCACACGCCCATTAGGGGCGAGCATGTCAATAAAGCTAGCTGTAAATGCAATCAAAATGCGTGCCTCAGTGTGTGTTTGGAAGCAGCCTTGAAGAAGCGGCTTGAGGCCGTGAAACGCGTTGGCAGTACAAATTAAGTGGGAGCAGAAAAGCAAGCTGCATTACACTGCCGGATGGCTGAGCATCGTCGAGTGCCCTCTCATTGCTTTGGGAACTTTGTTGAATAACATATCGCACAGCAGCCCTGCCGTGGAGGGGGCACCATCGTCAGCAGGAAAAGAAGGTATCCAGCTGATTGAGGCTTTGATTTTGAACTGTTCGAGATCGTGTGAAGCACAGTGCTCAATATGCGAATTAGCTTGCTGCAATGCTCCCACCCTTATTAAAGGTTTGAAATAATTTTTGCTTTAAAACAACACACATTGAACTTACTTAAAGGGGATTGTTGCTCGCATTTGGGAACTCTTTAGTCCATCATGCATCAAAAAGAATGCTTTTCAGCACACGCCCATTAGGGGCGAGCATGTCAATAAAGCTAGCTGTAAATGCAATCAAAATGCGTGCCTCAGTGTGTGTTTGGAAGCAGCCCATGAAGAAGCGGCTTGAGGCCGTGAAACGCGTTGGCAGTACAAATTAAGTGGGAGCAGAAAAGCAAGCTGCATTACACTGCCGGATGGCTGAGCATCGCCGAGTGCCCTCTCATTGCTTTGGGAACTTTGTTGAATAACATATCGCACGGCAGCCCTGCCGTGGAGGGGGCACCATCGTCAGCAGGAAAAGAAGGTATCCAGCTGATTGAGGCTTTGATTTTGAACTGTTCGAGATCGTGTGAAGCACAGTGCTCAATATGCGAATTAGCTTGCTGCAATGCTCCCACCCTTACTAAAGGTTTGAAATAATTTTTGCTTTAAAACAACACACATTGAACTTACTTAAAGGGGATTGTTGCTCGCATTTGGGAACTCTTTAGTCCATCATGCATCAAAAAGAATGCTCTTCAGCACACGCCCATTAGGGGCGAGCATGTCAATAAAGCTAGCTGTAAATGCAATCAAAATGCGTGCCTCAGTGTGTGTTTGGAAGCAGCCCATGAAGAAGCGGCTTGAGGCCGTGAAACGCGTTGGCAGTACAAATTAAGTGGGAGCAGAAAAGCAAGCTGCATTACACTGCCGGATGGCTGAGCATCGTCGAGTGCCCTCTCATTGCTTTGGGAACTTTGTTGAATAATATATATATATATATATAAAAACTATATATATATATATATATATATATATATATATATATATATATATATATATATATATATATATATATGTAAATTTGTATATAATTTTTAAATTATAAGATAAATTAAACTTTATTAGTTTAATAATTGTTTTAAAGCAACTATATATATATTTATTATGTATGTGTTTAACTTTTATAATTAAGTTTATTTGTAATATTTGTTAAAAAATATATTAAATCTACTTTATTTTTTAAATTAATTTTATTATTTAATATATTTAATATTTATTATTTTATTTTATATATATATAAAATTCGATATTTAGTACAACTATATTTTTAACATCGATATTTTTTTTTCTCAATATTTTTGTACTTACCTGTTTAAGTATAGGGAGTCAATATTTTTGTATTCTATATTTTTTCATCTATATTTTTTACATCGATAGTCTGTCAGTGAACCGGTGGGGAATCACCCAGACAGTGAAAAGTGCTGCATTTGGGAGTATTTCTCTAATCATATGTGTTGAGGAATAGAATGAAGTCAATAGTGAGAAAAAGTAGAGGCTCAGTACTCACTCAGTTTTATTAGGCTCTTGTTGAGAAGTGTCTTTTACAAGAGGCTTCCACAAGTGCACAATGCCATATTCTGTAAAGAGATGCAGGCTATATTGTCGCCATATTCTATCTGACAGTTGCCAGTCAAGGGGTGGATAGCAGAACATGTCAGGTCTTACCTCAAGGTGACTTCATCATATGTGTGGGACTCTAGTTAGTGTTGTAGGCTGATGATCTATAATAAAAATGTATGAGTAAGGTATTAAGTCTACAGGTCGAAGTAATGGCCTTGAGCATATTCAAGTCCTTGTCCTATAGACAAGTGTGTTCTTGAGGATCTCTGTTTTGGCGTTTAAGGTGGAGAAATAAGTTACAAAACTACATTGGGAAGTGTCAGTATCAGCCGAAAATCGAACTATCTCAAAATCAGAGTAACACACATCTCAGTGAAACTAACTAGTTCGCTCATATCTAGTTTATAGTTCTGTATTCCGTATTTTGAACCACCTGCATCTTGGCATGGAGAGATGCGTTTGATGCTACTACGAGCGCATTTCCATAGTCAGGCATCTGATGATCAAGGTCTGGACGAGGGTCTTGCGAGAGTCCAGTGGCAGCCACTGGAAAATCCTCTTAAGAAGGTGCATTGTCCTCTAACACATAACACATGTGGAAGTCACATGGTCCTTCATTGATTGCTTGTTGTCGAAGAGGATGCCCAGGTTCCTCACCGTACTTTTAGGAGCAGGGGCAGGGCCAAGCTCCACCGGCTACCAATTCTCAGCCCAATAGAGATGAGCTTTCCCAAGGAGTAGTATCTTGGTCTTGTCCCCATTCAGTTGTAACAATTTGAGGACATCCAGGTGGCAATGTCTCTCATACAGGAGGTAAATCGCTGTTTATCATCCTCCCTCTCTTGCTTGAAAGAGATGACCAGCGGAGTATCATCAGCATAAGAAAGTATCTCGAATACATAAGACTTAACTAACTGAGCAAGGGGAGAGACGTAAATATTGAAGAAAGTCAGGCTTAAGGCAGAGCCCGGAGGAACTCCCTTGTTCAGGAACACAGTCTTAGACTGGAAAGAACCCAGAGTGATGGTTTGAGTTCTATCTTTCAGAAAGTCAGTAAGCCAGTGTAAGGCAGTGCTGTGGATGCCTATCTCCTGAAGGCGTTAAATTAGAATAGGGCGTGACACAGTGTCAAATGCCGCCGACAGTTTGAGAAGAACCAGCTTAGCTGGCTTGCCAGCATCCAAAGAAAGACTGAGAGAGTCAGTCACCGCTACAAGGGTAGTTTCTGTGATGTGCTATATTGAGGGCGAAAGCCTGACTGAGAGTCATCCAGCAAGGAGTGAGCCTCCAGGTAGGATGACAGTGGTTTATTTACGTGAGATTCCAACAGTTTGCCAATTTTTGGGAGAAGAGCTATGGGACGATAATTGACGGGGTACATGGGGTCACAGTGAGTTTTTTTTTTAGAATAGGTGCAACATAGGCAGCTTTCCATTCCCAGGGGACCGTAGCTGAAAACATTGATAGATTACATAAAGATGCATCTGATGGAACAAGTGAGGAAGTTAACATGGTTATAATGTTAGGGGGACATACATCAGCCGGGGAGCCACATTTTTAATTTAGGTATGAGGTCTGACAATTGGATATGTGTGATGGGTTCAAATTTCTCCAGTGAAGCCTGAGTTGTAAAGCAGCAAAAGTTAGCCGAGCAGGTGGAGGATGAAGTTAACATGTTGTTCTGAAAGTTGCAATGTTATCTATTTTATTCACGAAATGGGAGGCTAGGGTGTCACAGAGAGTCTGGGTGGCCACTGTGGCTACGGTGCATGCACGAGGGTTGGTGTGACTTTTACAACCTTTTTTTTTAAACATTTTTATTTTTTTCCACAGAGAGTACTAACAAAACAGAGAATACTAATTAATTGCATACATTTAGCAAGTAGTCATACCAAACAAATAAGTAAAAAGCAGAAAAAACAAGGAAGGAATAGCTATACATATCTATCTAGGGAGGCCCCCGGTTCGCACAAAAAATTCCCATATGCGACCAAATCTTTGCAGTGAACGTATAGCTCTAGTTTTGGCCAGTGCTCGTTCCCTCTCATAGATGTCTTTCATAAGAGCCAACCATTCAAAAAAAGTAGGAGGGTTGGGCGAGATCCATGCTCTCGCAATACAAAGACGGGCAACAACTAGTACAATAGATAAAACTCCTCATGGCAAGATTATCACAAGCCTTAAACCCCAGCATAATCTCTTTATTAGTAAGAAATAGACTAAAACCCAAACATTGACCAGTATATTGCGCAACCTTCTCCCAAAAATCACATAACATAGGACAAGTGCAGAACATATGAAGGATGTCGGCTGCCCTATGACCACACTTAGGACAGCATGATCTGTCTACCCCATCTCGAACAGGCCCCTGTAACTGTTGTTGCCATTTACTAATTCTTTCAGGAGTATAGTATAGCATACAAATAGTTCGAAACTGTTGCAGTTTTAGATTTATAGAGTGGATGGAGTTATTTAGTGTGTCCAAGGCCAAAACAATCTCAGAAGTATCCATGGTAATACCTAATGTCCGACTCTGACATTTACAACCTTAAATAGTTCTTTGGCAAAATTATCTGCTTGAACAGTTCTATTGATGGTGTATGCTCTACGTATCTTTTTAATCCTAGTATGGTATGCTCCTAGCATTAGTTTGTAGTGATGTTTATCAAGAGCATCTTTGGTGTGCCTCCATTTACGTTCCAGTCTCTTGCAGTTAGTTTTGGTGGTTCTCAGGTCAGCCGTAAACCAACGGGCGTTAGGTCATGTTGGTTTACTGGTGTGTGAACGACAAGGGGCAACTATATCAAGTGAATCTGCAAGGGGAACTGAGAACCTGGTCCAAGCGGAATTGATGTCCTTAATATTCTCTATGTCAGGAGCCATGAAGGCAGACTGGAAGTTTTCAGTAGTCACTTAATTTCCAGTTCAGGTGGTTATGTACCGGTAGGGTGGTTACCTTCACCTACACATGGCAACAATTCACAGACACACACAATACATTGGCAACTAACATCCGAGATGCTTTGCAAGTTGATGCCGTACTGTATTCTCTTCAATTTAATTCCAATAGACTGTACAGAGCCTACACGCACTCTTACAATCCCCTATCTAGGGGAATTGTATTGCCGTATCACTGTGTTCTTTCTTCTTTCTTTCTTGAAAACCTCAATAAAAACAGTTTCAAAAAACAAAATGATGCACCAGCCCACCAGAGTGCTTTAAAACTATCAAGAAGTGGTGGTCATCACTTTTATGAGCAGTCTTTGCACTCTTCACAAACAATGGCTGCTTTCAAGAATCTTGGAAAACAAGAATGATCATGCCGATCTACAAGAAAGGAAAACTATCCAATCCCAGCTACAGGCCTTTTCACCTCTTCGACATCAAGGAAAACTGTTCATGAAAATCATTGTGGAACACATGCAATCATGGGGCAAAGGTGATCATATTGTAAATAGGATCCAGGGCAGATTTATGTATCAATTCTCTTTTATTAGTTTTCAACATAAAGCAGGTTAACAACAAATAAATATGCCAGGGCAGATTTAGAAGATGTCTGTCTGTCTACTATAGACCAAATATCCAATCTATATTCCATCACAAGGGAGTTCTTCCTCAAGAGGCAGACCCCCCCTCTTTGGTGTCTCCTTGAACTTTTCCCATGCATTTGACCTCGTTGAAAGAGATTTACTAAGGTTGCAACGGGAAACAATGAGTATGCCCCACACTATGAGAATATCAAAGAACCTATATCTAAACTTAAAGGAGCAAGTCAAACAGACATTAGTTAAACTAGAAGCAAACTGCTTATCACCAACAGATGAGGAAAGCAAGGTTGCATCTTAGCTTTGATGTTTTTTAATCTACATACAGATGATAGGTACATTGACATACTAATACCCCCTCAAGGTGTACCAAAAACCAGGAAACCACAGATTTCTTTGCCTCTCTATGCTGATGACTCCATTCTACTGGCGAGGACACAAAACACCTTTGATGCCCAACTTAAGGAGGTGGAAAGATAACCATGCCAACTACCACCTCAATGTCAATCAGATCAAATTGAAGGTTATGATCCACGGCCTCTGTGCTACAAGATCACAATGTAAATCACTAATATGGCTGATGGTGCAGCAAAAGCCATCTTACTATCTGCCAAAAATCATGGCACCTTGCACACACAAATCGCTGTGACAGAGTAACCGTTCCAATTGGCCCCTTAGTCACACAATCATACATATTTTACACAATTATATATAAAGGCTGAATCTGGCTGAATAACATCACATTACAAGCTTACATAAGTAAAGCAGAGGTGGCACAGCCATCATCATAGCCTTACAGCTACAACTATACACCAACACAGCAAGCATCATACATCCAAACCAACACCATTGTTCTACCACCATGCACCTGCACAACCACCAATATATAAGAATGTACCAACTTTCATGCATCCATACAACCACCATTTTACATTGCTCAACAGTGTGTGCTTCAAAAATGTTATCGGACCATCATGGAACATTTTGCCACACTTATAAACATTAAATTTGCCAAGTAATAACAGGGGCGTGAGATAATTGACTTTGCACAGCAGGGTTCAGACACATTGTGAAAGTAACACCTTAACTTTGAGAGATTTCTTACCCTTTTATGTTGAAGACACTATAAACAACCTTAACTCCCTTTCAACTTCAGTTTTAGGGACATGCATATTTAGTGTTATGCCATGGCAGTGAAAATAAATGTTGTCCAATATAACGTTATTTAGAGCAATTGTACTGATAAATGCATATTTAAACATTTATTACCACAGTGCAAAAGTCAAATTCCACAATGTTACCAAACTAGAGCAAAAGTAACATGTGAAATCACGGTATAATGCCTCACAGATTGCATATTACAATAATTTTACACAGGGAAACAACTCTCCTAAGGCATTAACCATGTCAATTTACCTTAATGAAAACATTTAACCCACTGCATCATGTTTTTTGTTTAAAAAAAAAACAACTTTTTTTAAAAACACAAATGCACATGAAAGAATGCAGTGGCATAAACCATTTATGTAGACGTGCAGAGTGCAAAATGCTATTTATCACCACTATTAAGGGAGTGGAGTGACCCATTCAAAGCTTCGCATCTTGAGATTCATGACCCCTGACCAGGCTCAACAATGGTAATAAAGAGCATATTATACTGTACACCTCAGCATATATGCTAAATACCTATATCAATGTGCATGTGTGTATATACATATGTTTTTATATATATTATATATACATATATATGCACTGGATACGACCATACAATATTTATACCAGTAAGTAACAATATCTAAAAGTAAATTGTAATTAAATAAAAATGCATATTCAAACCAATAAATATTACTACATGCGTTGTCGTCTCTTTCATAGCATTAAGGATAATATGATATGTTATCTCATCTGTAAAATTCAATTTCGAAATGCATGCCACTTCAAGGTTGAGGCAATGAGCACTGCTTGGTTGTTGTGTGAGTTAGGGATTGTGGTCCTAACAATGTATATATATATTTCAACACATACATATGTTTTACCTGTAAAGAAGAAACCTGCCCTTGCAAGTGTAGCTGGATCAGTCTTGGCATAGAAAGGCCAGCTCTTGAAGGAAGCCAGTCTCTGCTCTACGGCTGTGTAGATGTGGGCACTCTCCGGCGCACTGTCCTCTGGGAACTGAGCCCGAACCTCATACTTAGGGATGTTCCCCACTTCTTTACCTTGAATGAAGTCACAGTCAGGGTGTATTTTCCGGTGGGTGCTGAGTGGAGTCGAGCTGATACGCTGAACGCAGAGAACTAGCCCACAGCAGAAGCACTGGATGCTGTCATTCAAGCCGGTGCTAGCAAAGCCAACGCTAGCCATCTCCTGAGGCGACCAAGCCGAGACATCCGTCCAAGAAATGAATGACTTTAATCTGGTGAGTTCACTTCTCCTCTGGTGGTTGTATGCAGGGTGTCTTTGCAACTGTTTGCGTGTCTTCTTATATTCTATCTCTTGTGCAAGACAAAATTTTGCATAATCTATATTTGCGAATGCCCATAGCCCTGGCTTTTCACGAAGGTCCTCCTCAAAGCACTCAGAGATTTCTGAGAGATCCTTAGGCTCAGTTGAAAATGTGCTGGCACTCATCACCTGAAAAATATGAAGAGCCGTGTCACTGCCTGTGTAATGCTTCATATAATTAATGACTGAAGGATAAACAAAATCTTAAAAGTTGCATTGAAACATCTGCCACTCAACCATACTTAAGAGCTAAAACATAAAACTAAAATCGTTCCTATATAAAGGGCTCAGAGAAATTACAATGAATCATTTGCTGTGCACATATTTTGACTCAGTAGAAAATAACTAGATTTTGGTGGTTTAGCAATACACACTATACATAGGGTCCTAAGGCATTAGCACAGGATATTATTTGTAGAAAGTAGTATTTGCACAGAGGCATTTAGAGTCTCACCATGTTTTTCTTGCTATTCTATGTTTTCTCATTTTTCTCTAAAAAAATCGGCAATGTTCAAGACACAGTCGCTTGTTAAAACAATGATCTACTAGATCAACACACTGAAGAGAAATTATGTCAGTGGATTTGTGCAACAGGATTAGTTTCCCTTTGCAGAGTTTTTGGTGGTGATAATTGATTTTAGTAGGTCGAATATGGTTCTGTAGTCAAGGCATGTAGAAGAGAGAAAGGTTGAATTTTAGGACTGTATTCTTTCAAATTTCCTTTAAAGTTTAATTTGTGTAAGTAGCTTACAAATATTGCAAATTCTAATTTGACAACTCTAATTCATGACTAAATGTTTATTACCTCATCTCATCACAACCGATTGTCTTTGTTTCTCAATCCCCTTGGCATATCAGCTGCATTCCAGATTATTGGCCACTCAATCCTTGCTTAACATACTTACCTCCTTTTGAATGACAGAAACAGCTCTTGAGTGGTTGATTGGATCTTACCCCTCTAATCACTCTGTTGTGGTCTACCTCACCTTTCCTGTTACTTCCACGTCCCTGTTTCCTCCTTCTGTCTTTCCTTTCTTTTTACCCTTGTTGCTAATGGTGTCATCGCATTCCATGTATCATTATGTGACAACGGAATGGAATGTGAGGGGACTGAGGCTGGGACAGTTGGAGTTGAGCTGCTGCCTTGCTGGTGGTCCTTCTGTTGTATTCCTGAATAAAGCCACTAAAGACTGCTACGCTTCCTGGACTTCTTTGCACTGGCGACGAGTTGTGCCTGCGTGGGGACAGGATTTTGGACCACCAGTTTCCCCATCGAACCCAATTTAGAGTTGCAGCATAGTATTGGATTATGATTATTATTATTATCTCCTTGGACTATGGAGATTAAGGTACTGTGTATAATGCGCTGTTGACAATCTGTTCCCTATCGTGGATGTGTTCAAGGGATTAACCTGTGATTAACCTTTTAAGCGCAGTTTTTGAACTAAAGAAAAAAGAGATTTTAAGCCCAAAATAACGGTAGTTTTTCACTCGTTCTACCAAGCGACTGGGCCTTGTGACGTCTCCTACCTGTTTCTCTGACAACCATTCTTGGAACGTGTGTCCTCTTCAAGCGTTCTCCGCTTCTTTTTCTGAGGATTCCTGTGAAGAAGTGCACGGAGGCTTGCTGACACCACGCGAAGGAAGTGTGGATCCTCGCTGGTACTGCCTTTTCTGTGACGAGCGCTGTCCATGCGCATTGAGGCTTGATGACACCTCACGAAGGAAGTGCGGATCCCCGCTGGTACTGCCTTTTTGTGACGAGCGCTGTCCATGCACAGTGAACACGCTGTGTTCCCGAGGCGCACATGCGCAGTTCTGAATTGTGTCCCTGGAGTTTCCTGTACCAGAGTTGTGCATGCGCAGTGAACACACTTTCGTTGCAGTTCCCGTGGAGCACATGCGCAGTGGTGCCAACATATATATTTTTTTCTTTTCATTTGGCAAATGCGCGGTGATGCGCACACCCCTTTTGGAAGTTAGAGCATGCCATCCTGCCTGCTTGAATTGGAGCATACGTTCTTATTGATCAAAGGGGACGCCCTTTTTACAGTGTGTCAGTGATACACTCACTTCTTCTGGATCGTCATTATCATTATTTGGTTTTATGGTTTCTCTATGTGCAAATTGCGCTATGGTACACGCATCATTTCAGGAGGTACTGTTCCCTGTTGTGTGTCAGTGAGGCGTTCATTTTTCTCCATTTATGAGTGTATACACTAAGACTCTGGAATAATTTATTTGGGGTTAAATGCATGTTTGCTCTATGTATATTTTCACACATACCGCTTTATTTTAGTGTTCACTATAGTGCAGATACTGTACTCTGATTGTATTCACTTCCTTATTTTTCGTTTTCCTCTAACATGGCTTCTGCTGGCATGTCTCAACCGCCACAATTTCTCTCTGATTTAGGTGATCCCATCTTGCCTTGGAAAAGATGGAAGCCCTTATTTGATTCTTATTTATTAGCTATCGGGGGAGAAAAGTTCTCAGCTTTACGGAAGCAAGCAACATTACTGCATAATTTAGGAGTTGAGGGCAGACATGTTTATGACAGTTTGGACGAGATTGTCCTGAGACGTGGGGAGGGTGAGCCCGATAATGTTTATGATATGTCTGTTATGATGTTGGAAAAACATTTTGGGTCTAAGATTAATGTGGTCCTGGGACGTCATAAATTGTTTTCTAGAGTACAGGGTAAGCAAGAAAAAATTGGCAGTTATGTGGCTACCTTGAAAACGTTAGCTCGCACTTGTGAGTTCGAGCAACTTACTGACTCTTTGGTGAGAGACCAAATAGTGAGATGCACCAATGATGTAAAAGTGCAGCAGAAGCTCCTTGCAAAAAATCCTGACCTAAAAGAAACTTTAGCCATTGTAGAAGGGATGGAGAATACTAACATGTGGGTGCGAGAAATGAGGCCTGAGAAAGGCAATGATGTTCCTGTTGATGAGAAAACGATTCATGAAGTAAAAAGAAATGATTCTAAAAAGGAGGATTCCAAAGGAGTGTCTAAAGGGACGTTTGGCGAGAAAGATAGGAAGTCTGATTTAGAACAATCTAGTTCTAAATACAGAGTTTCGGATTCAGAACAGAGTGGGTTCAGGAACACCAGACCTGGTTTCAAATGTTTTAGGTGTGGAAGTGAGAGACATCTACCAAATAGTCCCAATTGTTTTGCTAAATCAGTTACTTGTAATAAATGTGGCAAGAGGGGACATTACGCACAGGTGTGCCGCAATAGTGGCAACCAAATGGTGCGTTATGTTGAGGAAGAAAAGAAATGTATATGTAGCGTCAAGGATGATGGAGTAGTGGACGGTGATGAATTGGATATGCCTGTGTGTGAAGTGTTAATTGGTGGTGAACAATTTCCTGTTTTGGCTGATTCAGGTTCACCTTATACCATGGTTGGTGATGCCAATTGGAACACTGTTTTTGGTTTTGACAAAGTTGAGCTTATTTCCCCAGACATCAATCCAGTTGGTTATGGTGGTGTCAAGATTGATGTTTTAGGGATACGTAGTCAAGAAAATTCAGTTTAAGGACAGAGAAACTGTTGGTAAGGTGTATGTGGCAAAGAGGGGAGATAATCTTCTTGGGTGGAGACACCAGAGAGATATGGGAATCACTTTGAATCCCAATTCACCTGAGAAGGTACTGCTTTTATCTCCTGGTTTGTTACCTAACAATGTGAGTTCACAGTTTTCTAAGGTTTTCAGTGATGGGTTGGGTTTGCTCAAGAATTTTGAACATAAAATTATTTTAAAACAGAATGCTCAACCATTTGTCAGCAAAGTAAGGAAAGTTCCACATATGATGATGGCCCCTTTAGATCAGGAACTCAAAAACTGTTAGCTGTGGGGTCATTGAAGAAATTGAATGTTCAGAGTGGTTGGCCCCCATCGTTTTGGCACCCAAAGATGGTGGCAAGGGGATTCGCATGTGTGTAGACTTACGCGGTTTAAACAAACATATTTGGGTTGACAGACAGCCTTTACCGAACATTTCAGAGACCCTTGCCCTGATCAAAGATGCTAAATGTTTTAGCGTTATGGATTTATCTTCCGCGTATCACCAAGTTCTACTTCATCCGGACTCCAGGCACTTGACATCATTTGTGACACCTCTGGGAGCTTTCAGGTTCATTCGCTTGCCTTTTGGTCTGGCATCCGCTGAGGCCTGCTTTCAGAGGGTCATGAATAAAGTCCTGGAAGGGTTATCCAAAGTTCTCATTTTCCAGGATGATATTCTTGTTTACGGGAAAGATCAACAAGAACATGACGAGCAATTGTGCAAGGTTTTACAACGGCTCCAAGATGCAGGACTTGTTATCAAAAAAGAAAAGTGCAAATTTGGTGTGTCTTCTGTAAACTACTTAGGACATACTATATCTGGTGAAGGGATCAGTCCTAAACTGGATCTCGCAGAGAGCATTGTAAAAGCTCCTGTACCTGTTAACAAAGATCAAGTCCGATCATTTCTAGGGCTAGCAGAATTGTGCTCCAAGTTTGTTCCGAATTTTGCTTGTGTTTCTTCTCCTCTCAGGTTACTACTCAAGAAGGGGACACAATTCTCATGGTCTGATGATTGCTCTTCTGCTTTCAATTCTATTAAGAATGCAATTGGTTGTATGCCTACGTTAGGACATTTTGATGCCTGCAGGAAAACTGTTCTGTCCACTGATGCCAGCATGCTTGGGTTGGGGGCGGTCTTGTCACAAATTGTGGATGGTGAATCCAGAGTTGTTGCTTTTGCGTCTCGCTCACTCAAGGGTGCTGAGGAGCGCTACTCCGTGATTGAGCGAGAGGCATTGGCCGTTTTCTGGGCTATCCGCCACTTTAAGTTTTATCTTTGGGGTTTGCCGTTGGTTGTTAGAACTGACCATCACCCTTTGTGCCAAATTTTCACTTGTAGAGAGGTGGACAACATTTCGCCCAGAATCAAGCGATGGATGGAAGGATTATCTGAATTCAATTTTGTGGTTGAGTATGTGCAAGGCTCGAAAAATGCTATTGCAGACTGTCTTTCCAGGTTACCCTTGCGACAATCTGGTATGAAGGTGGAAAACTCCCTTGTGGCGTGGGTGCATGAGTCTGCTGTCAATTCTGATGAGTGGTTTTCCACTTCTCGTGGAGACAATGATCTAGAAATGGTCAAAGAGTATTCGGTTAAGGGTTGGCCTGCAGACAAGGATGTGCCTGAATCTTTGAAATGTTTTCTTAATGTTAAAGATGAACTGTGTGTTTTTGATGAGAAACTGTTGAGGGGTAATCGTGTAATACCACCTCGTGATCTTAGAGGGAAGATTATCAATTTGGCTCATGAGGGGCATCTGGGGAGGAATTTGACCAAGGCCAGGGTACGTGAGTGGTACTGGTGGCCGACTATGGATCGGCAAGTGGAAGATGTTGTTAAAGACTGTTGGGAGTGTGCTAACAGCGACAAGAGTAAGAAGACTCGCACTGCACCTCTTTCGCCTGTGGAAGTTCCCTCTGAACCTTGGTCCAAATTGGGTTTGGACATTGCTGGGCCTTTTGAGTTGTTTGCTCATGATGAACGCTATGTGCTCTTGTTGGTGGACTATACCTCCAAGTGGGTGGTTACCAAGTGTGTGCCTGTTGTTAATTCCAGAACTGTTATTGAGTTTCTTTCCGAAGAGTTTTCCAGAGAAGGCATCCCCAAACACCTTATCACTGATAATGGGGTCCAATTTGTCTCCCATGAAATGAGTACGTTCTTAAAGGAATTATCTATCACCCACTTTAAGACAGCTCTGTACTCACCGCAGGCCAATGGTCTGGCTGAGAGCATGAATAAGTTAGTCAAGTGTTGTGCCCAGAGAGCTTTGCAGACTAGATCTTCTCTTAAAAAATGCTCAGAGAGACATGGTGGGCTCACCGCAACACTCCCGAATTGGTTAACTTCAGTTTCCCCTTTTCAATTCTTAGAGGTAGGAAGCCTCATGACAAGTTGAGTCCTGCTTGGTTGAAGTTGGATGTGAGTGATGTGATGTTGAATAAGCAAACTGGTTTGAGACAGAGACAATATCAAGAGAATTACAAAAGCAGATTTGACCCAAAAATTCTCTCTGCTGAAGCGTTGGTGTGCAGGGGATGAGGTGTTAATTAGGAATCCTGGTTTTCTGAGGAAGGGTCGCTCACGATTCATGGGGCCCTTTATTATCAAGGAAGTTAGAAAGAATGTTGTTGTTTTGGATTCTGGTGAAGTATGGAGCATGTCCAGGTTAGTCAAATGGCAACCTGGGTTGAATGCTCGTGGATGTGGTCGGAGTTCAGTTTCAAGCGGGTCTGATTGTTCTAGATCCGGTTGTGATGATGTTGCTTCAAATGTTCCTGGTCATGGTTGTTACAGGAGATTGAGATGCAGGCCGACCTGGCATAAAGACTATCATATGTCCTAGATATACACGGAGGTTGTATTGTACTCACTGCCCTCTGTGCATTTCAAAAGTAGTTATACTGTGCATTTTATCTTTTGCAGTCCCAACCTACCTATTGCAATGTTACTGCATTTTCCTTTATTGTATGAGAGGGAGATGTGTTGTGGTCTACCTCACCTTTCCTGTTACTTCCACGTCCCTGTTTCCTCCTTCTGTCTTTCCTTTCTTTTTACCCTTGTTGCTAATGGTGTCATCGCATTCCATGTGTCATTATGTGACAACGGAATGGAATGTGAGGGGACTGAGGCTGGGACAGTTGGAGTTGAGCTGCTGCCTTGCTGGTGGTCCTTCTGTTGTATTCCTGAATAAAGCCACTAAAGACTGCTACACTTCCTGGACTTCTTTGCACACTCATGTTCAGTATATGGGTGATCCAACCCATCCATTTCTCTTCCCATCCATTTCAATCTCCTGACAGGTGGGTGTTCTCCAATGCTCAATCCGTGGTCCCTTGCCAGTCTCACACTACACCTCCTCCATAAATGTGATCAGCTCTTTCTTTGGCTGCTCTTATCACCTATGTGGAGACAGCACCATAATTGTATTCTCTTCGCCTTCCTTTCCACTCCTCAACTACAAGCACAAATATCTAACTTTCTTACAGCTACTGATCTCTGGCAGTCCGGATACTCACTTGTGATTAACTTCTTTAAAAATTAAATCCCAGAGGTTGTGGAGATAAGGTTGCTATTGGTGCTCCACCACGATCCGATTACATCCTTGCCTGGGATCCGCTCCTTTCCCCCACCCCCGGTGCCTGGAGTCTCCGGCGGTGTGGTGGCCAACGGAGCAAGGAGCACCAAACTGCACCAAAGACTTTGGGGTCGGCCCGGCCGCCTTGAAGCCTGTTCAACGCGGTAGCCCGCTTTTAGGCCGCAGCGGCTGCGGTGGAGCAAGGGTCTGGTTCGAGGCCGGTCTGCAGTGCCAGTGGTCTGGTGGGGTGCCCGACTGGGTTCTGAACGGGATGCAGCCACAGTACAGTGGCGTGAGGAGCTGCCAGCTGGCAGGACATGGGTGACGGCCATGAGGCCTATGTGGGAGTTCCCCCGCCCTGGCTAGAGAAGGTGTGTGTTGACAGGGCCAACCTGGGACCGTGGCACGTTGCCGCATTGAAGTGGAGAAGCGGCGCAGTCACTGGACGCCCTGGGGATGAGGCGAGGCCCTGAGACCCGATTTGGCCTGGATCCCTGGTCGGAGAGCGGTCAGATCGACGGTCCTGGGCCCACGCCCACCTGGTCCCAGGAGCCGCACCTGCGGGTGCGGTTGCTGGGACGCTCAGGGCCCCCCCCCCCTTATACCATGCTGTTTCTCGCCCATCACAGATGGATTGGCCTTGGGTGCGATGCGGGCGTGAGGCCCTCAACACTGGGTACTGCCCTGGGGCCCACTTGCCTCGTGGAGGGGCACCTAGAGTCTTGACGGCATGCGATGTAGGCCTTGAGTTGGAGGCAGCAAAGTCACTGACCTTGGAACTGCAAACTCAGGAGGCGCCCCTCCTCACCAGATTGCTTATCAGGGAGCCAACGGCCTGATGCTTGGGGCTGGAGCTCATCCTGGACTGTGTTGCGGCTGCCCACCGCAGGTGAACTCACCCCTTGGTCTCCTCCTGACTTGACCCCGGCCCCTTCCCCCCGCAGCCTCGTTCTTGTGGCCTGTTTACGGTGTGGGTTCCCTGCCCTGGTGTATCTCCTAGTGGCCACCAGCTGAATGGGGGTGACGCTCCACCTTCCACTCTGGACATTCACTTGGCGGCTCCCGAGGGCCTGCCTCCCTGGCAGTGGTCCGGACGTTAGGTCAGTGAATGTGGCATTGCCTGTGGCTCTGGGCCCATTGCCTTGCCACTGACTTGCTTGTCTCTAGCTGGTGTTACTGTGCTTGGGTGCCTGGTGCTTCTATGGAGTTGCCACAGGGAGTTCCCCAGGGCTCAATCCTAAGCCCCACATTGTTTAACTTATACATGGGGCCACTTGCTACCATAGTGGAAGGTCACAAGGTGTCCATTGTGTCCTATGCTGATGATACTCAGCTTATTATCACACTGTCCCAAAACCCGGGACTCGCTGCCCATCAATTTTCCCAATGCATGGAGGAGGTAACAGCATGGATGTCTAATCATTGCCTGAAACTTAATGGCTTCAAAACGGAGGTGATGATACTGGGAAAAGCTCCATCTATCTGGTCGTCAGCATGGTGGCCTGAGACACTGGGCCAACTTCCAGTTCCTAAAACAGAAGTAAAAAATCTTGGTGTATGGCTCGACTCTAACCTGACATTTGAGAGCCAAATCCGAAGAGTCACAGGTAAATGCTTTGGGACACTAAAGATCCTGAGGAAGGTCCTCGACCTATTACCTGTCAACGCCAGAAAAACGAAGTACATACCGTGGTCACCTCTCAGATTGACTACGGAAATGTCCTATATCTAGGCGCATCTAAAAAAAGAATAATGAAGCTGCAATCGATACAACATGCAGCAGCCCGCCTAGTGCTGAATCTCCCGAAAAGAACATCCATATCAAAAGCCCTAGCCAGATTGCACTGGCTACCAGTCGAAAAGAGAATATTGTTTAAGACTATGTGCCACTGCTACCGTATTCTGGCAAATAAAGGGCCACGATACCTTCAAACAATGATAGCAGCTTACACACCCAACAGAAACCTGAGATCCGGAGGTAAAGCGCTAGCAAGGATTCCAAGGGTCAGAAAGGTCAGGATGGGTGGCCGATCCTTCAGATTCCTGGCAACTTAAAACTGGAATACACTGCCAGTTGAAATAAGAACAGAGCCAGCTGAAATTACCTTCCGTAGAAAACTGAAGACATGGCTTTTTCCCACCAACTAGTCATTATACTTTCCCGAAACCCCCTGCTATAGGCCTAGAGTCGGAGTGCTGAATCTGTCTGACTCTCAATGCCTACTGGCTGTTATCTTTCGGCAACCAGCGCGGGGACACATTCCTCAAGGGGCAGGCTCTCCCGGCTCAGCTGAGAGATAATACTATAATATTCACTGCACTCTAGAATCTCGCCCCATAATGCTTTGCTGGGCCTTTGGTTGGCATTGTATTTTTGCCCATAACTTTGCTCGGGGTGGTCCTAGGAGGATGGGACCACCACAATCGCTGAGCATGATATGCTCTTTGTGTTCAAGGCATCTGCTTGGTCCTTCCCCTAGGTTAGGGGGGACCCCAAAATCATCACCTCTGTCATTGCCTGATGTTTTTCAAAACTCACTTTTGTGAATTGGTTATATGCTTTTTAGCATGTAAAGGTAACATTTTTTATCATAGGGTTGTGGGTGCAGTAGCTTACTCCACTGTTTTTGCATGAATTCCGTGATTGTGAAACTCCTCTCATCTCAACTAATAAACCAGTAGTCTCACATACCTTTAGTAAACCAATAAATAACTATCTTTACATGCTAAAATGCATTTAGTCATCTCACGAAAATGAAAATATAGCAAACAGTACCTTGGGTTAAACAACAAATAACTCTATCTTTACATGCTAAAATGCATACAGTCATCTCACGAAAATGAAAATATAGCAAACAGTACCTTGGGTTAAACAACAAATAACTATCTTTACATGCTAAAATGCATATAGTCATCTCACAAAGTGAAAATGAAAATAAAGCAAGCAGTGAGAGAGGTGATGATTTTGGGGTCCTCCCTAACCTAGGGAGAGAAGAACCAAGCAGATGCATTGAACACCAAGAGCACATCATGCTGAACGATTCGGTGGTGGTCCCATCCTCCTAGGACCACCCCAAGCACAGTTATGGGCAAAAATACAATCCCAACCAAAGGCCCTGCAAAGCATTATGGGACGAGATTCTAGAGTCCAGTGAATATTATAGTATCCAATATCAAAACATTCCTCAAGGGGCAGGCTCTCCCGAGCTCAGCTGGAGAGCTAATACTATAATATTCACTGCACTCTAGAATCTCGCCCCATAATGCTTTGCTGGGCCTTTGGTTGGCATTGTATTTTTGCCCATAACTTTGCTCGGGGTGGTCCTAGGAGGATGGGACCACCACAATCTTGAGCATGATATGCTCTTTGTGTTCAAGGCATCTGCTTGGTCCTCCCCCTAGCTTGGTCCTCCCCCTAGGTTAGGGGGGACCACAAAATCATCACATCTGTCATTGCCTAATATTTTTCAAAGCTCAATTTTGTGAATTGGTTATATGCTTTTTAGCATGTAAAGGTAAAATTGTTTTATCATAGGGTTGTGGGTGCAATAGCTTACTCCAGACCGACCGCGTTAGTGAAACTCCCCTCATCTCATCCCAATTAATAAAACAGAAATCTCACATACCTTTAGTAAAACAACAATTATCTTTCTTTACATGCTAAAATGCATACAGTCATCTCACAAGAGTGAAAACGAAAATATAGCAAACAGTACATTTAGTTAAACAACAAATAACTCTGGGGCATATTAGCAAGGGCACTATCGCCGCTTTAGCGGCACTTTTTGCCGCTAAAGCGGCGATATTTATATCGCCCTATCAGCAAACTGTCTCTAACAGCAGTTAGCGACAGTTTGCGGGCATTAGCGCCCGTTTCTTTACCGCTTTGCATGTCAGCGATATTTATCGCTAATGACATGCAAAGTGGGCGTTCCCGACGAACAAACCTGGGAAACACTCGCTAACAGGCCTATCGCCTATTAGCAAGGTGGCCATGGCCCCAGTTAGCGACGTGAAAAGTCGCGCTAACCGGGGTCATCGCCATTTATTTAACACCTGCAATTAGCAGGTGTTAGCCATACCTAACATGGGGTGGATTATGCTGATACGACCACAGGGTCGTATCAGCAAGGTGTTCTCCCTTCTCCATGCAACATCGCTGGTTTTTCAGCGATGTTGGCCCATTTCCCCGCTATCGCTGGAATATTCATCGCCATAGCGCTAATCGTTGCTAATACAGCGTTAGCGTGGCGATATATTCCAGCGATAGCCGGCGATAAAAAAAATCACGCTAAGCAGGGTTAGCGATGATTATCGCCTCTTCTTGCTAATATGCCCCTCTATCTTTACATGCTAAAATGCATATAGTTACCTCACAAAAGTGAAAATGAAAATAAAGCAAGCAGTGAGAGAGGTGTTGATTTTGGGGTCCTCCCTAACATAGGGGGAGAACCAAGCAGATGCCTTGAACACCAAGAGCACATCATGCTGAACGATTCGGTGGTGGTCCCATCCTCCTAGGATCACCCCAAGCACAGTCAGTTATGGACAAAAATACAATCCCAACCATAAGGCCCTGCAAAGCATTATGGGATCGAGATTCTAGAGTGCAGTGAATATTATAGTATCCAATATCAAAACATTCCTCAAGGGGCAGGCTCTCCAGGCTCAGCTGAGAGCTAATACTATAATATTCACTGCACTCTAGAAACTCGCCCCATAATGCTTTGCTGGGCCTTTGGTT
The DNA here is from genome assembly GCA_963921515.1 of Calotriton arnoldi. Lineage (NCBI taxonomy): Eukaryota > Metazoa > Chordata > Amphibia > Caudata > Salamandridae > Calotriton > Calotriton arnoldi. Next base: position 992,793 of record CAWUFW010001227.1, read on the forward strand.
GGCATTGTATTTTTGCCCATAACTTTGCTTGGGGTGGTCCTAGGAGGATGGGACCACCACCGAATCATTCAGCATGATATGCTCTTTGTGTTCAAGGCATCTGCTTGGTTCTCCCCTAGGTTAGGGGTGAACCCAAAATCATCACCTCTCTCATTGCCTAATATTTTTCAAAGTTCACTTTTGTGAATTGGTTATATGCTTTTTAGCCTGTAAAGGTTAAGTTGTCTTATCAAAGAGTTTTGGGTGCAGTAGCTAACTCCGCTATGTGGGAATGCGTAGTTAACAAATCTCCACAACCTCCGCTAGCAGAGCGTAGTTCCTTGCCCATGGTTACTTGCAGCGGGCTACCTCGCTTTGAAGTGTCATGATAGCCGTGCCGTTGTGCACGCCTTGTATAAGATTCTGTTCGGTCCTTACTAGATCATTGAGGAGGCACTGCATCTGAGTTTTAAGTTGTTTCTGCCTATGAAGCCCAAAACTAAGAGCCTCCCCTCTAAGCCTGGCCTTAAAGGCATCCCATACCAGTGGGCATGATGTTGAATTACGGTTCTTATCAAAATATTGCCTAATCCATTGTTTAATATGACTGATAAAAAGTGAATCGTACAAAAGTTTCTTATCAAACGAAAAAGTTCTTAGAGGTCGAAGCATGCCTTTGACCGGAATATCTAACAACAGAGGGCCGTGATCGGAGCATACTTGAATTTTCGACCCTGAAATTAAAGACCTAGACATGAGAAAATAATCTAATCTAACAAATTTATTATGTGGGTACTGTAGGGGCACGCTGGACTTAGGAATAGTGTCATTTACTATTCCTACTCCAGTTTGTGCAACAGCAGGGAAGGTGTTGGATTGTAAATCCAACACCTTCTGCCCCCTACAGCAAGTCGTTGTAACGACTCGCGATGTAATGATTCGCGTTGTAACAACGTGGTCATTGTAACAACCGCGTTGTAATGGCATGCGATCTAAAGCATGCGTGGTAAACTCTGTTTCCCATCTTAAAAACCTTTGGTTTCCTGCCCCTATAACTAGTGACAACTGGGTATTCTATTTTGGCAGTCTATATGAATGTGTAAATCACCACAGACAACCAGGGGTGTAGGCCATGATGCTAATTCTACATTTAGGCCTTCAACTACTTGTGGCTCATCCAAGTTCAAACCGTATACTGAGCATACAACAAACTTGGCATCCCCTGCACGGCATTCAGCTACAGTCAACCAACCGTATTTATCTACCAGAGTCCTATTCATACCCTGTACACACTGTACCACTAAGATAGCCACCCCCCGGGTTGTTGTACCCTGTTGAGTCTCTGCAATTACCGTATACCCAAGCTCAGCCAAAATGCTGCGTTTATCCCACAGAGTTTGGGTTTCCTGTATACAGATAATAGCAGGTTTCATCAACCTGAGCTCAGCCTCCACCCACTGCCTTTTTCCTCTATTATTCAAACCACGTACATTAAACGTACAAATGCGTACCCCACGAGTAATGAACCTATCCCCGATTAATCACTTCAAAAACATTCCGCTGGCTAACCCACCTAAGCTTCAGGATTTGCATATAACCATCAAATAACCACATGTTGGCGATTCTCCAAATTCATGAGTTTCCATTGTGTGTCCTCTTTCTCAGAGCGCATTGCCTCCGTTAAAGATTATTGAGAAGCCAGTTCATCTTCCAATTTTGAGATCCGGGCTTCTGCTACATTGATTCAGAACAGGCTTTGGCGACGCGCCTTATAGAATTCTGCAATTTCCGACAGGCTCCCTGCCTCCTCTGGCTCTCTGTACGAGTCTACTCTCTATGAGCCATAATACTTTGATGGATCATAGCCAAGGATATTTCCTCAGGTTCCACCCGCAGTAGTTCTTCTGGATGATTAGCCGAGGCCCCATCGGTCGGCTCCAAGCCCAGATGTGAAAGAGTAGTCCCACTGCAAGGCAGCTGCTTCCCCAGATTGTACCTCTCCCACAAGCATCTTATGTCTCTTCTCTACCGTTGCTCAACCATTTCCGGAGTTACCACCAGGATCATCCTCAAGATGTATGTTGCTAGCTTCACTCCAGGAGCTGCTGGGCGACTCTCCTCCAGGGCCTGGTCTACAATTAGAAGGGGACTCATCTCCTGATGAATTAGAAGGATCCGGCAGGGAGAAAAGAATTGTGCCCAGAATCTATCTCTTTTTACAATACCTTGATTGCCAGTGTGGCCCTTTGCCCTCTGTTCATCATGGATCAATACTTTAGATCTTTTTGTTTTCTTTGGAGAAGATCTTCATGCAACTATACCACTTGGCTTACTGGGCTCATTAAACTCACTGGGTGTGCCAACGCCCAATATGGCACGGGGAGAAACTTGCCATGGTCCAGTATTACCCCCAGGTCTGCCATCTGAAATTAAAGCACCAGAACCTATTTCACTATCATTATATTTAGCCTGTTTGCCTGAGATCTCGTTATCCAGTGGGGCAGCCTCAGCTCTCTGATCGGGCTGCCCGATCTCCACAGGTAAGTACTGCTTAGAGCTCCCCCATCATCCTGACAAGCCGAAGGAGTGGTATCCGATTCAGATATTTTTTGCAATGGCATAGATAATTGGGGCTTTTTGTGTTTAACAGAGGAAAACAGTAAGGAGATGGCCTTCTTACCCCCTGACTCACCTCCTTGGGATCTGTCCATTTTTTTCTGCTGAAGCTGAAGCTTCCACGGTGCCGGCACCACTGTGCAGAGAACCAGAACTTCCCTTGACTGTCCAGAGGCGTCAGGCATCACACGAGGCTTAAACCAAGAGTGACGAAATGCACACCAGTTTCTTCCGACGTTGTGTAAAAGTTCCTTGAATATTGCTGTTTTTCCTTTTTTGCGTGCAGTCCAGATATATTGTGGTTTGCCTCACACCACTCACTTAAGAACATCAACACATGATTGGAGCGGAATCTCGCCCCAGTATCGGACGCACAGCGTAATCCCCTTTGGGCTCTCAAAAATATCACAAGTTTTTCAAGTTCAAATGATCATATTTATTGTGGGTTAATCAGTAATTCCATAACAGTTCAGTCCTAATTCAACCTGTCACACAGGAGACGTGGATGTATTCAAAAGGTTTCAAATACTGTAGATGTGCCAATCCAGGCCTCTTTCTATAGTATGTTGTCTACATCAAACAACCTCAGCGATGTTACTCAATGCATTTCGGGCTTTTCGTCGCCCTTCATCAGGAGTTCGCTACAGATTATAAAAACAACACCATTACAATGTGTAATCAGACCCCGTTGCAAGCAAACTAACAACAATAAATCAACGATTTTAACTGGTCTTTTTTGAAAAAAGATTTTAACTGGTCTTTTTTTTAAAGAAACAGACACCATAATCCGCGTTTTCCCTCTGAGCATCGTTTGAGAGAGGTTTCTCGAGTGTACTCTTGTTAGCGGGAAGTGATGCAATGTAGAGGGAAAAGGCGGCATCAGATCGAATTAGTTTTGCTAAAATATCGGTGTGCACACAGTAGCAGTTGATGAGAATGCATTCTGGGATTTGAAGTAATGTCAACCTATGAATTTTGGTGATTGGTACAACTAAGGGGGAGGAGGCAAGATTCCGGTAATTGAAAAGGAAGAAAGGCGGGGAACGGAAGGTTTCCATTTGGGGGAATGTTTGGTTTGGCGGGAAGGCGAGTAGACGCAGGTATGTGTGTGTATGAATAAAGAGTACAATGAACATCATTGAAGAACGGGGAACGATCAAATGGGGTTTCATGCAAATTGAGAACGAAGAACATAGAGGATGAGCATTGTTTGAGAGAGGTTTCTCGAGTGTACTCTTGTTAGCGGGAAGTGATGCAATGTAGAGGGAAAACGCGGATTATGGTATCTGTTTTTTTTAAAAAAGACCAGTTAAAATAGTTTTTCAAAAAAAGACCAGTTAAAATCGTTGATTTATTGTTGCTAGTTTGCTTGCAACGGGGTCTGATTACACATTGAAATGGTGCTGTTTTTATAATCTGTAGCAAATTCCTGATGAAGGGCGACGAAAAGCCCGAAATGCATTGAGTAACATCGCTGAGGTTGTTTGATGTAGACGACGTACTATAGAAAGAGGCCTGGATTGACACATCTACAGTATTTGAAACCTTTTGAATACATCCACGTCTCCTGTGTGACAGGTTGAATTAGGACTGAACTGTTATGGAATTACTGATTAACCCACAATAAATATGATCTTTTGAACTTGAAAAACTTGCGATATTTTTGAGAGCCCAAAGGGGATTACGCTGTGCGTCCGATACTGGGGCGAGATCCCACTCCAATCATGTGTTGATGTTCTTAAGTGAGTGGTGTGAGGCAAACCACAATATATCTGGACTGCACGCAAAAAAGGAAAAACAGCAATATTCAAGGAACTTTTACACAACGTCGGAAGAAACTGGTGTGCATTTCGTCACTCTTGGTTTAATTCTAAATGTTTTTGCCTTATATACTGACATGTTGCACCCAATGATTATCGACAAACCAGTTAAATGTCACAAGTGAGACGTCAAAACATCCTTTGGAAAATCGGCGGTTGCGGAAACAATACGGACAATTTGGGAATGGACGACAGAAAACATGAATGTTAAAAACATGTGATTGTTTTACACAGGCAAACGTGTTCATACCTACACAATAAGTCAGAGTATATTATTCGCGTATAGTTGACATTTGAGGGTGGGCGGGGCATGGCATCAGATCGAATTAGTTTTGCTAAAATATCGGTGTGCACACAGTAGCAGTTGATGAGAATGCATTCTGGGATTTGAAGTAATGTCAACCTATGAATTTTGGTGATTGGTACAACTAAGGGGGAGGAGGCAAGATTCCGGTAATTGAAAAGGAAGAAAGGCGGGGAACGGAAGGTTTCCATTTGGGGGAATGTTTGGTTTGGCGGGAAGGCGAGTAGACGCAGGTATGTGTGTGTATGAATAAAGAGTACAATGAACATCATTGAAGAACGGGGAACGATCAAATGGGGTTTCATGCAAATTGAGAACGAAGAACATAGAGGATGAGCATTGTTTGAGAGAGGTTTCTCGAGTGTACTCTTGTTAGCGGGAAGTGATGCAATGTAGAGGAAAACGCGGATTATGGTATCTGTTTTTTAAAAAAAAGACCAGTTAAAATAGTTTTTAAAAAAAAGACCAGTTAAAATTGTTGATTTATTGTTGCTAGTTTGCTTGCAACGGGGTCTGATTACACATTGAAATGGTGTTGTTTTTATAATCTGTAGCGAACTCCTGATGAAGGGCGACGAAAAGCCCGAAATGCATTGAGTAACATCGCTGAGGTTGTTTGATGTAGACGACGTACTATAGAAAGAGGCCTGGATTGGCACATCTACAGTATTTGAAACCTTTTGAATACATCCACGTCTCCTGTGTGACAGGTTGAATTAGGACTGAACTGTTATGGAATTACTGATTAACCCACAATAAATATGATCTTTTGAACTTGAAAAACTTGCGATATTTTTGAGAGCCCAAAGGGGATTACGCTGTGCGTCCGATACTGGGCCGAGATGCTGCTCCAATCATGTGTTGATCACACGAGGCTTCCCACCTCTCGCAACTTTGGGAGTCATTGCAGTTCCAGAAGCCGCCGCGTCCGCAGCAAAGCATGCAGCACAGACACCGCACAGGCGCAAGCCCCATCAAACACTCCAGGCGACGCGCGAGTCCGGGAAAGTCCGCAGGAAAGACAGCACCCGGAAGAACACACCGGCAATCCGGATAATCCCAGGTAAGAATAGACCAGCAGGGCACACAAAAAGATCCTAAGAACATCCCTGAGGAGTAGGGAGGGTCCGGGAGCAGCAGCTCTGACACTGCAGGCGCCATCTTGCCTCTCCATAATCTATTGTGGAGAGACATTTCCTAGAGGTTGGATTCTCAGGTTGTTTGGGACACAACAGGAGTACTTTCAGAGGTGCAAATAAACCAAGTAGAAGAGGTTAAGACTGAATAAAGTATGACGAAAGATAACTTGATTGTTACATCATTAGAAGCATACACTCTGGATTAAAAACAGCAGTCTAGTAGCCTGTGATGGGATGTTTTTCAATGTAGAACTATGTGTGCATCACATTAGTTTACAATAATGCAATATTAATGTGCGTGCATCACGGATATTATGTCACATGCAGGGTGAATAAGTGATGCAAAGTATGTTTTAAATTCCTGTAAATGAATCACTCAAATAAATAGTGCCCATCGGATGTGCATGCTAAATGATTGCAACTGAATACAGAGACTGAAGGCAGATCATTGAACTCATCCCCCACAATATGAACACAACGTCAGGACTGGACTGTTAGCAGGCACCATATGTAAACACTGAAGACGAAGGAGGGCTACTGCAACATGCTCATGTAGCTGTTATTTGAGTAGGCATGTCACCTTCATTTGCGACAGATGTTTCATCTAAGTACACACTAGATGTGTCCACATTTCAGTATTGCAATGGCTTTATTTATTCTGAAGCGACAAATGGATACAGGTTCACGAAACGGTGGTGGTTAGCAGAACATATCATAGTTAAAAGCAATATGCAAATTATAGATTGACCATAAGTAGGTGCAATATAAAGACATGTGGAACCCTCATCTAAAGTGGGTAAGAGAGAAGTTCTGGGGCCATGCTAAGGCTCTATCCTAAAAGCCAATGTAATGTAAAGCTTGCAGAAATGACACAAACTTAAAGCCACCCGACCCGAAGTTCACAGATGACCAATTAATTGTTACAGCACGTCACCATACAAGACGTATAAACTACTATGGCATGTGCGCGCACACACACACACCTGACACTGCTGACTAACAAATGCCTGATTATAGCTCACCTGCAAGAAGTGCTGTATTATAGATCAGTATTTTGCAAACTTCAGAACTACATTACACAGCATGTGCACACAGTGCCAGCCTACAAACCATAAGCGCGCACATACTTTACAAATACAGCAGTGACCTGCAGATGCTTGCGGCATACTGCTGACTCGGCAATGATTCACAGGTATATTAATAGAACTGCCCAGTGTTTAGAGAGAATGGAAAGGACAGGAAGGACTACTTAAACGTAAACAGCTCATATTGAACTGTAAATGCGAGCAAGGGGACTGCAAACACATGGGATGGGTGGGGGAAAACGATTGCGGTTTTAGGCACATTCTCTCGGATGGACATTTTCTGCCCGGATCAGCTTCATTGGGGAGGGTGTAGATGCGGTAAGGTTTACAGTAAGAAGAGAAAAACATGCACGGACTGTAAAAAAGACAAGCACACACTGGTGCTGTCGACCTCGACGTCAAACTTAAACTCGAGGACACACCGCGCTCAGCTTACTAAAGCACTGCAGATTAGTGCTGCAGAGATCATTTACAAGCCGTGCCTACAATACAGCATAAGATACACCGGCTACTCACTGAACCCTCATGAACCAGCATCAGGACAGAGCACTTAAGGGGCGCGAGGTGCTGCTTTGTGCTACCCATTAGTGAAATAGCAGTAAGAAATACCAGCAGTAGCATAATAAGAAGATACATTCTTTAATGAAGGAACCAATGCAGTACCACAGGCTGTTCTAGGTGTCCCAGGGACACCTAGTAACAGCCTGTGGTACTGCACACTTTCCTTAAAAATAAATATAGGCATTCCATTACCCAACAGCTTTAGCTCGCAAATGCTCGAACTCGTTTCTAAAGACACTGGGTAACTGAATTTAAATATTACTTAAGAAAAGGGTGCAGTGCCACAGATTATTACTTGGTGTCCCAAGGACACCTAGCAACAACCTCTGGTACTGCACCCTTCCCTTAAGACCTGATATTTAAATTCCACTACAGAGTGGCTTTAGGAAGAAATGCAAGCAGTTCTTCCTTCATTAAATGGAATATGGATTTTTTTATTATCGTACAATTAGAATTTTTTTTCTTATTGTAAAGACTACAAAAGCCTAAATAAAATGATCGCAAATGTTCAAACTCGTTCCTAAACACACTTGGTAATGGAATTTAAATATTACTTAAGAAAAGAATGCAGTATCACAGGTTGTTACTAGGTGTCCCTAGTAACAGCCTGTGGTACTGCACCCTCTTCTTAAGACCTGATATTTAAATCCCATTACCCAGTGGCCTAAGAAAGAAGCGCAAGCATGTCTTCGTTCATTAAGTGGAATTTTTTCTAATCCTTAAGGCTACAAAAGCCTAAATAAAATGCTGGCAAATGCTTGCACTCTTTCCTGAATCCACTGGGTAATGGAATTAAAATATTAGGTCCTAAGGAAAGGGTGCAGTACCACAGTCAGTTACTAGGTGTCCACACTGCACCCTTTGCTTAAGACCTAATATAGGCATTCCATTACCCAGTGGCTTTAGGAAGAAGCACAAGCATTTCTTCCTTCATTAAGTTAAATTTGTTTCTTATCGCAAATGCTTGCACTGCTCATTCCTAAAACCACTGGGCAGTGGAATTCCGATATTAGGTGTTAAGGAAAAGATGCAGTACCACAGGTTGTTACTAGATGTCCTTGGGACACCTAGTAACAGCCTGTGGTAATGAGCCCTTTACTTAAGCCTTAATATTTAAATTCCATTACCCAGTGGCTTTAGGAAAGAGTGCAAGCATTTTTGTGCATTTTGTTTTTAGGCTTTCGTAGCCTTTGCGGTATGCAGCACTTTAACTTTATATGTTTAAAGTTAAAGTGTGCAATGTCGTCAATGTTAGAAAAGCAAAAAAGTAGATATTAAAGGCGGGCTGCCACCATTTTGAAAGGTATTGTTGACATTAATGTAAAGGTGGTGGCCGCCTTTGTTGTTATAATTAACTTTTATAGTATTGAGTGCTTTAAATGGTTGACGTCCATATTAGTGGTGAACCTCAGAACATGTATGTAGAGTGGAGGGACATGAAGGACCTCTTTCACTCCACCAGCGAGTGGTGAGAATGGGTGAACGGCAGGTTCCGGAGCTTCTTCCAGGATGCAAGCAGAGCTGCTGCACGGGAAAAGAAGAGGTCGTTCAGGAAGCTGCAGAGCAAACTGCAGCAACTGTACGAACTCGAGCTCAGGAGATGGGACGTGGATGACGACTTGGAGGAAACCCGAAAAGGGCTCACGGAGCACTTTAGGGAAGAATCCAAGAAAATCATCTTCCGGACCAGAACCGAGAACCTCGAGAAGGACGAGAAATGCAACTCGTTCTTCTTTAAGAAACTTCACTCAGCCCACACACCGCGGGTAGAGCTTTGGGACTCGGAGGGCAACCTCCAAAGTGAGAAGGAGGAAGTCATGAGAGTCGTAACTGACTTTTATGGCGAACTCTACTCACCGAAGTTGTCGGAGAGAGCCCAGGCGGATAGTTTCCTGGAGGGCATCTCGAAGACACTGGGTCCGGAAGAGAGAGAGGGCCTGAACGCGCCCTTCACACTGGAAGAGCTGCACTTGGCCGTCACAACCTCCAAGAGAGGCTAGACACCCTGAAATAACGGTCTCCCAGTGGAACTTTATGTCGAACTGTGGGACCTGATCGGGCCGGATTTGCTGGACCTCTACGAGGAAATGGTGGGCAAGGGCAGTATGCCACAATCCCTGCGAGAGGGTATGATAACACTCTTGTACAAACAGAAGGGAGAGAGAGAAGACCTCAAGAACTGGAGGCACATCTCTCTCTTCAATGTGGACTACAAGATTCTCGCGAAGGTGATGGCCAACCACCTAAAGAAAGTGATAGCGAAGATGGTTCACCCTGACCAGTCCTGCGGGATACCGGGTCGGCAAATCGCAGACAGTCTGGCCCTGGTCCGGGACACGATCGAGTACGTCAAGGGCCGCAAGGTCCCAACGGCCTTGGTCAGTCTGGATCAGGAAAAGGCGTTCAACCGCGTTTCCCATGAGTTTATGGATTGGACACTCAGAGCACTGGGACTGGGGGACTTCTTCTGTGTAGTGGTGACCACAATGTATAGAGACATCTCCAGCACATTCAGCGTTGGTGAATGGCTGGAGAACCGACCCCTTCCCCGTCCTGTCGGGGGGTGAGGCAAGGCTGCCCGCTTTCGCCCCTCCTGTTCATCTGCGTGATTGAGCTCCTCGCCGAACGCATCCAGCAGAACAAGAACATCAGAGGAGTGAAGGCACCAGGAAGCAAGTGACAAGGCTAAGTGAAGTGCTCCCTCTACATGGACGACATCTCAATCTTCTGCGCAGACTGACTATCTGTGAAAGAGCTGGAGAGGACTTGTATTCAGTTTGGGAAAGCTTCAGGAGCAAAGATCAACAGCGCCAAGTCGGAAACCCTACTTTTCGGACACTGGACCCCTACCCGAGACCCACTGCCATTCCCCATCAAGCAGGACTTCCTGAAGATCCTTGGAGTCTGGTTCGGCGGAGAAGGTGCAGCGGAGAAGACATGGGAAGAGAGACTGGTGAAGACCAGGCAGAAGCTGGGACTCTGAAGCCTCCGGAAGCTGACGATCGAAGGGAAGTCTTTGGTCCTGCGGAACAAGACCCTGCAAGTACTCCAGTATGTCGCTGAAGTGTGGCCTGTGCAGACCCGAACAGCCAAGGCCATCACGAGAATGATCTTCTACTTCATCTGGAGCTCGAAGATGGACAGAGTGAAGAGGGCGGTGATGTTCAAGACCCACGACAAGGGAGGCAAGGAAGTGCCAGACATCACCACCATCCTGAGGGGGATCTTTGTGTGCCACTGCGTGAGGAACACCCTGAGGACCGAAGATGAGAGCCATGTCGGCTTTCTGATGGCACGCTTCTTCCTGTTGCCAAAGTGGAGGCGCCTCGGATGGGCCGAGTGGGTGAGCGCCGTCCCGTACAACTGGGAGACCCCGTGGTTCTACAAAGAAGTGGAGAAGTTCGAGAAGGAGTTCGGGCTGGAGGCTGCCCCCCCGCCACATGGACCCCGAAGCTTGTCCAACGCCAGATACGAGCAAAGGACATCAGCGAACAGATCAGCGTCCTGCCCGTCTGCCATAGTGGACCACATGTGAGGAAACTTCACATCTAAGCGCCTGATGAACCATCACAAGGACATCGCGTGGATGGTCATCCAAGGAGGACTTCCTGTGAGAGCCTTCATGCACGCAAGAGGACTCAACCGATACAAGTCCTGCCCGAGAGGGCGCACCATAGACGAGACGACATACCATATCTTCTGGGAGTGCACGTACGCACAGGACCTGCTGAAGGCCCTAGGCACGGAGCTTAGGGCCTGGAAACCTACTTCCTGCATCAACGCGGACTCTGATGTATGGTTTGTTCCCAGGGACACAGGCAGTAGGTGACCTCCAGGGCTGCTGGAGGCTCCTGTGCTGTTTTAAAGATGTTCTTCTGTTTTCCAGAAACCGCCTGGTAGTAGGGAAGAAGGAGACATCGACCTTGGTGTGCCGTAAGATGATCCACAGCCTCCTGCGTGACTACGCTGCACTGGACGGATCAGATGAAGACGACGACTGAGGACCCAAAGGGGTCCCCTTGTACTCTTGCACGGGGGGACCCTGGAAGGGCCACTAACCTGTTTTATCCTTTTTTTTCTTTAACCCAGGAACCGGTTGGCGACAGGGGAGAGGAGAAGTTGGATAAAGACAGGTGGAGTAAATGTAGGTATTTACTGTATGTATTTGACTAACGTGACCTTTTCCCTTCACAGGTAAAAGGTCAATGGATAGCTTGCGTTCTTGTTGCCAAGTTTGTAACCAATGACTGACGAATAAATAGGGTGTTGTGGAAGGTGACGATTGATGTATCTGAACCAGGACCAACGCCCTGACAAGAGGAAAAAAAATAAATTTGAGTGCTTTAAATTGGGTGACAAGCGGCAATAAAGTTGCGTCTTTATCGTGTCGGCATGGCAAGTTAATAAGTTGATAAAGCGCTGCATGACAAGTAAATAAGTAGATAAAGCGGTGGGCGGGCACATGCGTGCAATAGGAGCTAATCATTTAAGAAAATAGTGCTCACAGACTAGATAAAGCAGACCTCTAACAACACAAGTAAAAGGTCTAGTCCTCATGGGAGGTCACAAAAGCAGAAAAGGCGATACTAAGGAGAGCCTACTAAGCCTATTCACGAATCAAAAGCAACCATATAGAATAGACCGCAACAGGAACCAATTGAAAAGATGGGTGGGAAATGGGCGGAGCTTCAAGTCCATACCTGAATACTGCACGTCTCGAAGAGACAGCGCAATCGCTGCCTAGGCGAGACCTAAATAGGAGCTTCCTCATTTTGTAGGTGTGCGCATGCATCGTGCGTGCTCCTACATAATGATGTGGCCAGCTGCATTATAGGGTTTGTTTTTTTCTTATTGAGCCTCTCACAGGCGAGACCTATTGGCTTTGTCAATGCTTGTTATGCACATGAAGTTTGTAAAGTTAATTCATTTAACCCGCAACTTCTCTGAGTTATTGATTTATGTTCAGACAGTACAGCTCAGAAACAGTGAGCAAAGGTTGCCTATTTGCTTCTGAGTTATGCTGTCTTAAATAAAGCAGTAACTCAGAGAAATATTACTGCAGGCGCATAAAAACAGGTGCTGGTCTCTGAGGGAAACCATCAAGGCACATCACGATACAATCCATGGTGGGGGTCTGAGATTCGGCGAAGGCCCAATGATGGTCCCACTCCCTCCCTTGCACAGAGAGGTAGATAGCCTTCTCTTAGAAGTCTCCTCCACAAGCCTCTTCCAACCCAAGAATGGGAATCCAGCCCCAGGTCGTACTTGTGCAGAAAAAGTGGTTGTAATCTACAACCCATGTACAGAGCAGTGCTTAATTTGAGCTGGTGGTTTCCAGTGCTTGGGACAGTCTGCCACAAGGTGGCCCTGTCTCAGATGACCACAACAACAGTCAATTATTAATTCAATATACATTAATAATGACTATAACCTGCCGCCCAAGCCATTGTGTGATGGTTAGCAGTTATGTTGTTACTATCATTGCCAGCATGGCAGGAGCAATGTGTCGTGCAAGCTGCAGTGACCACCTGACCAGAGCCCTTGCACTGATTTATTTACAAATTAAGCACTGGTACAGACAGAAGGATTAGTGGCGTAACATAAAATGATAGGGCCCCCTGCAGAATGTGTTGAGAGGCACCTGGAAATCCAATATCTAACAGAAATGCATAGACCTTAAGCTGAATGGGCGGTATGCTGGAAGGTGGGGGTCCCTCTGTGCCGCAGGGGCTGCAAGGGCCTGCATTATACCCCTGGGAAGGAGAACAAGCTGAGCTGCTCCTGACAGATATGTTACCTTTGGGCAGGCTGAGAAGTGTGACCTAACCTGGCCTGCAGTCAGTGTTCAATATGTGAAAGAAAAGTGTAGGTGCTCAGATTTTTTCTTAGGAGGCTGTTGCCCACTTCCATTACCAGCACCACCCATAAGCCACATGTAACACCTGACCTCAATTTCAGTGAGTGAGTAAAGTGAAATAGCATGTCTTCCTAAAGAGGAGAACTTAAAATTGAGGAAGACTTTAATCCTCCTTTCAGCATCAGTAGGAGGTTAATGGATCAATAAATTTGCAGGGGGAGAAATCTGGAACCATTTGTTTTAGGAAACAACATTTCTAGCTACTTCAGGGCACAGCACTGTGAAGGAACCTAAGAGCAGAGTTAGCCTGTTTCAGTCCTCAGTTATCCCTGGACCGTTCATTGTTTCAATCCAGATTTCCTCTTAACACTCTCTTCCTGTCCATCCCCATCACAAACGGAAATCGAACGGGCAGCTCCCCTGCAGGCGGTTGCCGACATTGTGCAAGACAGCAGACGGTCGCCAGAGATGGACTCTGCCACTGAAAGGAGGTTGACACACTCAAATTCCATGTCATCGGAGGGAGATGATACTTGGCTCCCTGACATCACACCGCAGACGGCGGATGACTTCATGTGATATCCTTTAACACGTAGACCTGGGGGACTGGACTAAATGGGGAAGTCAGGAGGGGGGCAAGGACTCTGTATATGTGTACAACCTGGGCGTCCAGGAGGCCTTAATCTTCGCTAGACAGACCACTGTACTGAATACCATAAGCTGGGCCGAGAGCACAAGGGGCCCATTAGTTGCACTTGGCTCACACCCCACAGAGCAGCTCTTACAGGCTATCTGAGAAACATACTTACTTGGGAATTAGTTCAATGTTAAGTTAGGACGGCTGGTCGTTGTCATGCTGCCCTTGAGTTAGGGAGTTTAGGGTTGGAGGCTGCAATCATTTGCATTTTATCATCACATCTGCCAATGTATCTCTCTCTTTGTTGTAAAATGTGTTGTTGGGAGGACTGGGTGATATGTTGTGGAAATGGAAGGCATGAGGGGGACCTGGGCTGACATTGGCCACACTGCTTTATTGTGGTAGATCATGGCTGATCACTGGCAAGCATTGGCACTTCTATCTTGGAACATGAGAGGACTGGGCTCTGGCACTAAGAGGCATAATGTGCATAGGTACCTTTGTAGACGTGGAGTACAAATTGCTATGCTTCAAGAAACACACTTAGTGGGACTTGAGATAGAAAGGCTGAAACGTAGGTGGAAGGGCCAACTTTATGCCACTTCCTCTGCGGCATATGCTAGAGGGGCCTTGATATGGGTGAAGGCGGGAGTCCCATTTGAACACACATCTCAGTCGTAGACAAAGAAGGTATATTTGTCCTGGTGGAAGGACGACTAGCTGGGAAAGCAATTGTGCTGGGATGCCTTTACGCACCAAATCAAGATCAAACTTCATTCTTTAATTCCCTCTCCACGTACTTGGTCAATTTTTTGGTCAGCCTGTTGATTGGGGGTGATTTTAACTGTGTCTTAGAGGTGACATTAGACTGCTCCATACCCCCATTATTGGGTGCAGGAGCAAACAAACTAGCTAAAGGATTGAGGGAGTGGCCCGAACACTGGCAACTGGCAGACGTTTGGAGGGCACAGCATTCAGAAGAACAAGTGTTTTCGTATTATTCCCACATTCACAGTCTACACACCCAGATAGACAGCTTTGTGTGCTCCCAGAGGTTTACTCAATATATCATGCATTCAGAATATCTAGGGCGTACCTTGTCTGATCACAGTCCTGTGCTCCTGGGGTTCAGGCTGCTGGGGGAATGCCCGCCCGCCTCCCTAGAAGACGCACACTATCGTAATACTCTAGCAGATATGATTTCTGACTATTTTACACAGTATCCGGGTACAGCTACTACAGGGCTGGTGCAGTGGGAGACCTTTAAGGTAGTGACAAGGGGTCGGTGTATTGAAATGACGGTAGGTGCTCGGAGGGAAATGGGCAGGGAGCTTTTAACCATTGAGGACAAATTACAAACACTAGACAAGATCCAGGTCACCCGGGAGAGCGCAGTTGAGGAGATCCGAGAGACGAGGGAAAGGTAAAAATCCACATTGGAAGGACTATGTAGTCATGACTACAAACAATATATTGCAAAAACACAAAGAGGAAGAGGGCAAGGCAGGATGACTACTGGCATGGCTTATTAGGCCAGATACACGGGGAGCCCCTATCGCACACATGACACAGGAAGACGGTAGGTCACTATACACTCCAACAGCTATTAATAAAGAGTTCTTTGATCACTACACGCAGTTGTACGCTGCCCCCATAGTACTCCCACATGATACACAACTGACTTTTTTGTCCAATTTGAAGCTGAACACTCTCCCAGAAGATGATCGCGAAGGTCTGGGGAAGCCAATAACTGAACAGGAGGTGAGGGAGGCGATTAAGGATATGGCCAGGGGTAAGACGCCAGGCCCAGACAGCCTCCCAGCATAGTTTTACGCAACATATGCTGGGACTTTAACGACGCAATTAGTGAAAATGTATGCAGAAGCATGGAAACTGGGTCGACTTCCGGAATCCACCAAAGATGCTGTGGTTATCCCACTTCCTAAGGTCAAGACACAAGGAACGAAGGTCACTGAGTTCCGGTCTCTTTCAATGCTGAACACGGATTTTAAAATCCTAAGTAAGGTCCTGACACGTCGTCTGCTTCCTCATATGCGGCACCTAATACACGAGGACCAGAGTGGCTTTATCCTTACACGGAATACCTCTCAGAATCTAAGGCGATTTTACCATGTAATGCACCATCCCGAGGCTCTAGAGAACCTGAATGCGTTGCTGATGTCGGTGGACCTCGAGAAGGTTTCCGAAACAGTCCGATGGGTATATCTTTTTGAAGGCATGTCGAAGATGGGACTGGGACGGGACTGGGTCAGATGGGTCAGACTACTGTATACAGCCCCGACAGCTCGGGTCAAAACAAGCAATATACTTTCCCCACAATATGCGGTCTGCAGAAGCACGAGACAAGGATGTCCGCTCTCTCCGTTACTATTCGCACTGGCAATCGAACCCTTGGCAGAGTTGATTAGACAAGAATGCAAGGCGAACGGTATAAAGGTGGGTGGGCACGAGCATATTATTTCCCTCTATGTAGATGATATGCTTATTTATTTACAGAATGGGACTGGGGGCATTAAGCGGGCCATGACGTGCTTGGAGGCCTTTGGGACAGTGTCGGGCCTACACGTTAACAAGTCTAAAACTTATGTCTTCCCCATCCCTCCCAGAGTGGCAAGGCCACCAGATTTCCCCTCAGGCTTGACGTGGTCACCCACCTCCTGCAAATATCTGGGGATACAGATCTTCCATCGGCTGGAGGATTTCAGGGAAGCTAATCTTGGAAAGGCTCTTCGCTCTCTGAAGGCCTGTGTCACTTTTTGGAGGTTCCTCAGACTACCAGTAATGGCCAGTATAGCACTGACCAAAATGGTCATGTTCCCAAGATTACTTTATTTTTTCGTTAACCTCCCAGTGGGAATGCCACTCACGTGGTTTAAACACCTAGATGCCCTAGTAAGAGACCTAATCTGGGATGGCGGCCGCAAAAGAGTGTTGTTGGCCACACTTAGACGCCCCCTGGAGGAGGGAGGTCTAGGTGTTCCGGATTTTGAGTTATACTTTCTGGCCTCACAGCTCCAATGGCTAGCGAGATGGATCGGAGAGGCAGATGGGGGAGGACTAGAAGTGGCGGACACAAGATAAGAGCTGAGACTCTGATAGTCGCATTACTTGTTACTCAGATGGCCCCCCAAAACCCAGGAGTGCTATTCTCTATAGCACTGAAATGCTGGTGCAGATTCACCCTCAAGACAATAGGAACAAGTCTGTATGCGCCTGCCCTGCCACTGGTAGGCCTCCCCCATTGGGCACCCATTACACATTTTATGTCAGGGCAGTTGAGGGCTTGGACAGACGTAGTGCTTACTACGGTAAGTGACTGCTACCACCAGGGGGCTCTGCCGCCATTGGAAGACCTAACGGAACAGTATGGATTGCCGCCAGGGCATTTCCTTACATATAAGGCATTGCTAAGAACGTTCATAGATCTGTGGGAGGGCATCAGGGAGAAACCTGCCACACATGAGGTCCTGCAGCTATTGATTACATTAGGACTGGCTAGACATCCAGTAACATGGATATATAAATCCCTTGCGAAAATGGCACGCCCTCCCCTGCTGGTCCTACGTGCCAAGTGGGATCAGATCCTGGAACAAGAACTGACAGATATAGAATGGAAGAGAATCCTGACTTCCACACGAAAGATCTCTAGAAACAGGAAACAGCGTTTACAACGCTGTTTCCACAACGCATGGCCTTACAACCCGGTCGTTACAACGACCGCGTTGTTACCATGCGTGCCATTACATCGCAAGTCGTAACAACGACTTGCTGTAGGGGGCGTGCAACACCAGGGAATGTGTTGGATTTTAAATCCAATACCTTCCCAGCTGTTGCACAAAGTGGAGTAGGAATAGTAATTAATACTATTCCTAAGTCCAGCGCGCCCCCTACAGCAAGTCGTTGTTACAACTTGCGATGTAATGGCATGCGTGGTAACAACGCGGTCGTTGTAACGACCGCGTTGTAAAGCCATGCGTGGTGAATGTATGCGTAGAAACGTCATACATCCCTAGAAACACCAGATTAAAATATGTTCAATTCAATTATCTACATATGGCATACATGACGCCGCATAGACTCCAGGTAGTGTATGGTGGCGAGCTACGTTCATGCCCCAGATGCGGCCAGCTAGATGTAGACTTCATACACATGGTATGGCACTGTCCTATCCTGAGACCCTACTGGGAAGAGGTAGTTGAAGCCCTGAAGATGGCCCTTGGTTAGCCCCTCACCTGTACACTGGAGGGGTGTATTTTGGGGTTGTTCCCAAGACCGACTTCTCGCAAAGTTGGTATAAGGTTCATAGATCTTGCGCTGGCTCTAGCAAATAGGTGGGTAGCTATGGCCTGGAAATCAGCCAAGGGCCCAGGAATACAGACCTGGAGAGAAGATGTCACAAGATGGGCGAAAGCTGAGGGAAGTGCATTGGCCATAGAGGAAGCTAGGGGGGTACGAATCCGACCCATTGCAGACTTATGGACAGAAATATTGACAACGTGGTGCCACCCGGAAATAGGTAGGGAGGAGGATTCCAAAGATAGTGTTGGGTCGGACGATGAATGAGCCACTACAGTTAGAGAACAAATGGAAGAGGTGAGCCTGAACTAATAGGGAAACTGTAGGTCACTGAACAAAGTCTCCCCACACAGATACCAGACCAGAAGCAGAGAGGTCAAGAGGTACCCGGACAACACATATCAAGCAATAGATGTTACCTAAACGACACTGACCACCCCCAAAGTCAATGGAGAGATCACATGCCTATCAAACTCCAGTTGGTGGGCACATGGCCAGACCATACAGAAGCACCCCGCCCTAGACATCGACACTGTGGAGACGAAACATTAAATGACAGATTCATATACAAACAGCCCAACCGGTTATTTTTGTAGTTTGTTTTCTTTCCGTTCATAAGTATTGTTAAATTTAGAATATTAGCAAAGATATTATATGTACAGTTGGCATCCCAGTAATCTCTGTGCAATTACGTATATCAAGAATAAATACTCTGTGTATACTGCCCAGGTAAAAGTAAGAAAAAGCTCTTATGAGGTGCAGGTATGGACCTTTACTGTATATGTCGATTAGACTAATTTAAGCAAGTATACCGATAAATGTAAATACAATGGCCGTAAGAAGAACATTTCTCCTGTATCTCCTCTTGTAACCAGTGAGATGACATGTAACACTATAAAATGCCAATAAAAATATTCTAAAAAAAACACTGTCTTCCTGAACCAGTACACACAGGGCCTGATTCACAGAACTAACTTACGTCAAAATCCTAAACTTACAACAATTTTGGTATTCACAGAATGAACTTACACATTTGGGTATTCACAGAATGAACTTACAACAATTTTGGTATTCACAGAATGAACTTACACATTTGGGTATTCACAGAATGAACTTACAACAATTTTGGTATTCACAGAATGAACTTACACATTTGGGTATTCACAGAATGAACTTACAACAATTTTGGTATTCACAGAATTAACTTACTCATTTTGGTATTCACAGAAGGCACTTACTCATCAATGAGTAAGTGCCTTCTGTGAATACCAAAATGTGTAAGTTACACAAAATGTGTAAGTTACACAAAATGAATAAGTTACACAAAATGTGTAAGTTACACAAAATGTGTAAGTGTCTTCTGTGAATACCAAAATGAGTAAGTTTATTCTGTGAATACCAGAATGAGTAAGTTCATTCTGTGAATACCAAAATGGTAGTAAGTTTAGGATTTTGTCGTAAGTTAGTTCTGTGAATCGGGCCCATAATCACAAGCGATCACGAATTAGGGGCTGATTACGATGTCGGTCAGAAAGCCTCTGAACGGCATTCGGATTCCCCTAGACCGTGTCGGAACCCATCCGCCAGACTCGGTCGGATTCAATTCCGACCCACTGATTACGATGCTCGCGGTCGGAAGGGAAACTGTTCAGTCAGTCTGAATCGGTTCCGACCGGCTCTTGGAGAATCTGAGTCGGGCGAAGTCGAATCGCACAGCTCTACGGACTGTGTTTCTGACTTACCAATTATGATGTCACATCAGAAACTGACTATGGGGGCCCTTTGCAGGCCCCTCTTCATCCTGAGGCCTCTGGTTGGAGGTCGTGGGGGTACCCATGGGACCCCTCTTAAAAACCATGCACAGTGTGGCAGGCACCATGGGGTGCCTGCGACAGGGTGCAATGTTTTCTGAAACCACCCCTTTTTGCAATGAGAGCCTGTGTTGTCGTTCGGAACACAGGCTCCCATTGAAGTCAATGAGAGACCTTCTGAGCGGTGTTCGGACGCATCGTAATCGGTCATGCGGAACAGCCGAACGCCAGTCGGTTGGGACCGAATCCGACAAGGAGTCGGGCAGTTTGCTTTCCGACCGACATCGTAATGAGATCCCTTGTTTCAGGTGTGCCAAAAGAAGTGATCAGTCTTTACTTGGGCACCTTGCCTGTCCTATATATAAGTTCAAAGGAAGAATAACATACTTCAAAAACATTGGGCAAGCCCTCACACACCATCCGGAGTGTCATGCTTCATCATCGGACTGCTCATTGGTCAGAAATTATTATAGTGACAAATGGAGTCCCTATGTTGCAGGGATAACGTATGTGGGATTGGGGGGTTGTTATAGTGTGGCATCCAAAATATCATACTAAACGTCTCCAGTGGTGTCTCAAGAGACTCCTTTAATGCTAGAGAACCAAAGAGAAAGTTCACAAGTGGAGCTAGGATGCTTGGGAGCGTTAATCCTCCTGCATCGTGTAGGTGCTCAGCCAGTAACCTTAGTGCTTTTCAAGTCTGGCATTCTAGAAACTCCAGCACTCCAATATAGCCACTGATACCAGGTATCACATGCTGATTGAAACAAGCATTGGCAAAGCCAAGAAGTCTTGCATTTTTAATAAATTGGCTTTGCCAATGTGCTTTTGGCAGTGTTGTGCAGAACAGACACAAAAAAAGACAGAAAAAGTATGGTGGCTTGGACATGTGTAGGCATCATGGAGTTACTGCAGCCTAGTGTGATGATGTTTGCACATGCATATGGCATAATGCTACAGACATTTGGTTTTTATATACGTTTTCAAGGTGGCAGACATTAATCTTGGAGTGGTAAATAAAAGCAATAATTTAAATATGTGTAAAAGTGAATTTTATAAAAGGAGTGGCACAACATCAAATGGCATCTGCTGGGTCCTCTGAAAATGTTAAAAGTTTTCACTTTTTTTAAATTCTTGATGGGTGGGGAGCAATGGAGGAGGACTTGGGGAAAATTAATACAGGGGAGGGAGGACGCATCAGGGAATGGGCGAGGGAGCCACTGTGGAGCTTAGCAACAAATTGATGAAAAAGCAAAAAAAAACAGCCAGGGATGGATGGACGAACCAATGGATGATCTGGGAAGAGGCAGGCACAACATGGAGCTCACAGGCGCGATTGTGGGGGAAGCAACATATGAGTGATAGAGAGAGAGAGAGCAAGAAAACCTATGCACTACCATGGAGTGCTGAAAGAGAAAGAAGTAGTTCCCACAATGTGAGCAGTAGAGGAATAGGATAAAAGTCATGCAGTCAATGGTAAAGAAGCTGTGTACAAGGGGTTAGACAAGCACAAGAAGATACAAACATCTCCTGCATATTTTCTTTGGAAGTAGAGGTATACCCACTCTTACAATGGCTACTTCAGTGAATGACCAAAATTTCGGAATAAGAACATTATTGTATGACATGAATATCCTCTCAAAAATATTGTGGAACTGAATATCTTACGTAACAATATTGTTTACTTGGTATATAATATTGTTTTTAAGAATATTGTTATATTTAATATTTTTTATTTAATATAATTAAAAAAATCAATAATCAATATTTAGTATATTAATTTTAACTACTAGTATTGTTAGTATAATTGTTATTAATTTTGTAATCATAAAGTTTGTCATTTTACATATTGAATATTTTATTGTAATTGAATTAGTAAATTATAAATAGGGCTCCCGGTTCCATGGTATTTATTTTGTTGACATCTACGTCAGTATAAGGTTATCTGTATCTATCCATATTTATTTTGGGTTTTATGAAAAAGGTAAGCTGAAATTAGTATATTTCCACATTTATTTAACCAAATAATGTGCACTCATACTTAAATACCTGACATGCTTCAATGACATGAATACCCATAAATGATAAATCAATATATTGGGAGGAAAACATGTACATTTTGTTATCAACTTTGTACACATCGACTGCTGTTTAAACATAATTAATTACATTTCTCTCTTTTTTTACTCCCTTACTGTCAATGCACACAAGTAGTAGTTTGGCAGTTATGAATGACTATTTAAAATCACTCAAAAAATAAACTAATTTTACTGGATTTGATGAGGAACAGGATGAGAAAGTAATTGAATATAATTAATATAATGTATACTTTGATTCATTTTTCACTGTAAATTCATATTGTAATTTATTAATAATTGTCTGAATTGTTTAATTATTTAATTGTTATTTTATTTAAGTTTATATGTAAATTATAATGTATATTTTATTTTTTATACTTGTGTTAGTAATTTATATTTTTGTATTGGGCTGTTGGGTTTGTAGGTGAATTGGGTGTGAAGTTCTTGAAAATATATACTTTTATATCAATTATTCCTATAAATTAATTTTTTCATAATTAATCATGTATATTTGTAATTGTTTATTATTTAAATGAATTTTTTGAATTTTTTTATATTATTTGTAAATTGTATATTTTATTTTAATTTTATTTTTTATATTAAGTAATATTTTCATTTAAAGACTTTTTTATATAATTTTTGGGGGATTCTGTGTTTTTTGGCTTGTAGGGAGGGAAGTGGATTTAATTTAAAATATTTACACATTTAGGGGCTCATTAGGATGTCGAGCGGAAAGCCTCTGCCCGACATTCAGAAGCTCTCCGACCATGTCGGAGCCCTTCCGACCGACTTGGTGAGTTTACAGACCGACCGCCTGATTACAATGTTCTCGGTCGGAACATAAACTGCGCTGTCATTCCGACTCATTTCCGACGGACTAGCGCAGTATTCATGTCGGTCGGAACAGCATCGTACACCCCTTTGGACAGCGTTTCCGCTGTCAGGATTACGATGTCGATTTCCAACAGCCTTTCCGCGTTGTCCAGTCCGACACGGAAAGGCTGTGGGAAAGTGACTTTGGGGGCCCTGGCAGGGCCCCATAGCCCCCACGGCCTACGGTTGGTGGCTGAGGGGGTACCTAAGGGGGTTGTATGACGGAAGCACGCATGGTTGAACCACGCATGCCTCTACCACGCAGCCCGAACAATGAATGCGTCCCATCAACGCATTTCTTTATCACACATGCCTTTACACCTCATGCCTTCACCACACAATTCCATGTTGAAGGCATGTTTGGTAAAGGGAAGCGTGGTAAAGTTCACGCCCCTTTCCCTCCACCCAGAGTCCTAAAATCCTGGCCCCTGCCCCGACTTCACCAAGCCATAAAAATGACCCTGCCCCTTAAATCTTAAACTGCCCTAACTCCCCCTGCCCTAAAAACTTCCCCCTTGCCCTGAATACTGCCCCTTCCCCCCTGCCCTGATCCCTAAAACTCTGCCCCTACTTAAAACCTAACCCAACCCCTCTTGCCCTGAGCCCTAAAACTGACCCTCCTACCCTGGAAACTGCCCCTTCCATCCCCCCACCCTGAGCCTTAAAACTCTGCCCCCTACTTATAACCTAGCTGACCCCCCCTTACCTGAGCCCTAAAACCTTCCCTCCTACACTGGAAACTGCCCCTTCCGCCCCTCCTGCCCTGAGCCCTAAAACTCTGCCCCTACTTAAAACCCACCCGACCCCCTTGCCCTGAGCCCTAAAACTGCCCCTCCTACCCGGAAAACTGCCTTTTACGCCCCACCTGCCCTCAGCCCTAAAACTCTGCCCCTATCTTAAAACCAACCCCGACCCCAGCCCCCCACCCTGAGCCCTAAAATCGCCCCCTCACTTAAAACCTACCCTCTGCCGTGAGCCCTAATACCGGCCCCCTCCCTGAAAACCTACCCCCCAGCCCCAGCCCAACTTACCTCGTAGCATCCCCGTCCTTCGCGCAGGTCCTCCTTCCCAGTTCCTCTCCCCAGCCGGCAGCAGCTAGAACGCTAACTGCCGAACCATGCATATGCGTGCTTCAGCCATATGCGTGGTTAAGGCAAGCGGTGTTCAGCTTGCGTTGAAACGGAATGCGTGCTTTAAGCCGCGTTGTAAAGTCTGTTTCCCACCTAAGGGACCCCCTTGTGAGACCTTGCACTGTGTGGCAGGCACCCTGGGGTGCCTGGGACAGGGAGCAGGGTTTTCTGCACATACCCATTTCCCCATAGGAGCCTGTGTTACAGCCAGCTGTCGGGTGAAACACAAACTCCTATAGGGAACAATGGGACTCGGACCGAACAGTGTTCGGTCGCATTGTAATCCTGCAGTCGGAACCACCGACCGCGAGTTGGTCGGTCCAGAGTCCGAGACGGTGTCACTCAGAGGTAATTACGCCCGACATCGTAATGAGCCCCTTATTGTTAGGTAAGTCAATATTTTCTATAAAATAATTATGAGTTCGAATTGTATAATTATTTTTTATGAAGTTCATTACTTTCCCTACTGCTGTATACATTGCCCTGAGAACAGCAAATATTATCCCTCCAAAATCCAACACTTTTGCTAATGTTGCTTAAACTGGAGTGGGAATAGTAAATCTAATCCCTCTAAAGTCAAGCACTTTCCGTGCTATTGCTTAGACTGGAGTGAGGATAGAAAATCTAACCCCTTCGAAGTCCAACACTTTCCCTACTAGTAATTTCAACTGCTTCAAAGACCAACAGTTTTTCTACTGTTGATTAGACTGTGGTTGGTGTAGTGGATCCTGTTGAGCAAAGGAGAAGCTGCACTGATCCAGGTGATTCCAGCTTGTTGAGGTTTTACTCTAGTGTGTGTCTCAGTAGGTCGGAAAGTGTTGCTCCGAACTAATTCTTGTGTGATTGAACACTTTGATTTCTTTAGTGGAGCAGACAAGTTATTAGTTGAAATCGCTTTGTGTTTTTTTTTGAGTGCTTAGTGATTAGTGCTGAGAGAAGAATATATTTGTAAAAACTGTAAAGGAAGGTGAACCTCTGCGGGGAGTGAGAACTACGTCATAGTGTGCAGTGCTGAGATTGGTTGGCTGGCATTTTTGCCACGCTGGTATTGGTTGTGACATCATTGAGTATTGCGCTGCGATTGGTTGTTGACGCTGAACGAGAATTGTGCGTAAAAAATTATTTCCTGGTTTGAGATGGAATTTCTTCTGTGATGGTTGATATTATTGCCTTATAATGAGACCCAACCTGCAGGAATGAATGGTGGTGTTACTGGTGGAAGTTCAGACAGAGCCGCCGCCCCAGCAAATACAAATCAGAACGTTATGGGAGAGAGATCATTAATCCATGTACCTGTTCTCTATTGTTTCTAATGCCCCAGATGCAATTACTGTTCCGTTACCTTCAGTCCCGCAGTTCCTTTGTACAAACCTGAGTCTTCATGAACCACGACTCACGTTTTGATGGTTCCTACTGGAGTAAGTACGTCAACTACTGTTCCTGTTATTCCCGGAGGTGGAGGCACAGGAAGAATTCCTTTAGTCCCAAATATGGTGACTTCACCATATGTTGCTCCTGTACTGTCAGTAATAAATCAGACAGTACATACCCCTATAGAGTCGCAAAATTCTCACATGTCCATTTGGATTTCACCTCAGTGTATTACAAACAGTAGTCCTCAGGGAGTGGTTACGCCTAATGCTTCTAGAGTCTAAAATGGTGTTAATTCACAGGAATTAGACGATTTGATCAGATTTTTCAATGGGCCCCCACGAGACGCTGAGAGTTCAGGATTGAGCAGAGACATCTAATCTCCGGGAAGGAAGAATGCAATAGATGTGGTCAAATTAAAATTAGAATTGGATGAGATGATTCCGGAAATCTCGATATTACCAGATCGGATACCTATCAAGAGAATGAGCTGATACACATGTGCGAAGAAATTACCAAACGTGCAGGACAAGCTCATGATAAGCGGCCTAAATTGACTCAAAAATATGAGGTGGATTTAAGTAGAACTAAATCATTGCAGAAAAGTTACCATGTATGCTTTGATGATAGTGACATAAACAGTATGAGAACATCAGCAATGAAATTGCAAATCAGAGAATTAATTAGTAGCATTCGAAAATGGAGTGAATTAGACAAGTGGGAAAGCTGATGGGCACAGAAAAAAGACCCAAAGAAAACAAAGAAAGAGCCACCTCCAGCGTTGACAGGTTTGGAAGATGTTTACATTTTTCTATTGAGGGAAGTGCTTGGTGGAGGTTATGTTAATGCACCATGGAATAGGAGTGATCTTGGGTCATTCACAAATGATTTCCCCCAAATCGAGCTAAGCCAGTGGAGCGGTACACCCAGGTTGATTGATTTGTGAAGAATTCACAGGTATTGAGAATAGATTTGAATACCCTTTTCGACATTGTGGTACTGAGTGATTTGTGGGCAGAATGTAAGGTAGCTGAGCTGTACAGTGGTCAGAGAAGGAGCCACAAAGAAATCCGAGATCCCATGCCCTGTGGCCTTTGGTGATGAAAAAGTATCAACAGATTACCTTTGTGAATGGAAAGATACCGGCGATCAATTGGGTTAATATTGACAGAACGACACATGCACCTAAAGAGACTGTGCATTCCTTTTACGAGAGATTGTTGCAGGTGTTTAAACGGCACATTGAAATGGATAATCTTGAATACAAAGATATGGGAAGTTGTGTGTCTAGGTTTGTTACAGGATAGAGACCTGAGGTTAGCTTGATGATTCAAGCGCACTTGACTTGTTGGCAGAAAAAGTAATTTGATGAGATTTTGAGGTACTCCTAATATTGTAGTGATGAATGGAAATGAAACAGAAATGGTTGAAGGAGAAGTTAATGTTGGTGCTGATCCAGCGCGATATCAGCAAACAACATTCATACACCAGATACTCACTTGGGCCCATACATTCATACTACGCTAATACTTACGCTGGGTTTTATCAGTTGTTACTCTCTATCAAAATCCCTGCTACCAATTACCTTCTGATTGAAGAGTAATGACTTACCAATGAATCCTTTGCTAATTGGGAAATTTAAAATGAGTGACATTCATTATAGTACATAATCCTGAAATAACCACTGAGTCAGGAAGTTTTAAAATGTTTATCTAAAGATTTAGCAGAGTAAAATACAGAACCACATGGTACTTAATCGCAATACCCAAGATTAAGCATAGAAATGATTATTGCTAATCAATGACGGTGTTTAAAGAAGAGAAGATAGAGACAGCAGCGCAACTAAAGGTTGCATTATATTTACCTAAGTGCGAGAACCAACCCCTTAGCTAAGGAGTTGAAAGAATAGGACCCAGGAAGGATGAAGAGCAAAGACTTCCTCCAGGATCAGGACAGGACCGGTGACCTCTCTACAACGACGCCTGCGTCATTCCCCTCTCTGATACTCGGCTTCTCTCGATTCTCCCGTGCCTTCCTTCTAATGGACTCCGCCGCCCCCTCCTCAGGACCTCTTCTGGACAGGGATTCAGTCAGGAACCGATCAGCTTGGCAGTCTGGGGCTCTTCTGTGTGTTCTGAGAGTCAGCTCTCATGGGATCTTGCTCTGTCTTCGGTATCATCTGTTCTGACTAATTAACTAATGCTATATTCTATTATACCCTTCTACGCCCATGTACCTCCCCTTAATGTTGCTAAAATATGGGGCCACTACTTCTGATTGGACAGGGACAGGGGGTGGATTCTCGCACCATATTGATTTGGCCTAAATTGTAAAGCCTATTGTCTTTACGTTCCCACCCCTTCAAATTAATACATTCGCTTTATTTCCCACCCGTCTCATGACAAATGTAAACCAATTTTCATAGACAATGTATCGATGTGTGACAGGAAAGAACTAGTACAACATCTTTGGCCATCAGGTTACGGCCTTGGACTTCGTCCAGGTTGACTTCATTTGGCAGGCACACAGGACACATGCGCAGAACCAGTTGTCTCTCGAGTTTCAGAACACCAACCCAGGCCCAAGTTTACGAACTAATAAAAGTGCAAGAAGAAAATATTAGAATCACAAATAAAATGTTTCACTGTATACCCACTATTTCTATTCTATTCCCAATTAAATATATATACTATCCCGCGTTAGTAGCGTTAGATAACGACAATTTAATAATGACATGAGAGCAAGCTGAAGCATGTGAAAACATCAAGCAGCCATTTTAATGCACACTGCGCAGAAGCAGAAGTTTCCCACCAAGCAAAGAGAGACGTCACAACACGTGATATGGTTGAGACATGCGCAGATAGTTTCCCACGCTTTAGCGACCATTTTAGATTACATACAAGCGTTATTCATTAGTAAAACACATAGGCAAGCATCCTTCCCTTTCGTATAGTGTATGCAAAGGTTAGTATAAACAATACAAGTTTAATAAATTAATACTATGAGGAGGATGAAATACAAGCAAGTTTCATTTACGAAACCTTGCTCCATCAATCCCCTCTCTGATGGCGTTTCTGAGCCATCAAAACACTACCCTTAATCAGATGCCAACTTCTAGCAATTTGTTTCATTCTCATTTTTACATTTTCTGTTTTTCACATCCCCTTTCAACTTTTTGTATAATTCACTTCTCCATTCTTCAAGTTCGATTTCATCTAGCTTTTGTTTCTTTCCTCTTTCTGTCATCTTATACGTTCCATCTTTTTACAGCATTTGCACCATATTGTTATTGCCAAAATTATTATTGCTATCCCTGCTAAGGGTACTAATATTTGACCTATAAGTCCTTTCCCTATATTAGCAAACCAGGTTCCAATTGACGAGATACTATTTGTCAATCTTTCCCATACACTATCAACTTCCAGTGGTTTAAGTTCTTTCTCAAGTTTAGTTATATTCTGTATATACGTTCCAATTTCTGCACTCTTATCAGGAATATAGGTGCAACAATGCTTCGTCTTCAATAATTTACAGCCTCCGCCCTCTTTTGCCAATATAATATCAAGAGCAAGTCGATTTTGCATCACCATAGATCTAATCGCAATCATTTCCGCATTAATCATTAGGAAACCTCCAGCAGTATCCGTTGATAAACGATCAACCACTGTGGACAATTTACATATTTTCCTTGAGTTCAGAATTATTCCCACTGAAGGTATTAATGCACCAAATATATCACCTACAATTTCTGAAAAACTAGCTCTTTTACTACGTATTAATTCGTTATTGTTTTCATTGCTCTCAGTGTTTCTTTTTACGTGGTATATCTTTGGAAATACTATTCCAAAATAACAAATTCCATACCACCGTGCAGGAAGCCTAAAGTAAGCCTTATTCCCACACACATAATAGATTCCAGGAAAAACTGAATCTGTTCCTCCTTTGAGTCCCCAACGTCCAAGAATTAAAAAATTGTGTTCGCATTCACTGGTACCGATGAAAACATTGTTATAATCAGTCTTTAACCTATGAAGACAAATTTTCCCTGTCTTTACGAAATCCAGAGCCATAGCAGCTTGAGCCTTGCCAGGTGTGTAACTCCCTTCTTTCTCAGCCCAAGGTGGTAAATGAGCCTTATGCTCAGAAGCTTTCTTTTGAAAATCTTGTCTTCTATCTTCTACTAAATTCAAAAATATCTTTTCTTCTTCAAGTAAAGAACATGTTAGATTGTGTCTATGTGCATGTGTTATGTCTATTGATTTCATGGTTAAGAAAAATTCTCCCATAAACTGTGCGTCTTGACTACTAAGCACTGGGTTCATACTCTTGCGAATCGGAACCTCAGAAAATATCACATCTAAGTTTGAATAATAATACTGAAGTCTCCCTGTTCTATAAAATAAACTAGACAAAACACTACATGATATACCATATGTCAGTGGTAAGTGATGGTATGTTAATCCTTCTGCTACTGATTCAGGTAACTTCATACAGACGTAACAATTACTAACTTCCATTGTGTCTACATATTGAAACAATAACTTTGTAAAAACGTTTAAACTGGTGTTGTTGTCAGCTACTTCATGATGAATTTCTGGTTCACTTTCTGCCATTAGTTCTACTCTATTGCCCTTTATGTTTGCTGTACTTCCTTTAGTCTCATTATTAATCTTTTTATCTATTATCATAAGGTAAGGAACTGCTACAATCAGGACTAACCATACTATAAGCACCATTACTAGACTACATATGCATATTGCACAGCATCTTCTACAACATTTCTGTTTTGGTCTCCCAGCAACTCTATCGTCAGGCATTTTTCGACAAGGAAGATTGCTCTTCTTATCTTTTCTTCTTTTCTTTAGTTTCTTCTTTTGCTTAGTCAGGGTGGTCTTGTTTCTTCTTCGTACGTCAATTGTGTACTTGTTCCTTCGCCACCACTATCACTTGATTCTGAGCTTTCAAAATCTTCAAGGATGATGTAAGTCCAATCAGGACCCTTGAATTTGTTATTCACAAGTTTCAGTCTTTTACTTCTTCTTTTCGCAGTTTTATGTTCTTGTTCAGTTTGACTTGTCACCTCATTCACTTGATCTGGATCTTCACTTCTGGTTGTTATGTGGTACTTCCCTCTTTTAATGACACTCGGCCAATGATCTCCTTTTCTTGTTTTCTTTGTTGGCACTGTTTCTTTGTTTTCTTCTTCAGCGATCTCGTTAATTTCACTGCTTAGTACTGCTTTGTTTTCTTTGATCACTTTTTCTTCTGCTTTGTCTTTTTCAGGTCTGATTGGTTTCTCTATAACAGCTCTACTGTGAGTTTCCAATAACTGACCTTGTTCTTTATTTACTTCTTCAAGTTCATGTTTTTCAAGGTTTTCTTCTTCTGTGCACTCTTCTTGATCTAACTTGTTCTGATCAGGGCTTATTGCACTGTGAACTTCTGCAGCCTGACCGGATTCTTCTAGACCTATCTGTCCCTGATCAAAGTCTATTAGGTCTTCACTGTTTTGATTCCAGTTTTCTTTCCCTATCTGACCTTGCTCAGGATTTCTTAATGTCTTTTCTTCTTGTTCCTGAACTGCTTCTTCTTCACCTATCTGATTTTCTTCAATTTCCTCCAATTTCGCTTGACTTCTTGTTCTGTGGTATACTTCAGGAACTTCTACCACTGGTATCCAATCCTGACTTGTGCTCGGTTGTTCTTCTTCAGCTTCTCCGGAATCTCGAACTTGAGATCCTACAGCTGGGCAACCTTCAGCCTCTTCAGTGATTGGCGTTGTCTGGGGATTCTCTTCCTCGGGATCTGGTACTCTTTTGGTGTGACTTACATGAATCCAATTAGGAAATCTGGCACACTTCACTGCTGTATTCGTTGTCAGTATGACTTGACACGGTCTGCCCCATCTAGGTGATAGACACGTTTCTCTGGTGTGATTCTTCACTACCACCCAGTCACCAGGATTCAGATCATGTTCTTGTTCAGGCTGCCTGGAAACTGCGTCTTCTCCAACCTGATGAGAGACAGAACGCACTAGGTCAGCCAATCCTTTGCAATAGTCCAAAACCATATCATCAGATATATTCACCAGTTTGTTTGTGGGAACATGTGTTTGTCTCATTGCTCTTCCCATCATTATTTCGTGTGGGCTCAATCCTGTGTTTCTGTCAGGTATACTTCTGAGTCCCATTAGAACAAGTGGTAATGCATCTGGCCACTCTAATGATGTTGACGCACACATTTTTCCCAGTCTTGACTTTATAGTGCCATTCAATTGTTCAACCACTCCAGAAGCTTCTGGACGATATGCACAGTGCAGTTTCTGTTGGATTTGGAATGCTTCACAGATTATTTGAATCACTTCGCTGTTAAAATGTTTTCCTCTATCTGATTCCAAAGTTACTGGAAAACCAAACCTAGGAATGAGCTCTCGTAGCAACAGTTTTGCAACTGTAATGCTGTCATTTCTCCTAGTAGGGTAAGCCTCCACCCACTTTGAAAACAGACACACTATGACTAGTACATATTTCAGCCCTCTACATGGTGGTAACTGTATGAAATCAAACTGAAGTCTCATAAATGGACCCTCTGCCTTTCCAATTTTCCCAAATCCAATTACTGTCTTCCTCCCCGGATTATGCATCTGGCAAGTTAGACATCTCTGGCAAAGACTCTCTACAACAGCCCTGAATTTGGGATTGTACCAATTTTGTCTGAACAGCCTAATCATAGCATCTCTCCCTATGTGTGTGTCTCCATGATGCATTCTAGCCATTTGTGAGAGTAAACAGTCTGGCATGACTGGTCTGCCATCAGCACTGATCCATACTTCATCATCTCCTCTTTGGGAACAACCCACTTTGATCCACAAATTCTTCTCACTTTCATCAACCTCATCTTGCAATTTCTTCACTTCATTCCAAGTTTCAGGTGGCATATACAGCATAAGTTGGCAGCTGATTCCCATTCTTTCCACCCTCTTATTGACTGACATTCTGGTTTTGGCACAATGTTGAGCCACCAGATCTGCATATCTGTTGCCGACTACCACCCAGTCATCTCCTGACTGGTGTGCGGCACATTTCACCACAGCCAATTCTTTTGGTGATTGTATTGCTTCTAGCAATTCCCTTACAAATTGTCCATTTTTAATGGGGGATCCTGAAGAAGTCATGAAATCCCTCTGCATCCATAGTTGGCCAAAATCGTGCACAACCCCGGAACCATATTGGCTATCTGTAAATATGGTCACTCTCTGATTCCTCCCAATTTTGCATGCTTTTATCAACGCAATCAATTCAGCTACTTGTGCAGATTTGACTCCTGGTAAATAAGATGCTTCAACTATTCCAGTTAATTCACATACCGCATAGGCAGCAGTTAGTTTACCATCTTCATGTCTTTGATATGAACCATCTACAAATAGCTCCCTGTCTAGCTTTTTAAGAGGCTGTTCCTCTATATCTGGGCGTGGTTTTGTGCATAATTCTGTAATTTGTATACAATCATGTTCATCGTCTTCATCATCTTTAATTCTCTCATGACGTGGGTCTGGTAGTAAGGTTGCTGGATTTATTACCATGTTCACATTTTCAGCACCCATTATTATTCTTTCATATTTAGTCAGCCGACTAGGAGTAAGATGCTGAGTTCGGGTTCTTGTCAACAGAATGACAACTGCATGTGGAACATACACTTTTACAGGGTGTCCCATCACAATTGACTCACTTTGTTCAATGCTCAAACAAGTAGCCGCTACTGCTTTTAAGCATCCTGGCAACGCGGCTGCTACTGGGTCCAATGTAGCAGAAAAATATGCTATAGGACGTCTTTCTAGTCCATGTCTTTGAGTTAGGACAGAAAGTGCACAATTTTCTCTCTCATGACAGAACAATGCAAATTCTCTTTTATAATCAGGCATGCCTAAGGCAGGTGCTGAACATAGGGCATTTCTCAATTTTACAAAAGCTTCTACACTTTCATCCTCCCACTCCACAGGGTCCTTTGCTTTCTTCTTTGTCATGTTAATTAAGGGCTTAGCTAACATGGAAAATCCTGGTATCCATTGTCGACAGTAACCTACTATTCCTAGGAACATTCTCACTTGTCTTTGTGTTACAGGCATTTGCATTTTCTTTATTAAAGCTACTCTTTCAGCTGTTACTCTTCTTTTTCCTCTCTCAATTTGGTGTCCCAGATACTTAACAGCTGTTGTACAGAATTGCAATTTTTCAGGTGAGACTTTATGTCCTTCTTCTGCCAAAAGATTTAACAATGCTATGGAATCAACAACACAGTCCTCTCTGGTGTTCGATGCCACCAATAAGTCGTCGATATATTGGACTAAGACTGAGCTTCCTGGCATCACTAGTTTTTCAAGGCACTTTTTCAGTATCTGATTGAAAATAGAAGGACTTTCTGTGTACCCCTGAGGAACACGATTCCACACATAAACCTTGTTTTCAAATTTAAATGAGAAAAGATACTGACTGTCTGGATGTAATGGTATTGAAAAGAATGCTTGACACAAATCAATTACTGTGAACCATCCTGCACTCCACGGAATCTGATATAAAATTACTGCAGGGTTTGGTACTATGGGACAACATGGTTCCACAATCTTATTTATTTTCCCTCAGGTCCTGAACAATCCTATATTTTCCACTAGGTTTCTTTAACCCCATTATAGGTGAATTACATGGGCTACTCATTACTTCTTTTAGTATGTTTTGTTCTACCATTCGATTTATTTCTTCGATAACTCCTGCTTTTACTTCTGCACTCATCTTGTACTGTCTGGTATTTGGGAAAATTGCACCTTCTTTTACAGTAATTTTGACTGGATCTATTTTAGCCATAAGTCCTACTTCCTTTCCGGTGAAATCCCATACTATGGGGTTTACTGTACCTTTTAATTCTTCTGGCAACTCATCTTTTGTTATTAACGAAAACATTTCATCCACTTCTGTACCTTGTTTTGCAATCATAATTTTATATACATGATCTTCATCTGGTGTCTGAACTGCCACACCATCCGGTGTGCAGAAAATGGTACAATTCATCTTGCACAACAAATCCCTACCTAATAAGTTTACAGGACTAGAATCACACACTACAAATTGATGCATTTCTCTGAAGTTTCCAATTTTAACTTCCATGGGTTCGGTAAGAGGTGTTCTAATCCGCTGATTAGCTACCCCCACTACTTGGATATTTTCACCAGAGAGAGGAAGGTCTGGAATGTCTGCTGTTCTCACAGTAGACCGGGTAGCACCAGTGTCCAAAAGGAAAGTAATATTATAACCTTTCACATTCCCTTCAACATATGGACCTGACTGATCTACCTGTAAGGATGCGCCAAGTATGCACTCCTTCTTCCCCTCTCCTAGGCACCGTCATGGACTGAATTGACAGAAATCGTCCTGCAAAAGAAATTGTGATGTCATATAATCATTCTTACCACTTGCTCCTGGATATCCGATGTCTGTACCATGCTTTGCTCTGCTTACATTACCCTGAATAGGTGCAGGTGGCAACTGACTCTGAGGATTTGCACCCTGCTGTGAGTCATTCTGCGTCTGTGGATTTAAATTTTGATTTGGGCCATTATTATTCCGGATCTTTTTACATTCATCCTTCCAATGCCCAATTTTCCGCATCCATGACAAGGAAATTTCTTTTTAGCTTCTTCTCTACTCATTCGTCCTCTAAATTTTCCACCATTTCCAGCATCACCATTCGTTCCAGAATCTTTTCCTGGATTTTCACTGGGATTTTCCAAATTAATTCCCTGTTTCTCAGCCATTTGCACCTGAGCCCACATCACTTTTTCCTGCAATTTCTTGTGTCTATCCTCAATATCGTCTCCACAATATTTTGCATACTTCAGAATCTCATCTATGGGCTTTCCCTGCCAACACAGCATATGCTGTTTAATCATCTGACAAATTTCTGGCTTCAAACCGTAAACAAACCGATACACAAACTGACTCATGTTTTTGTCTCCAATGTCCTCAAATCCACTATACTGTTTAAATACCTGCAATAGACGCTCATAGTAAGAATGTACTGATTCATTAGCTTCTTGGGTAGTTCGATCTATTTTTACCCAATCTGTTTCTTTCGGTGGTATTTTCCCTTTCAGGTAAGTTATCACTTGCTGATACTTTTTCATCACATCATTTGACGGGG
Organism: Calotriton arnoldi; assembly: GCA_963921515.1. Lineage (NCBI taxonomy): Eukaryota > Metazoa > Chordata > Amphibia > Caudata > Salamandridae > Calotriton > Calotriton arnoldi. The sequence continues at coordinate 1,028,562 of CAWUFW010001227.1, forward strand.
CACCTGTCTTCGGATCTCTAGGATATTCATCACTAGGCCAATCAACTGTAATTTTACAATCTGTCCACAAATCGGCAGGTACCACTATGTCAAACAAACCATCCAAATCCTTCAACAATACCTTTGACACCTTCACAAACCTGTCAACCTGCTTGTACCATTCAATTGGTTTTTCTCTCAATTTTGGAAAATCATTCGTAAATGACAAAATATCCTGTCTGCTCCATGGGACATGTACATATCCTCCTCCCGCAACTTCTCGCATGGGATACATTTGATCTGCTTTCCCTGTTTCCTTCATCACATATTCTGATGCTGTTCTACTTGTTCGTGCTTCTTCCTTTTTCTTGGCCCACCTAGTTTTCCATTTATCTAGGTCTCCCCATTTTTGCAAAACTAACATTAATTCTCTTATTTGTAATCTTCTTCCAGAGGCATTCATATTTTCTAAATCTTTGTCTGAAAATTCTGCTCTATAGGGTTCTGTAGTACCTTTGATCTCCCTATTTCTATTCCCATCTGTAGTGCTAAATTGGATACTTTTTCATGGAATATCCTTACATTTCTGGTGATACTTCTACACAGGAACAATAATTCTTCTTCATCATAGGTATTTAAGCGTTCTAGTCCTACATTTCCTGCTATTATTTCTTCTAATTCGACTTTCAATTTATGAATGTCCATTATTTTCGGAGGTGTGCACTGTTTAACTGACCCTTGCACCCATCTTTCTAGATCTTCAGGTGTTACTATGGTAGCACTTTTTGCTCCGGATGAAGTTACTAAACTTACATCTTTTGAACCTCCAGGTACATCTTTTCTTGGAGTACTATTTACAGAACCTCGAATAGGCAAGTCCATGAGTGATATTGTGGATTCACAGTCACTAAATTGATCCTCAATTATAACTGGAGCTTCAGGTTTTGGATTATTCACAGCAGTAGGTGTAAGTATCGGTGGAGGACAGTTCCCCTGAGTACCATATAATGGAACTACTGGACCAATTGTTACTGGTATGGTCAACGAATCAGGGTGTACTTTTATCTGGGTTATTTTCTGTATTAATTCTGCTCTGGTCTTTTCTAGGGCTTCCTTTTCTTTGTCATGTAGTATTCTATTCGGGGTGAATTCATGCATTACCTGTGGCACTAATGGAGTCTTTGGTGGTGCACTTGGAGTGCATCCACTTGTCCCTTCCTGATATGGTGGGGGATTTCTTAACATTTCCTCCATAAATTCGTCTTCAGACTCCTCATTTCTCATTAAATGTTTTGTCTTTTCTGTGCACTTACTTCCTAATTTCTCCTCTGCTGAGAACAATGGATATAATCCTTCAGTAATCATTGCCCTTCTCCATTGTTTCATCTGACCGTCCCTAGACTCACGTAGATATCTGGTAAAAATCCTGGATAACTCCTATTACTTCTAGATCGGTCCCGCTCAAATGCCTCGGTTTCCCATTCCTCTAGAGCTTTGTACTGAGTTAACCTAGGTCTGGGTTCTAAGTCATTCATCCTCAGTCTCAAATTCTGAAGAATTCGTCCATTGAACGTGCCATTCTCGGGAAATGCTAATATTCCATCATTTTTGGTATATTCTATCCAATTCTCCATCCATACACAAGTATGATAACCTCTCTCCATCATCATGAATGAAGCGGGCGTTTTAGCTGGTGGAATAATAATTCCTTCTCTAGTTTTGAGTGGTTTATCCTTTTTAAAATAGTTCTTAATCTTTTGCAGAAAGGACATTTTTCTCTTCTCTCCGTACATTCTATCTAATCTTCGGTGTACAAAATTATATTCTGCAAAACCTAGGAATCTCCTATCCGGATGAGTTCCTTTTAAAGTCGGATCGCGTTTTAACATGCAATCCTTATCCACTAAGATTTTAGTTTCTAAAATATCAACCAATCAAGTCTCTGCTAACTTTTATTTCTGAACCAATCCTTGCGCGGCCTTTTGGTGACGTTTATCTGTCAACCCCTCCTTTACAATCTGCTCTTTCCTGTCCTTGCTGGTTTAACCAATCCCAGCGCGGCACCTGTGACGTCAGTACTACTCCTGACTACTGACCCCTCCTTTACAAGGGTTTTTCCACACCCGCTGATTCAACCATTCTCAGCGCGGCGTTTAGTGACGTCAGCTCCCTCTCCGGCAACTGACCCTCCCTTTTCAAAAATTTACGCAAACTTATTTTCTCTATAAATCTTAATTAAATTTCAGTAACAACATAAAACATTCGCTATCGTGCCAGTTTCTCTAAAATAGGAAAGATAGTTTTTCTCTCTCACTTAGTAAAACCTTTCCGTTTACTAAACATACACTACAAGTAAAACACTTCCGTCTACTCTTCACGCAAGCTCCAGAAGTACCTGTTACTTCTCCAATGTTACCCTTTCTAGGTGATATAACATCAAATTTTTACCAGCGTACTTTTTTGCTATTACTCACACTCTTAGAATCCCTAACGAGTACTGAAAGTCCTGCTTAACTTCTCAGTACTAATTCTGCCTGACAGATAACCTCACTGCAGTATGGCTTCCACTTGCCACCCGCTATTCTCTTTACCCCGGGTATTCTGGACAACATAAAACAAAACTCAAAATTTAAGCGGATGTTAGTTCATAAAAATAAAAATAAAAATTCTCATTTCCCAATTAACAAAGAGTAACCATCCTCTGATAACCAGAAAACTGATCCAGCGCGATATCAGCAAACAACATTCATACACCAGATACTCACTTGGGCCCATACATTCATACTACGCTAATACTTACGCTGGGTTTTATCAGTTGTTACTCTCTATCAAAATCCCTGCTACCAATTACCTTCTGATTGAAGAGTAATGACTTACCAATGAATCCTTTGCTAATTGGGAAATTTAAAATGAGTGACATTCATTATAGTACATAATCCTGAAATAACCACTGAGTCAGGAAGTTTTAAAATGTTTATCTAAAGATTTAGCAGAGTAAAGTAGAGAACCACATGGTACTTAATCGCAATACCCAAGATTAAGCATAGAAATGATTATTGCTAATCAATGACGGTGTTTAAAGAAGAGAAGAAGATAGAGACAGCAGCGTAACTAAAGGTTGCATTATATTTACCTAAGTGCGAGAACCAACCCCTTAGCCAAGGAGTTGAAAGAATAGGACCCAGGAAGGATGAAGAGCAAAGATTTCCTCCAGGATCAGGACAGGACCGGTGACCTCTCTACAACGACGCCTGCGTCGTTCCCCTCTCTGATACTCGGCTTCTCTTGATTCTCCCGTGCCTTCCTTCTAATGGACTCCACCGCCCCCTCCTCAGGACCTCTTCTGGACAGGGATTCAGTCAGCAACCGATCAGCTTGGCAGTCTGGGGCTCTTCTGTGTGTTCTGAGAGTCAGCTCTCATGGGATCTTGCTCTGTCTTCGGTATCATCTGTTCTGACTAATTAACTAATGCTATATTCTATTATACCCTTCTACGCCCATGTACCTCCCCTTAATGTTGCTAAAATATGGTGCCACTACTTCTGATTGGACAGGGACAGGGGGTGGATTCTCGCACCATATTGATTTGGCCTAAATTGTAAAGCCTATTGTCTTTACGTTCCCACCCCTTCAAATTAATACATTCGCTTTATTTCCCACCCGTCTCATGACAAATGTAAACCAATTTTCATAGACAATGTATCGATGTGTGACAGGAAAGAACTAGTACAACATCTTTGGCCATCAGGTTACGGCCTTGGACTTCGTCCAGGTTGACTTCATTTGGCAGGCACACAGGACACATGCGCAGAACCAGTTGTCTCTCGAGTTTCAGAACACCAACCCAGGCCCAAGTTTACGAACTAATAAAAGTGCAAGAAGAAAATATTAGAATCACAAATAAAATGTTTCACTGTATACCCACTATTTCTATTCTATTCCCAATTAAATATATATACT